>JBAMJV010000439.1:0-105997 GCA_037951105.1 Echinarachnius parma
GGGACCTCCATTTATCGTCCTACTAGTATCTGAGGGAAACATTTTGTGTGCAATCCTTTCCGGCATAAGAATAGCAGGGGGGGTGGGGGGGGGGGGGGGGGGGGGGGGGGGGGGGGGTGGGGGGGGGGGTGTATATTAACACACTACATGAGTTGGCCTCAAGGTTCATGCAGGGCAAAAAACGACATGTCCAATATTGAGATTCAAACTGCATCTGTGAGACATGCTTACAACTGAGCTCACTCAATTCACCTGGTAAATCCAATTTAGCAAGGTTCCTACCATTCAAGTTTCAAGCATCGTACACCAGGGCCTCCTAGCCTAAATGTTACACTTCACCAATATATTCCAATCAACAATACAGTTGTTTTTAAATGCTTATTTCAATTTTAGATATTTCATCCAGGTTGATACTATTTTGGTTCCAAAGTAGGTCTGACGGTGAGACTATCCATATGGTAAGTGGCAAAAATATTCAAAGTGAATGAACCACCAATAAACAATAAACAACAACAACAACAGTAAGCATGGCCGGGACTGTGGTTGTGGTTGAGTGGGTGCACTGTGTTGGTTCCAATGGGACACTTTATTCCATTTGTACTGCACTGTACAGCCTACACTACAGGTTTGATAATAAAACCTACTCGGTTTGATCACTCATTGGCTCGATACCAGCGGTATATTGTTGGTTAACTTGGTTTGATACCAATTGGGCCATCCATCCATCCACACTCCAGTGAGCAGCCCTGACCTGCAATTCACCTCATTATTGTATGGATCATCACAATATTTTCTGATTTCATACTAGTAAAGGCCTTGATGATTATACACAGTTATTAACAAAACTTTTCACAGAACAATGTTGCAAAAATGGAAGAAGCTATAGCTAGTACTACTAGTAGTACTAGTAGTAGAAGATAACTCTCATATAAATTAACACATATTAAAATCAGGTTTACAATACAAATGTTTGCATTCTGTTCCCCAAGTTTTAATGCACATCTACATGTATCATATCTCTTGAATACAGTCTGAACCTTCTGGTCCAAAGCCACTCATTAACAATTCATTCACATACATTTGTATTAAATTATAGAGTAGACTAATAATGAATGATTGATAATAATTCATCTTGTTTTGATGGTTGTTTGAAATCGAACAGAAAAAATTAACATACTTGCAAAATTGGTAATCAAAGGACTTGTATCATGCAGTTAAATTATATTTAAGTTAAATCTTTCAAAACAGGTACATGATAAAAAGTGTGAGAGAGTGTGTAACTTACAGAATCTGTGTGTTTGATGGCACACTGGTTGGTATACGCCGCATATCAAGGTGCATACACCGCACGGTGGTCCTAAAGCACAGGCAGCGGCTCGGGCAGGTACCCGACACCATCCCCGGTAGCACCACGCACACCACCCCCAACACTGCGACCCAAGCGAGGTATTTGGTATCCATCATTATCCGAGCTGCAGAAGTCGACCAGAGCCAGAGTTGGACAAACGGGCAATCAAAGATCAGGATGATCTGGTGAATGCTCGAGCAATGTCGATGGTGATTTGATTGCCAAACGAGTACGATTACGAGTTTGAATCGGACAAAGACTGGAGTAGCAACCCCGATCAAGAGAGCCGAGAGACCAACACACGCCCGGTTCGCTCCACTGGCGCGAGTCTACTGAACTTTTATCAACTTTGGGGGTACACACTGCACAATGTGTGCACTAGCTTCCACACCGCACCGCTTTCATTGCTCTACAAACGTGTAACCTCAAAATCGCGCATGCATGGTTGTGAATGATGACAGAGGGGGTGGGGGGTGGGGGGGGGGGGGGGGGGGGGGGGTGGGGTGGGATAGGAACGGAAACTATCCCTACGTTTCCCTTTAGTGGGGAGCCTAAGGGGCAAGGGGGCAGCTTCCCTTACTTTGCATACTTTAGGGGCAAGAGTGCAGCTGCCCCTCCTTTGTGGATATCCCCCACCCCATCCCCTACTAGTCGCACCCTTTGTGAGAGAAGCTAACGCATATTATGACTTTTATGTACACAACACCATCGTCAATGTATTTTTGGCTCACCCCACTCTCCCTCCCTCCATGCCCCCGCCCGCCCTGTTTGACCATGGCTAGTACGCCTTTGGTTTCAATCCTTTGAGGAGCGTTCCACCAGGGTTCCACCAGTTTACTGTGAGTTCACTATGTAGGTCACCTTGGGTCCTTGGAGCCCACTTCCCACATGAATGACGTATTCTTCCTCTCTGCTCCCCATGCGAACATTATATACCATGGTCGTAAACTATCATTAGAAGCAAGATAAATCAAGTCCTTGATTTACTTGATTTACTGGACTTATTCCAAATTATTGTAATGTAGGCCCAGTGTGAACAATGGCCATGTTTATTTTTGCAGTTGTAAGAAAATCGCCCGTGTTATGACGCATGGAACAGAGGGGGCCGCCATCTCTCACGTTGTCATTGTTGTCATGCCTGATGACATTATAATATAATTTATATTAATACGCATAAACTGGCAATATAATTCGCACATCAATAAGAAATCAATCAATAAGCTGATATCATCTATTGACATTATAGTGGAAAGTGTGTAATTATACAAGCAGGCTAAGTTTGATTATTCATGAGACCTTTGTGCGATCAATTCTCTGATGATAGAAAATAATTATGATTAGATGGATGGATGGATGGATGGATGGATGCACTTCACGTCTATATTATATATATCTTCTTCTTCTTCGGGTTAATCTGCCTCCTTCAATCCTGAAGATTCTAGGTATCCAGTCTATTTTGTGGCTACGTATTCAGAATTATGCTTCAGAATTTCTTGTGAGAAAGAAAGATACATATCGGCAACACTGCAGAGCAAAATGTGCCCACATATTCAAACACACAATTGATAGATACAAACAATATGGAGAGGGAACCATTTTCCGATATGAGTGACAATATAGATGAATTTTCATAATTTGACACTGACAATTTCTACAGCTGCATAATATAATCGGCAGCCTGGGCATCTTCAACATTAATCGGCTGATATAATGACTATCAATGACTGTCAATATTTAGATATTTCGCCCGAAAATGAATGTATTATTGCCTCCACCAATAATGTTCGCAGACAGGTAGATCTCACATAATTGGTGTTTCCATTGTCAGAGTCAAATACAAGTTCTTCAGACGGGGGACCTGTATGCAGCTAGCAGGACGTATTTTTGGCGGGAGGGGGGGGGGGGGGGGGGGGGGTGGGGTGGTTAAATCGCTGTTTGTCCCACTTATATTATTCTGGGGCTACGCCATGCGCGTAAATATGTGGGGACAGGGGGACATGCCCCCCCCCCCCCCCCCCCCCCGGCCCCAAACACCTTTTTCATATATGTAAATATAATGTATGTTTGTTTCCATATAGCTTGCACTTAAGTGGAATTTCTGTCTCAGGTAAGCACCAAATTGCACAATTTCAAGCCGACAAATGCAAAAGCTCGGTCGGTTCGCTCCCTTGTCCAACGTATACTCCCTGACGATCACGTAGTAAACAGATTAGGGCCCGATCTTGGGTATCATGCAGGTCTGTTTGTTCTCCGACAAGACACGCATGAGGGCGCTCACGCACAACCTGTCACAGACCTGTCGTGTCATCTCCATCAGATTATCCAGGCCAGGATTAAATCAATAACGCAACTAGCTGTACTTCCTCCCTATTATTAGCCTAGTTCGACCTCAAGATTTTGTCACCTTCTTCTAATACTATTATTGACTTTAGGACAATGTAATGAACCCTCTTTTTCTAATCGAACTGTGTGATTTTGATGAAGTTTCAGGTTAATGTCCCCACCCAATGTCGACCGTATTTCCTTGCGTCGCAACGAATGAGGGCATCGAAGGCTCACATGAAGGTCAATTAATTGAAAACAATAAAAACAAAGTGGAAAAGGTCGAAGATGAAGCAAAAAGAACGAGCAATCAAAATGCTGTATAAATCTGCCAAATCTAGTGCTACCGAGTACGTAACCTTATGTATTCAATTTAGTCTATGATGAGCAAATCCGGATTCCTTCCGAAGATCTATCATAATCGGGTATTTCCTCTATATTTTGTTTGTATTATCCCCATCTTGAATTAAAACGGGTAGGATCTAAAGGGTGCAATTACAATCAATCGATATCGAAGTAGCCCTTATTACGGAAATAATCACGCCTTGCTCTAGAATCAATAGGTCCCCAATTAATGTATTGACAATTCCTCTCAAAACTATCAAATTACAACTACACGTATAATGATGACACAGATAAAGTACAGTCTTATCTCGACGCCCCCACTTCCCTTTTACTCTATATGACCCTTCGTATTAAGTACTGAACTAAAGAAGTTATAGAGGTTTCTATTACAACTAATCAATACGTCAAGTGTATCACGATTAGGAAATGATTACAAAGAGTGGACAGGTCCTCGATTACTAACTAGTAGCGGTACGTTACAATATCCTTAATCAGTACCCTTTCAATTCAGCCTCAATTGACCCCTCTCTGTCAGCAAAATTAATTGCGAAACACGTTCGATTATGTCTTACCGCTTGAGAGGTGAAGCGTAAGAGGACATTTCTATGAAGGACAATGAGTTACACCCCCTTAGCCCCCCAGATATACCTGTCTATATACGGCTATGACCACTGGACTACACTAACCCCTCATCCCCCCATTTAGACCATAGTGACATGGACGGACAACATACAGCATATGGGTCATTCACCTTCATTACTCTTTCAAAAACAACATTCAGGCATAGTGAAAACATTTGGTCGTTTTTTCTTGTTTGTTACATGTGCGGATATATGCTTTTAAATAACTTCTTCCTTAATAATTATAATAATATTGCATTTGTATAGACTCGGAGCAATGTACAAAAGCGATGTAAACAAAGACTGAATACTAGTAGCCTTCTATATACCTTATTTATTTCTGGTAAGTTTCCGCTATGCTTGACTTTATCTTTTGGAAATGTTGCCACACTTGTGCAGAAAGTTAGTAATGTTAGCGTTTTCATTTGAAGAATATATTTGTGAGTAAATATGACCTAACTAATAATTATCAAAACTTGACATTGTATTAGCAAGTTATACATAGCGCATCATGTTAGAGAAAATCGAATACAATATATGTTTTTTTGTTTGTTTGTTCATTTATTTATTCTATCTTAAAGTATATTGTCTACAATATACAAAACAAGTATAAATGAGTGATATAACGGCATGAATGACTAATTTAAATACACCTTTGAATAATATAAATATATAAGATAACAAAGGAAACACATTTGAGGCTTTGGGGTGTGCATTAATCTTGAATAAGCAGAAAAGTTAGATCATGCTTTTGAATATTAAATAACAAAACATCATAAGAACAACTAGCAACACATTGAAAGCAAAATTGAAACAAGTATTTAATGTGAATCATTGTATGTCAATCTACACCAACGAATAAAGAATATCGTGATTATAGCGTTTATGTTCAGCAATCAAAGCTAGCTAAGAGTAGAGACCAAACCATGAGGGCGCTTTTCAATTTCCATTTGCTTGTGCATTGACTCCAACGTAACGGTGGATTCAACATAAAGTGCATTTAGCATGTTCAGTGGCATACTAAACTGGGTTCCAAAAGAAACTTATCACTTCTTCAGAGCGACACACATTCAAATCTAAAGCATAAAAATGAATCATAATTGGGCATAGATTAGCTCTAATATTTCTCAGCATGCACATCTAAACAAAAATTATGTTTGATTTAGTCAACAAAGAATAAAATAAGGTGAAATCGCAAGAGGTAATTTTTCAAAAATCACAGAAACTGCTCGCCTTCCGGGCACGGAGCTCGGTACGGACAATAGCCAGTCTGGTGGTTACATAACCCGCCTTTGATGTTGAATGAATAGCTATTGAAAGTTCTGAATAGACCGTCTTTCGTGGAGGTTCGCAGCGAGCAGTTTCTGTGATTTTTGTAATGTGACCTGTAGCGATTCCATCGAATTTTTCTCTTTTTTGGCAAAAGCAACCTTTCAATTTTTCAGATATGCTTCATAAGGAGAATGATAGCTTATCTGTGTCAAAATATGATTCAATTTGATGCTATGGAGTTTAGTGAGCGTCGCTCTGAAGAAGTGATAAGTTTCTTTTGGAACCCAGTTTAGTTGACTAATAACAAGACGCAAAATACTGCTGAAAAAAAACCCGATTATAATGGAGGTTATCTGAAATTTAAGAAGGGGGGGGGGGGGGGAGTAATGCAAATTGCCTGGAAAGTATTGTACCAAATGCTGTGCATGTGTTGATATTAGATTAATGGAATAATTGTTTCTATCTCTGATTTATTCTTTAAAGTTTAAACTTCAACATTGATGTTGTATTATTCAACGCGTCATACTCATGAATACAAAATAACAATCATAGAATCGGTTGAGAAATATAAGAGCGCTACGTAAATGTGTGTACTTTGGAGATATAACCATGTTTAAAGTTTAAGGGCCCAGGCCTGTAGAAACCAATTGTAGCTTGCTTTGATTTGTTCTAAATATGTCAAATATTACATATAATTATTATCTTGAATATGGCAGTACATAATAATAAATAAAAAATGTTTCTTTTATAGCGCATTTCAAAACCGGAGGAATTCTCAATGCGCTTTACATGACAAAGACTTATAATCGATATTTTACATTTAAACTTATGTCTACATACATCAAATAACATAATTTAAATAAATACAAATAGTACAAATCAAAGTGCATCTTAAATTACAAAATAATTCAATAGTTAACAAATAAAGAAAAGGTGTAGCTGCAAGCTTAACAACAAACTAATATATATCAGTATAACAATGGTGGGAGCAGATAACAGAGTTATACAATTCATAATTCATAATACAATACATAATATACATAGCTCTGTTCTACAACACGGTATGCCAACTCATTTTAGCCAAAACCCTTATCACTCTAAACCGTCATGTATTACACAGTATCATTACCGAACCGGGACAATTTTATAGCAGAGAAAAGGACGATAAAACATCATTATCAGCTACAGAATCAATTTCCAGTTAAACATTTATAACCAAATTAATCACATAATTCTAAATAAGACGAGTAATTAATGCTTCAGAATTGAATTCCTCGTTGAGTAAATAACATTATGTGGTGTATTATTTGGCAGGTAACCATTTTCGACAAAGTGATTTTTGTGTTCGAGTTGTTCGATGAGGGCGCTATTAATAGCACATTATATATATATTTTTTTATCGAGCCGTATATTGAATTTTCAAATATATCTTTTACAGAACATATTTTTAGTTCTTTGAGTTCTCGGGTAAGCATGCAAACTGAAGACGAATGTCTTACGATGTTTAGTAGTAAAATATCATATGTGTTTAAGAACATGTATAATAATGAAAGTTTATATTGCTAGAACATTATTTTCCAGGAAAATCTTACACAGTACTAGTACATCTGAGAAAACACAAATTTCAGCCTTACATTATAAAGACACGAGTATGAATTGATTTATGATTGACTAGAATAGAAAATGCATTAAATAATGAATCATATATGACATGAAAAACGGGTTACGAATTTCACGGCATGTACTAGATACATTACAGTTGATGTCGTGTAGTTTCATATTCTAGACAGTTTAGACAATATAGGAGTTTCCGTGAATCTTTTATTTCTTGCCGCTGCAACACAGGGTTGGAGAAAATACTGAATGTGTCTGAACCACGCCAATGTAACGTGTTAAATCTTGTAGAGACTGATGATACTGTTAGTTAGGCGCTATGTGAGACAGTGCGTAGGCCTACTATGTATGTCTTTTGAAAACAAATCTCATAGACAGGACACGTTTTGCAGAGTGTTACCGTCATCTTTCAGGATGTTGATGTAGAGCTGATCAAGTCCGATGCTGATGGTTTCATCGTCTACGTCCGTACCACAAATCCCATCAGCATTCCCTCCCGCCACACCACCACCACTACCACCATCACCGCCACTAGCATCACCACGACCACCATCTCCACCACCACCGCCGCTACCATCAACACCACCACCACCACGACCGCTACCATCAACACCACCACCATCACCGCTACCACCACCACTACCATCAACACTACCACCACCAACATCACCACTAACACTACCAACAGCATCGCGATCATAACTTCCAATAGAATATCTACCACTGTCATTGTTAGTAAGGGTTCTTCTGTCAATACGATTATGACCATCAACGTGTGATCCTTCGCTAGCGTCATCATCATCACTACCACCACCCTCCTCCTCCACCTCTCCCTCACCATCATCATCACGGTCGCCTATGTCCAAATTGAAGTCAGGGTGATACGGTGGTCTGGGGACACCACCACCTGTTGCAGCTCCTTCAGTCTCATCATCGGGCTCACTGTCGACCCCATGTGCCAGTGCGTCCATGAAGCTGTATGAGTGGTTAGGCGATTCGCTGCGCACCCAGTGGATGTGTCTGAAGATCTTGGTGGTTGGGAGCAGCGGACTGCCATCCATGTCACCCAGCATGTCTCTGGCTCTAGGAGTAGTGGGAGATGTCGCTGGCGTTACATTAGTCGGGAATCCATCTGAAACACACAATCACGAGAACAAATATATGGGTATGAGCTTTACTTGATTACTCCCTACAACATAAACTCAAAACTGGTGTTTTGCTACTGTTAAATAATAAGTCGGATTAATTTGTATTCAAATGCATTTAATTAATTAGTATAACATAATTTAACTCGATTCGGCATCTTTTTGTTCGTGTCGTTGGCGAGCGTGTGTATGTATGAGTCCCGTATGAGTGTGTTGGGGGAAGGGTATAATGTTAAAATGCGATTTTAGTGTAGACCTTACCTGACGTCCCACAGTTTCTACTCTGTCTTGCACTGGACGCTAGTGAGCTACCCATAGGCACAACCACTGGGTTTGAGGATCGAATCCCTCTCATAACCTGCCAGCTGTCGACATCAGCCACGGTGCGACCACGGCACACAGTTCCACGGTGTGTCACGACTACAAGTACGACGAGGAGCAGTAGGGTGAGGAGGATGATGACGATAGTGACGATGATCCATAAGCTGACATAGTTTGACCCGTTGCGTGATGGTGAGCTGCCTTCTGTTGATTTAACTGCAATTAAATGTATTGAAATTTACCGAGAACATTATATACCAAGAAATGAAAACAGGATTGAAACTACTCTCCTCTTTGGGTATTTACGTTACTTCATGAGTAAATTTATCATGTAAGGAAGAACTGTCAACACCCATGAAACGCCCAAAGCACCTACGGTGCTACAACGCCATTAATGGTGCCACAGTACGTCTCCATAGCTGCAAGGAGATCTGATAGCATTGGAGTGATGTCTACAAACATTAATAATTCAAACATTAAACTTGCTCGTCCAGCTGGTTGATGATCATGATGATGGCGTGTTGCATTGTGGTGAATTCGCTGTGAATGAATGAGACATTAACTTCTTGAATAGTTTTTATTCAGATAGTGAAATTCATAAATATGTATTATACAAACTCATTGCATTTCATTAGCTTGTACAATCTAGCAGACATACCATGAGCTACTATACAGAAGTTCACCCCTGTACGATTTGGTGACAATGAGCTTGTAAGAACTACATACATGGGAGTAAGACAGCCAGATAGAGAGACAAGGACCACGCAGTATTTCTTTGTGCATTCATCAGTATATTAACCTTGTACAGACAGGTAAACAAACAAACATACAAACAAACAAACAAACAAGCAAACAAACACACATATGCGCACAAACTATTACGTTAACCCACTTCCTACTGAAACCAGGTAATAACTCTAGAAGTGAACAGGTTAACTTAGGCATACTTACACTGTTCACACATCACCCCTGTGTGTGTCTCCAGGCAATAGCAGTCGAAGAATCCTGGGTAGTCCCGACAGGTTGCTCCATTAAGGCAAGGGCTGCTCGCGCATTCATCGACATCTGTGACAAACGAACATAAAATATCCAATGTTTAATTTGTAATGTATATCGTTGGACACATTACTAAACAACTGCTTTCAAATTATTATGGAAATAAGCTGTATTACGTTGCCAATATGAAGGCCCCTACGAAATAAACATACTACTCTATCTCTGTGTATTAACCGCTCCCCATCTTGGCTAGTTCTTCTGTATGTAAAAAACGTGCGGTTAATACACCAGCAAATACGGTATTTACTTTACCGTATACATGGTTGTGAAATTATGACCCCATGATATTTCTTCTCTTTTTACCAAGGGCCCATTTTGTATATACTAATCAATGTCATGATACGAATGTTATACTATTGGACAACATTGGCACATTGTATTGATTGTTGATATTACTGAGTTCAATTCTATGTGTTGCATACCTGTTTCACACGTCCTACCGGTGAAGCCTGGTGCACACAGGCAGTATGTAGATCCATCGGCTTGGTGACTGCACAAACCACCATTCTGACACACCATCGTACCATCTCCGCATCCATCTAACAAACGAGACAGACATATGGTCAAATGTATTTACATTGTGTGATTATAAACAGGATCGATAGAATACAAAACAACAACGATTCAACATTTATAATTTTTGTTTGTCCTTCTACCATGGTCTAGGGCATGTGTTGTAATGCGTTTCCATTGAAATGTAATTCACAAGCAACGCGTTTTTATACATTATAGGAATTAATGCAATCCTTTTACATGTTTATTCACAACTTCCTTATCATAGGAGACATATCTTACCAGGCGAAGCGACCATTCTGAGAACCAGAGAAAACTCGACGGCTTCATCTGTGACACCTGTCTGATCGAAGACAACAGTCAAAGTATTGCCCGTTGTCTCGACCGTTGAAGGGGTGTCACCCGCAGTCGTGGAATCGAAAATAAGAGCAGATGCGTCACTTGTGTCGCTGTGGCTGTAGATCTTGATGGACGCAATACTGGATGGAATTAGCAATGTGACAAATGTCCCAGAGATGCTTCCTCCAGGTTCAGTGAATGTTGTCCACACACATGGTAGGGTCGGCTTGTATGGAACAGGATACTTGATGATCACGATGTTCTCCCTTGATAGATATGTAGTCATTCCACATGGCATCCCTGATACAATAAACACACAGAGAAGAAAATATAAGAAATACTTAACAGGCCCGTAGCCAGGATTTGTCAAGGGGGGGGGGGGGGGGGGGGGGGGGGGGGTGGTGCGTAATTTACAGACCCGAGATCAGTAAAAAGTGGACCCGAGACCGGCAAAAAGTGGAGGGGGGGGGGGGGGGGTGCGTACGCACCCAACGCACCCCCCGGCTTGGGGCTGCTTAAAGCTTTGCTTATAACATGTTAATCGGAATAGTTATGATTTCTGAATTCATGGAAATACATTATGTACAAATTACTCAAGTTAGATGTATCATTACGTGACCGTTATTCGACACCAATGAAACATGATATTAAAGGGGTAGTAAAGTTTTGGTAAAGCTGAACTTTAGTTACCAAACCTGGACAGTAACATTATAAACTAATACTATAGTTATAACTCTACCATGCTCGAAAGGTATACAACATTACAAACGACTAAGTAAAAAGAGCCATTCAAACACAAAAGGGCGCTTTCCAGAAAGGCATTGGTTTCAACCATTTTCATACAAAATTATGCATGTGATGTTTTATTAAAATAATGATTAAATAGAGAGATCATCAACCAGTTATCAGATGTTACATTCTATTCATATCATGTGCATTGAATCACTTTTGAATAGGCGCTATATGATAAATGCCCATGTTATGTTATGCTATGTTATGTTATGTTATGTAATAAATATAAATACAGGTCCACCTACTTACCTGGTCCCATAGATGACATCGATGAAGTTATCATATAAATGGTTGGCGTTTCCGTTGACGGTGATGTTGGATGAAGTGTATGCGTTGACGTGACCGATGAGGCACGAGGCGTGGAATGCATTGGTACACTGGACCGACTGTCAAAGAAGATGTGGGATGATGCGGAGGAGCTGGACGCAGTAGAGGACAAAATATTGAAATGCGGAGACATTTCTGATACACTGGTTAGTTGAGGTGTCACCAAGTATACTAACGAGGACGCAGTGATGGGCAAAGACATGAACGTTGTATCGGACAAAAGCAGAGGAGAAATTTGGGGAAGGTGAAGAGAGAATGATGAGGACAAGTTTGACGATGTGGTTGTGGTAACCATGGTTACGGGATACGGGCGAAAGGAAGGGGAAGGCGCAAAACGGAAGGACATCACGCTGGAAAATAACGATGAAGAAATAGAATCGGTGGCAAAGAGTAAGGAAAGGGAGTTGGTTGAAGGAGAGGGGGATAAGGGCAGAGAGAAAGTGAAGTTGGAGGGAATGACAGAAGACGGAGATGCAGGTGATGAAGAGGAAAGATTGAAGGAAGAAAGGGAAGTGGAAGCGGATTGGGAGGTAGCAGAAGCAGAGCTGGAACTGGTAGATGAAGCAGATGTGTGCAGGATAGGGGTAGGCGACGGGTAAAGTATGCTGGAACCGCCGACTTGACGATCATGTCGTGGTGATGAAAATGAAGCTACTGTCTCTACAGTTTTAGCTTCAGAGGGTAACATTGTTGGCTGGTGCGACTGTGAGTGATTATGACGTATTTGTGACATCGCAGACACGACCGAATGGGTAGACGATGCTAAGGTTAACAGGGCAGTTTCTTGAATGGTAGAGTGGCTCTGAATTGGCATCGATGCTAACTGAGAACTCGACGAGTAAGGTTTGGTTGGTGGCATCCCGCGACTTTGTAGTTCGCTGGTCGGTACCGCTGGCTTTCGCAAGGATGTGCCGGATATGGGGACAGATGATGGCTGGAGAGATGGGAGGCTTCGCAACGTTGGATATGAAGCTTCCGAAAATGAGCTTAGCGCCGTACTCACTTCGCCTTGTTCACGGACTGTTTCTGAAATTGCACAATAACAAAACATCTCTTTCATATAATTGTTACCATAGTCATATAATTATCGAACAAAACAATATTTTAATTTATTTACTTTACACAATAGGTTAATATTTCAGTTATTTCTTATGCCGTTTAAACACAACAACAAGGAACTACAAAAATACGTAATGTTATACAGTAAAATGAAAAGTGTTTAAAAATTTACATTGAAATCAGCCAACTTTTGACAAATATGCTTCTCTTCTCCGCACACGTTGTTATTAAATTCAATTTTCTTTCGCACTTCTCATGTGTACAGTTGATCACCCCAAATCGTCTGTCTTTGTCATCTCCGTACCTTACATACGCCTTTCATCAACGATTTTGCAATGTATTTTACCTTGGTTACAATGCATGTTTACTATGGTAACAATGCAAGTTACCTTGGTTACAATTAATCATATATAAGTTACAATGAATATTTACCATGGTTACAATGTTGCCCCGTCCACCCATGCCTACTTTCAAACCCCTTTCACACTTGTACCCGAAGATCGTGGTAGAAACAGTTACAACGTATGGTAACCTATGGTACCAACGCAAGTTACCTTGGTTACAATAAACTATATATAGTTACAATGAATATTTACCTTGGTTACAAGTTTGCCCCATCCACCCATCTCTACATTCACACATGTAGCCGAGTATATCGTTGTATAAACAGTAGCCTTCATTCTGACACGGATTGCTGTCACACGTCATATAATCTAGTATGGACATATAAAAAGAAACATACTTTTTCATTTAATTTCAGTTTGTTTATTGCCCTCACGGGAGTATAAAATCTACGTTCCATGCGGATAGATTGTGAATATGACAGTTATAGTGCGGATAGATACGATTTCATATTAGGCTCTACAAATTGTAACATCGCCTAATATTTAATATCAATTGTGAGGCGCAAATGGGAATGCTTGACCTTCTGAAGTAAACCAAACTTCTACAAGTCTGTCGAAGAAAGGTAGAATACGTGCACAGCGAAAGTAACATATAGTAAATTATGTTGTTTGTGCGTGAAAACAATAAGCTATTTAATTATCAAGAAACGACTTTGTCCTACCTTGAATGTAGATGATCTCCCCGAATAACGCTTCGCACTGGTAGATATTGTCAGCAGCATGGTATTGACATGTCGCAATAGGGGCACATTGTCTTGCTATACAAATGTTGACTATATGAAGAAAAAACAAAACAAACAAAACAACGTTGAATATATACACATCAGTCCTTGTCGAGGTTTGTAAAGTTGAAAAACCATTCCATACAACCTAGAAGATGAAGAAATACCGTTGAAAAATAAACTGGAAAGGTTCTAATTTTGATACTGCAGCTGTATAGTATCATTAATTTGACGTTTTATGATGGTATGTAGAAACAGGAAACTGTTTCACTTGAACTTGCAGGCCGTAACTTCTGGAATTCCCCCCTCAACGTTCGACAGTCCACATGCCTTGCTCGATGGAAAACCGCTTTCGCCCTATGTGATTAAAGGGAGTTGAGTTTTGGTTAAGAGAGTACAGTTTTGGTCAAACTGTATTTTAGCAACCAAAACCTGCACAATTACATTACAAAATAATATTTATAAATCTACCATGCTCGAAAGGAATGAAATATTACAAATGACTGAGTTATCATTAAAAAGGAGCCGTTAAACTCAAGAGGGCGCTATTTAAAAGCTCATTGGTTTCAACCATTTAAAATTAAAATATTGTACATGTGATGTTTTGTTGAAATAGAGATTAGATATAGAGATAATCAACAACTATTTAAAAACCTTTTTTGTAAATTTTTGAAAAGAGGAAGCATTAAAAAAAAAAATTTACGGCTGGTTCAAAATTATCGAATAATTGTGGGGCCCCACAAGTATTACAAATGGTTATGTTTATGGATATTTCAGCCATTTCTGAACCAATTTTGATCGAAATAAAGTTAATTCTGTCATTGAAATTGTATGCTCTTTCAAATTTGACACTCAGTTTTTCATTAGCTCACAATTTTTTTTTAGCGTAGCGCCCTCTGTAGGCCTACCAAAACTCAACTATCCCTTTAATAAGACGATGCTCAATATTGTAAATAAGGATTTTATTATCATAGGCAAATCGCCCGATAAGGCAAAGTGACACCGCTATAACGACTAAAAGCCTCCGTGTTATTCTCTACATAACTGATACAACGCAACCCATAGAACTTGCAAAAAATGTAATCATTGTTTGTATAATCTTTACAAATATTGACATTTAAACATTGGCATTTTGGATGTGGTGTGGCAAGATTGGCGCTCGCTTTCCAAGCGGGAGATCCCGAGTTCGAACCCGGAGTATGTATGCCCATCGCGTTTGTCCTTCAGCAAGACAACTAATCCACATTGTTGCTCTATACCCATGAGTATAAATGGGTACTTGGTCGGGTGTTAATTAGCCTTCAGCGCCCATTGGGCAGCTGGGCTAGTATGCTTCCAAGGGAGTTGAGACGGTGCGCAAGATAATTGTGCGGGTTAGACCTGTACCTTATGACCAAGGGTAATAATAATGCGCTTATAAACACTGTATTAAGCGCTATATAAATGTAATGTTTTATTATTATAATTATTATAATTAAATTATACCAAACAATTATACAAATATCTTACAGTTTTGACACAAGTCGCCTATATATCCAAGCTGACATTCACAGCTGAAGTCAGCCGTGTCATCCAATACAGACGTGATGCATGTCGATCCGTTAGAACATGGGCTCCTTTCACATGGATCAACTGAAATATCAAGGAAATCAATATAGGAATTACATCTTAGCGAAATATATTACCAAATGTTTACATACATTTAGTATTGAACATGTTGATGATGGTTGTATCCATGCATCTACGCCGTATAGCAAGTGGAACAAACAGTCAAATACACACCGACGTCCTAGATATTTTCTTCACAATGATCTTAGACTTCAATCCTGTACCAAAATCATTGTAAGATATGTCCGAATGATGTGTGAAAGTTTCATTGACAAAGAACACTGCTTTCCTGGTTAAAAAAGGCGAAAATATGCGTCAGCTTTTACAACGGACGTTTATGAGGGTTATGACCGTGTGTTAACGCTTTTGAGCTGAATGATAGATATCGCCATACTAAAGGGGCATTTGAAAAAATCTAACCCTATTTTATTCTTCTCTTACCATATGATAAGCTGAACAACACGGTAGAAGATAAACGAGGAAGCTCCAAGTAATTTTCGTGGAGTTAGACACTTTACAGGCCTCACAAAATATATGTAGTTATGATATATACAATATACACTTACCAATGCTGCAGTTGTAGCCAAAGAACCCAGTATGACAGGTGCACTCATACCCTCCTCTGGGAAGCAGCGAACAGTTGCCGCCATTTTGACAAGGCAAGAAGAAACAACCATTATCTGTATAATGAAAGATATATCAAAGCGACAACATTGTTTTACCGTATTTTTGTGGGGGTTTAGTTTATGTATATTAAAATTAACAATTTGTTTTATTGTCTAGAGCTGTTCATTTAATACTTTTAAAATTCAATCTCTCCCTCGAAACATGAACTTGAAACTTGCATTTATTTGAATGTAATCATGTATTATTACGTGGCACCAAAGGAGTGCAACATTTCTCATTTGTTATTGTGCAATTTATTATGCATTTTAAAGCCTATACTAAAGAAAGGTTGGAACGCGTCGTAACATCGAACACTTTGAAATAATGTGTTCAAACATATAGAGAAAACTGACTAGAAATGACTTAAAATGATTGAAAATGAGCAAAGAAAAATAGGCTTCGCCGGGAATCGAACCCGAGACCTCCGGATTGCTAGACCGGTGCTCTACCATTAATTGAGTTCAATAATTATCTTCAACGTCGACCTACACTTAATTCCACATAGAAAATTAATTTTCCCCACCACGTCATTCATGTAACAGGACATGACTTACATTACATCATAACATGCAGGAGGCAGACAAACTAATCGACAGACAAAAATTTGTGACCAGCAGAATTTATTATTATACCATTATTTCATTGATATCATTATATACAATACGAAACATGGACTTTATAAAGATTGAATACACCATATCACTGCATACGTGGCATACATATGATGCTCCGTAGTATGACGTTATTTATGAAAGTAAAGCTCTGCAAATAAAATGGAAAAACGTTCCATGTAACCATAATAACAAAACAAGTATGGTGTAATATCTCATCGTGATGTACTTATGAGATGAATTAAAACATGAATGATGCAGCAGTGCACTCACATCTCTCGCAGTGGTGCCAATAAATTCTGGCGTACAGGAGCAATTATATGCGGCTATCCCATTTCGAACTTCAGGTAACGTGTTACAAGTGGCTTGGTTTTCACATGGACTGTTGGAACATGGATCGACTGGAATATGAACATGCATACAACAGTGAGCTGGATTTACGATTTCATAAAAATAAATGTCTATTGCTGCTATACTAATTAATATGCTGATAATTATATAATAGTAATAATAATAATAATAATAATAATAATAATACAATTATTTTTATATAGCGCTTTATCACCGAAGTCCCCAAAGCGCTCGGAGCATTATCACCTTGGCTTTAGCCGAGCTTTACCATCATATGGCGCTCAATCATTTCAAGGAATACATTCCTGCCAAGTACCCATTTACTACACCTGGGTTGAGAGCAGCAAATGTGGATAAAGTGTCTTGCTGAAGGACACACGTGCCGCGGCTGGAATCGAACCCACGACCTTCGTATTGAAAGACGAAGGCCCGGACCAAATATACCACGACACTCACACATAAGTGTGCTCGTGAATTAGTCGCAATCCATTTTGATAAAGAACAATTAACATGAGATAACATTAGATCCTCTAAATACCATCCGGAATACCAGATTATGATATAAACACGAATACAACGTGTCCATCGGGGTGCCGTTCGTTATTCCGAACACACACATTTCGTATACCCGAGTGTTCGTTTTTCCGAAAATGAAATAGGGTTCAATGTTCCGAAAGTTCGTTTATCCGAAAATGAAATGGGGTTTGTTAGTCAGAAAATGAAATAAGGTTTGTTGGTCCGAAAATGCAATAGGGATCATTAATCGGAAAATGCAATAGGGATCATTAATCGGAAAATGCAATAGGGATCATTAATCGGAAAATGCAATAGGGATCATTAATCGGAAAATGCAATAGGGATCATTAATCGGAAAATGCAATAGGGATCATTAATCGGAAAATGATATGGGGCTTGTATTGAATCTTTCCGATTAACGAACCTCATTTTACTTTGGATAAACAAACCTAATTTCATTTTCGGGTTAACGAACCTCATTTCATTTTTGGATAAACAAACCTAATTTCATTTTCGGATTAACGAACCTCATTTCATTTTTGGATAAACGAACCTAATTTCATTTTCGGGTTAACGAACCTCATTTCATTTTCGGATTAACGAACCTTCGGAATATCAAACCCGATTTCATTTTCGGAGAAACGAACCTTCGGAATATCAAACCCGATTTCATTTTCGGAGAAACGAACCTTCGGAATAACAAACCTTCGGAATAACGAGGTGTAACCGTGTCCATCGTATTTTACAAGTGTTAATTATTACAAAGGTTACACTATCACCTATGCTGCAGTTGTATCCGATGACCCCCTCCAGACAGGTGCAGTGATATCCCTCGGGCTGTAGTAGTGAACAGGTGCCTCCATTTAGACAGGGAGATGCCGAGCACTCATCGACTGCAATGACAAACAGGGAGGTGTTGGTTAATGAAACAATTAAACATAGAATCGATAGAATATTTTATATCCTTCAAATAATACAGGAATTATACTGTCTTTTAGAGAAAAGGATCAATTATTTTATTAAATGCAAGTACAAAGGTGATTGTAGTAAGTTCCCAGTTTGAGAGACTATTTCATATTTTAATTTGCTTACACATATACGCAGCATTTATGCGTATACTAGATGAACATCTATAGATACTTACATCTCTGACATTGGTCCCCAATATATCCAGGAATACATGAGCAGTTATAGCTCACAACACCATCAACGTCGGTATCTGGTATAGTACTACAATTGCCTTGGTTTTCACATGGATTGTTGTAGCAGGGATCAACTGAAATATTGGAAAATAGCATTCAAGAGTCGGAGATGCTTTCAATATAAGACATAACTTACCACTTCTAAGGCTGTAATTGCTTTGATTCGATAGCCCTTAAACTCATCTATTGTTACATAATATACTTTAGTTGTAAACAAATGGAATATTAAATTTACGTTTATAAATTTTGTGTGTGCAGTTTCTTGTGAATGTCATATAAGTAATTAATGTATAATCGTAGGCATTTTGTGATAAATGTAGAAGTTTGATATTTATTTGTTTACAATGTTGTAAATAAGAATGTTTTTTTATTATTGTACATCACCTAGAATTGTCTTTGTTTTATGCACTATAGAAATCGACATAATCATTATTAGTATTATTAGACAAAGTACAAGTATTAAAGGGATAGTTGAGTTTTGGTAAAGAGAGTAAAGTTTTTGTCAAACTGAATTTTAGTAACCAAAACCGGGCCAAAACCTGCACCATTAAATTACAAACTAACATTTATAACTCTACCATGCTCGAAAGGAATACAACATTACAAATGACTAAGTAAAAAGCCTGTTATCATTCAAAAGGAGCCGTTTAGAATCAAGAGGTCGCTCTCTAAAAACTCATTGGTTTCAACCATTTTAAATAAAATATTGTTCATGTGATGTTTTGTTGAGATAGTGATTAGATAGAGAGATAATCAACAACTATTTAAAGACCTATGTTGTAATTTTTTGAAAAGAGGAAGCATTTTTCAAATTTCTGGTTCAAAATGATATAATAATTGTGGGGCCCAACAATTATTACAAATGGTTATGTTTATGGATATTTCAGCCATTTCTGAACCGATTGTGATCAAATAAAGTTTATTCTGTCATTAAAATTGTATGTTCTTTCAGATTTGACACTCAGTTTTTCATTATCTCACAAAAAAATATTTTGTATAGTGCCCTCTATACCGAAACTCAACTATCACTTTAAGGCTAGAATTGTGATATAAATATTGCATTCCCGAAATGTAACACATAATTATTTCCCGTGAATAAAACTGCACATTAAAAGAAAGTATGCCTACTTATACTGCAGTTGTAGCCGATGTATCCATGAGTGCACTGACATAGATAACCCTTGTTCGGGAGAAGGGAACATGTTCCCCCGTTATCGCAGGGAGATGTAGAACACTCATCGACTAGACAAAAACGTTAAATAGAAACATTTAGTATATGAATAAATGTACATATATTTGAAATGAAATGGATTGAAATAAAAAAAAGTATAGCTCGTGACGTTTGAACTATTTCGATATATCCCACCGACATTCTTTGAAACTCGAATCGTTTTCAATCGTTTGAATCGCTCAACATTTTAATGATGTATTCTTTCAGAAATCAAACATAGCTGCTATTATTATTTGAATCGCTCAACATTTTAATGATGTATTCTTTCAGAAATCAAACATAGCTGCTATTATTATTTGTCATTAAATTTGTTGATGAAAAACTAAATCAACAAATCCAACAAATTTAATTCCATGTGCCATTTCTGAAAATTTGTTGAATATGCCTGATTTAATGTAGGCGTACTAAATAAATACAATTAAATGTAGTATAAATAAGAAACATCATCTCTCACAATGGTCCCCGATGAATCCAGACAGACATGAACAGTTATAGCTCGCTGTTCCATTGGATATGACATCAGCTAATGTATTGCAGCTTGCGTTGTTTGCACATGGGCGAGAGAAGCACGGATCGACTATGATTAAGAGGTATAAAAGAAACGTAAGAATTTTAGAGAAGCAATAACGAATACACATATATTATTTCATTAGCAATCATTTAAACCACGCTTTTGAAGAACATTGTGAATGAGAGAAATATAATCGCTATCATTTCAATCCACACAAAATGATTATTACATTTTACATTAAATATGAACATGATGTTTATTTTCTTGCGATAAACTCCAAACAGATATGAATGTACTGTATAATACACTTCCATTACATTCTAATAGCAGTTTATGGGAGATCTTACCTATGTTACAGATCTTTCCAATATAAGGCTGGTGACAGGTACAGTTGAACCCGCTATCTGCGAGAAGGGAACATCCTCCGCCGTTCTCGCACGGCGAGGAGGAACACTCGTTTACTGATTGGTAGACACGATAAGATAATTCAATCGTGAGTAAAACGTGATTAAAAAAGGAAAAATTCTACACACTATCATACAAAATACTCATCTGAATGTTTAAATGCATACATGCACACATTCACACACACATATCCATACATACACACATACATACATACACACACACACACACACACACACACATACGCACACACACACACACACACACACACACCCACACACACACACACACACACACACACACACACACGATTGTCCCAATCGCTGAGTCTGTAGCTAGTCTTGTGTTCCTTTAGTCGTGTTTCTAGATTTCTGCCCGTTTCCCCAATGTAGACTTGACTGCATTCGCATGGTATTCTGTAGACTCCTGCTTTCTTGTGAGGTGGATGCTTGTCCTTGTGAGTGTGGAGTGCCGAGTGGAGCTTGTTGGATGAGCTATGACGAACTTTGATGTCTGCTGTCTGAAGGATGCGTTGAATCTTGTGTGAAGCTGGTCCGATATATGGTAGAACAACTGTTTGTGTCGGTGGTGTAGCTACTGGTTGGTCTTCTTCAGTTGTGGCGACGGGCCTGCTGGTTGGAATGCTGGTCTTGATCTTGTTTCTTGGGTATTTGTTGATATCAGTGAGGGCGGTGGTGACGTGCTTGATTTCCTGTTGTAGATGGTCGGCATCGCTGAGTTGGTGGGCTCGGCGGATGAGGGTGTTGGGTACTGATTGAATAACTGCTGGATGGTGGAATGATCTGTAGTGTAGGTATCTGTCGGTGTGTGTGGGCTTCCTGTAGACTTGGTGGGCGGGTTTACCGGATGGCGTTCTAGTGACGAGGACGTCGAGGAAGGGGATGCTGTTGTGTTCTTCGGTTTCCATGGTGAATTTGATGCTCGGGTGTTGTTGGTTGATGTGGGTGAGGAAGGTGTCCAAGTCGCCTCTGCTGTGTGGCCAGATGACAAATGTGTCGTCGACGTATCGAAGCCAGAGGGAAGGAGATTGTGAAGATGACTGTAGTGCTGTTGTTTCGAAGTGTTCCATGAAGATGTTGGCTATGACGGGTGAAAGTGGTGATCCCATGGCTGCGCCTTGTAGTTGTTTGTAGTAGTTGTCTCGCCATTTGAATGATGTGGAGTTGAGACAGAAGATGATGAGGTCGTGAATTTGGTCCGGTGTGAGTGCGGTTCTATCGGAGAGTGTGTCGTCAGCTTCGAGTCGATCTTTGACGATGCTGCAGGCTTCGGTGACAGGAACGCTGGTGAACAGGGATTCAACGTCAAAGCTGACCATGATGTCTGTATCTTGTATGGTTGTCTCGGAGAGAATGTCGATGAAATGCTTGGAGTTGTTGATGTGATGCTGTGACTGTCCTACAAGAGGCTGAAGAATTGATGTCAGGTGTCTGGCGGTGTTGTAGCATGGTGATCCTCGGGTTGAAATGATGGGACGAAGTGGGATGGTGGGTTTGTGGATCTTCGGCTGGCCAAATAGGATGGAGCAGGTAGCTGAAGATGAACGGAGCTGGAAGTAGAGTGGCTTGGGGATGGCGTCTAGTCTGTGTAGTGAGAGTAGTTGCTGGTTTAGTTTCCTCTCAGTGGCTTGTGTCGGATCTTTCTTGAGCTGCTTGTAGGTCGGGGTTTCGATGAGGGCTGTGATCTTGTTATTGTAGTCTTGCTTGTTGAGTAGTACAGTGGCGTTTCCCTTGTCTGCTTGTAGAATGTGTATCGATGAGTTGTTGCGTAAGTCCTTGATGGCTGTTTGTTCTTGTTTGCTGATGTTGGGTTGTAGAGGCTTGGCTGTTGAAAGCGCTTGAGTGACTTGAAGTCGGATGTTGTCTGCTGCGGTTCTGCTCAGGAATCTTAGTTTGGGTTCAACTTGTTGTATTACTTCGGAGAATGGTATCTTCTTGGGTGATACGGCGAAGTTTAGACCTAATGATAAGACGTTGTGTTCTGCTGCTGTGAGGTTGTGGTCGCTGAGATTGATGACGGTGTCCTTGGTGTTCGTGGGTGCTGACGTGTTGGTTGGTTGCTGGTTCTTGGCTAGGAGCTGGTTGAATTTGGCGATCTGTTTCTGTCGGGTCTCTGACTAAGGCTAATTCCGCCTTGTGTAGGATCTGTTCTGCGCGTGGTGTGTCGATTGAAGACTTGAGCTGGAGCCCCGGTGGGGTAATGCCGGAGTCACGGCAGCGTTTAAGAAAGGTGAGGTGGTTCTTGAGTTTAGCTTCTTTGACGTAGTTGCGCTGAAGTTGCCTGGCTGATACTTGGGTCGGCTCCCCGTAGAGCTGAGTTAAATGTTGCTTGTAAGTATCGGTTTCCATGGTGGTGTATATAACTACGTCAAAGAAGCTAAACTCAAGAACCACCTCACCTTTCTTAAACGCTGCCGTGACTCCGGCATTACCCCACCGGGGCTCCAGCTCAAGTCTTCAATCGACACACCACGCGCAGAACAGATCCTACACAAGGCAGGATTAGCCTTAGTCAGAGAACGCATAGCCAACACCCGCCATCAGCTACACAACGCAAAACACAACATCCAAGCATCCGAAGCCAACCTCTCTCAACAACTCCAACCTGTCGACCTTCAGAAATGCCAAGCATTCAACTCCTCCACCGCCAAGAAAACGTTCCAGTCGACCCGACAGAAACAGATCGCCAAATTTAACCAGCTCCTAGCCAAGAACCAGCAACCAACCAACACGTCAGCACCCACGAACACCAAGGACACCGTCATCAATCTCAGCGACCACAACCTCACAGCAGCAGAACACAACGTCTTATCATTAGGTCTAAACTTCGCCGTATCACCCAAGAAGATACCATTCTCCGAAGTAATACAACAAGTTGAACCCAAACTAAGATTCCTGAGCAGAACCGCAGCAGACAACATCCGACTTCAAGTCACTCAAGCGCTTTCAACAGCCAAGCCTCTACAACCCAACATCAGCAAACAAGAACAAACAGCCATCAAGGACTTACGCAACAACTCATCTATACACATTCTACAATCAGACAAGGGAAACGCCACTGTACTACTCAACAGGCAAGACTACAATAACAAGATCACAGCCCTCATCGAAACCCCGACCTACAAGCAGCTCAAGAAAGATCCGACACAAGCCACTGAGAGGAAACTAAACCAGCAACTACTCTCACTACACAGACTAGACGCCATCCCCAAGCCACTCTACTTCCAGCTCCGTTCATCTTCAGCTACCTGCTCCATCCTATTTGGCCAGCCGAAGATCCACAAACCCACTATCCCACTTCGTCCCATCATTTCAACCCGAGGATCACCATGCTACAACACCGCTAGACACCTGACATCAATTCTTCAGCCTCTTGTAGGACAGTCACAGCATCACATCAACAACTCCAAGCATTTCATCGACATTCTCTCCGAGACAACCATACAAGATACAGACATCATGGTCAGCTTTGACGTTGAATCCCTGTTCACCAGCGTTCCTGTCACCGAAGCCTGCAGCATCGTCAAAGATCGACTCGAAGCTGACGACACACTCTCCGATAGAACCGCACTCACACCGGACCAAATTCACGACCTCATCATCTTCTGTCTCAACTCCACATCATTCAAATGGCGAGACAACTACTACAAACAACTACAAGGCGCAGCCATGGGATCACCACTTTCACCCGTCATAGCCAACATCTTCATGGAACACTTCGAAACAACAGCACTACAGTCATCTTCACAATCTCCTTCCCTCTGGCTTCGATACGTCGACGACACATTTGTCATCTGGCCACACAGCAGAGGCGACTTGGACACCTTCCTCACCCACATCAACCAACAACACCCGAGCATCAAATTCACCATGGAAACCGAAGAACACAACAGCATCCCCTTCCTCGACGTCCTCGTCACTAGAACGCCATCCGGTAAACCCGCCCACCAAGTCTACAGGAAGCCCACACACACCGACAGATACCTACACTACAGATCATTCCACCATCCAGCAGTTATTCAATCAGTACCCAACACCCTCATCCGCCGAGCCCACCAACTCAGCGATGCCGACCATCTACAACAGGAAATCAAGCACGTCACCACCGCCCTCACTGATATCAACAAATACCCAAGAAACAAGATCAAGACCAGCATTCCAACCAGCAGGCCCGTCGCCACAACTGAAGAAGACCAACCAGTAGCTACACCACCGACACAAACAGTTGTTCTACCATATATCGGACCAGCTTCACACAAGATTCAACGCATCCTTCAGACAGCAGACATCAAAGTTCGTCATAGCTCATCCAACAAGCTCCACTCGGCACTCCACACTCACAAGGACAAGCATCCACCTCACAAGAAAGCAGGAGTCTACAGAATACCATGCGAATGCAGTCAAGTCTACATTGGGGAAACGGGCAGAAATCTAGAAACACGACTAAAGGAACACAAGACTAGCTACAGACTCAGCGATTGGGACAAATCAGCCATTGTCAAGCACGCACAACAGCACGAACACGTCATTCAATGGGACGACAGCAAACTCATCACCACCATCAAACATTGGAACACACGCCGCATCCGAGAAGCCATCGAAATTCACCGCCACAACACAGTACCTCAAGATACAGGATTATACATCAGCGACATCTGGAAACCACTCATCAACAAGGACACAAATAGACCGCCGACACAGCCTACACAACCAGCCACACATCACCCACCGCCACCCACAGAGGAAACCGAGCAGCCTAGCACCACTCAAATCCGCAACCAGCACACCGCAATGCAACAGCCAGCCAACCGCACACCACCCGCCGCTACCCGCAGAACAGACTAGCGTTACCCGCATCCGCGACCAGCGAGCCGAGAGATTACAGCGCCGCCAACGTCAACAGCCAGCCAGCCAGCCAGTCGAACTTCAACCGCCTCCACCCGCAGAGCAGCCTTGCGTCACCCACGTCCGCGACCAGCGAGCCGAGAGATTACAGCGCCGCCAGCGTCAACAGCCAGCCAGCCAGCCAGCCGAGTATCAACCGCCGCCAGCCGCAGAGCAGCCTTGCGTCACCCACGTCCGCACCCAGCGAGCCGAGAGACTACAGCGCCGCCAGCGTCGGCAGCACACACAACGCGTCGCCGATAGCGCTCCCAATCGATAGTACGTCACCCGCGTCCGCAATCCCTACCCTTATAGCCGCGCACGCCAACAGATCCCCACTCCTGACGACGGATAGTCAACCTATTCGAAACGTCGAGTCCCTCCTACCATCCACCCTCTCCTCGCAATACCACAGTCCTTTCTAGGACTATCAACAGTCCTTTCTAGGACTACCAATTGTCCTTTTTAGGACTCTCCTAGAAAGAATACCAACAGTCCTTTCTAGGACTAAAAACAGTCCTTTCTAGGACTACCAATTGTCCTTTTTAGGACTCTCCAAGAAAGAATACCAACAGTCTTTTTTCAGGACTATCCCAACAGTCCTTTATAGGACTACCAACAGTCCTTTCTAGGACTACAAACAGTTCTTTTTAGAACTCTCCTAGAAAGAATACCACAGTTCTTTTCAGAACTACACCAACAGTCCTTTCTAGGACTACCATAGTCCTTTTCAGGACTTACCAATCCAACCATCTCACATGGTGTACCCGTAAACCGCACGTATTAAGTATATTGTTGTTATCCGATATGTCCACTGAATGTTGTGTGAAAATTTCAAGTTAAATGGACGTTATATGGCGGGGTAATGAGCAAAAATGCAAAGTGATATTCAATATTTCATTGCACTCACTTTGTACACGGTTTTCGCAGTCCAGTGGATAATTTAACATCTGAACACTTCAATCGTAAATATCTTTTTAACGAAACGGAAATTTGAAAAACCGAAACCTGTCCCATGATTTTATTTTTAATACGAATACAACAATGTATGACAGAACCGCTAGAATTCCAATTGGATTTTGAGGATTTGGTCAATGTTACTAAGTCCCTCTAACATGTCTAAGGATTGCCGTGTGTGAGTTTATGGAAGGCAGTTCGACCATCGTTACTAGGCTAGGTAGTGCGAACTACATAACAATGTGGCAATGTGCATTTCGCACCGCGTGCACATGGCGTTTGCAAGATGGCACTGTGTGGCTGAAATCAAACTACCTGTAATCATATAAGTTATAGCCTGGTGCAATTTTACTTTAAAGTGATCCCTGTAAAGTGTCAGATATTGCACAAAATAATATTTGAGACTTCAATCCTATATCAATATCATTGTAAAATACAATTGAAAGATTTGTGAAAGTTTGAAAGAAAACGACCACTGTTTACCTAGTGAAAAAAACGAATATTGAGTTCATATCTTATCACCGAATACTGATGGCCTGCCGTAGATTTGACGCAGTAATAATCGTCCGTTTGACGATATCCGCACCCGTGTATACAGACGGTAAAGAATTTGCGCGCGCTCGGCTCAACAGTCGGGTACATCGATCGCGTGGCGCGCCGACCGGACGTGTTCAGCTACGGCAATTGTACTTTTTACCAAAAGCGTTGGGCAATGCTTTTGAGATGATGATTTTCAATGATAATTATCTTCATACTAAAGGGACATTTGAAAAAATCTCACCCTATTTTATTCTTCTCTTACCGTGAGCTAAACAACACGGCAGAAGAGAAACGAGGAATATCCAAGTAATTTTCGTGGAGTTAGACACTTTACTTGGATCACTTTAGCATACACAAATAAGACACACGCAAACAAACGAACTCACATACACTTTTAATACGCCAAAGATTATACGTACATACTGCGGTGAAAATGAAAATGTAAGATCACCCACGAAATGTATCTTAAAAACTAATGTTGATAGACATTATATGATTGTGAATACAGTATATATAACCAGGTCAAATATTGAAAAATAGGTTCATATCTAGTCTTGATATTCCATACCATAAGGCTTAAGCAAATGTAAATTCAACTTACATATTTCGCAAAATTCGCCGATGTACTCTTGATGACACGAACAGTTGAACCCCGCAGTTCCATTGTTGACTAAGTGAGGTATTGTCACACATGTCGCACCGTTTTCACATGGCGTTTGATGACATCGGTCAACTAAAAACGAGTGCAAGTAAAACAAAGGCACATGTAAATTTACAAGAAAAACCTCGACTTCAAGCGTCATAATTCTCTTTACACTATCATAGCTCACAATACAAGCTGATGCTAGAGTATAAACATGATTGCCATGAAATTATTGTTATCACTTACTTACCTATTTCGCAGTGTTCACTGATGTAACCGGCTGGACATGAGCAGTTATATCCTGCAGTTCCATTGATGATCACTTCAGGTATTGTCAGGCATGTAGCTCCATTCTCACATGGCGTTTCATGACAGGGGTCAACTGAGTATGGGTAAATAAACACAAACTAAGCGCGTAACAATGGACAGGAATAACTTTATTATTTCAATACAATATTATCAGCGTCCGTTGGAACTGCATAGTAGTAACATGTTGGACAAACTTGGACTTAAATCTTTCAGAGTGTGAAACAAACGGGTAACATAACTTATATTGCTTTTGACCGACGGAAGCCTATACAGGGTGTCTCAGAAAGAATGCAACACCTAGGATCGTTAATTTTATCAACATCATCGACCAAATGTCATTGCTTTTTGTTTGATTGGGTAGAACATTCTTTTTCCAACAAAATGATACCATAAGCATTGATTTTGGGTAAGGCGTTTGGATCCTAGGGCCATTTTTCTGAGGCAATGTCGTTTCCTAAATTTGCTACTTTTTCGTCTCCAGCGATCCTCTGAACACTGGGACATTCTCGCCCCAAGGCCTCCCATAGAAAAAGAAACGCATGACTGCTCTCCCTTTGATAAAGAAGACAATGTTGCATAATTAAGTACCCCATATGGTATGGCTCACATTGTCTTCCTTATCAAAGGGAGAGCAGTCATGCGGTTCTTCTGTCTATGGGAGGCCGTGGGGCGAGAATGTCTCAGTGTTCAGAGGATCGCCGGAGACGAAAAATAGCAAATTTAGGAAACGACATTGCCTCAGAAAAATGGCCCTAGGATCCAAACGCCTTACCCTAAATCAATGCTTATGGTATCATCTTGTTGGAAAAAGAATGTTCTACCCAATCAAACAAACAACAATGACATTTGGTCGATGATGTTGATGAAATGAAGGATCGTAGGTGTTGCATTCTTTCTGAGACACCCTGTATAGTTGAATTTAAAGGGGTAGTACAGTTTTGGTAAGGCTGAACTTTAGTAACCAAACCTGGACAGTAACATTATAAACTAAAAGTTATAACTCCACCATGCTCGAAAGGTATACAAAATTACAAACGACAAAGTAAAAAGCCCGTTATCATTCAAAAAGAGCCATTAAAACACAAGAGGGTGCTTTCTAAAAAGTCATTGGTTTCAACCATTTTTCATGTTTTTTAAAAATGTTTTATTGAAATAATGATTAAATAGAGAGATCATCAACAACTATTTAAAAAACGCTTTTGAAATTTTTTGAAAAAGTGCATGCATTTTTTAATAAAAAAAAAGAGCATCTAATTATTTGGGCCCCAAATAATTATAAGATCAGATATATTTATTGATATATCAGCCGTTTCTGGGTCGATTTTGACCAAATAAAGTTATTCTGCCATTAAAATTGCATGTTCTCTCAAATTCTACACTCAGTTTTTCATTACCTCACAAAAAAAATTGTGATGTGCAGCGCACTCTCTACCAAAACTAAACTACCCCTTTTAAATACAATTATTGTACCACTTACATATTTCGCAGTGTTCGCTAATGTACCCAGCCCGGCATGAACAGTTATATCCCGCAGTTCCATTGATGATATGTTCAGGTATTGTCACACATGTGGCGCTATGTTCACATGGCGTTTCGTGACAAGGGTCGACTTAAACGAGTAAAGGTAGCAAGAAGCACATATTATTTGACAAGAATAACATCGTAATTCAAGCATTAAATCCTATATAATGTAGATGGCGAAACTATTAAATCCCATTTAGCCGCATGTTTGTATTTTTACGCAATTCTAAAATGTCAGCCAATGAAAACATGTAACATGAATATCACTGTCTCCCAGCAATGCTTTGAAGAAACTTATTTCCATTTTGTTTTATTACTTACATATTTCGCAGTGTTCCCCAATATAGCCAGGTTGACATGAGCAGTTATACCCCGCAGTTCCATTGGTGACCACTTCCGGCATTGTCACACATGTGGCGTTATTTTCACATGGCGTTTCATGACAGGGGTCGACTAGAAACGAGTGAAAGCAAAACAAAAACACATATAAGTTGACAAGACCAACATCGTCCTCCAAACATTCAACCATTTATGTATGGCGGACCTGTATACTTCCATGGTAATAACACGTTGCCATTTTACACGGTTTCATGCCTGTCCATGTATGTACACTTGGAACTTGTTTCATGGATGTCAATGTTACTGAACAAAGGCTACTATCATGAATATTAAAGTCAGGTTCATCACTTACATACTTCGCAGTGTTCACCAATATAACCATGTTGACATGAGCAGTTATATCCCGCAGTGCCATTGCTAACCTCTTCAGGTATTGTCACACACGAGGCTCCGTTCTCACATGGCGTTTCATGACATGGATCAACTAGAAACGGGAAGAGAGAAATTTAACAGTAAATCATTTAAATGATCATTTCAAAATAAGCCTTTTATACATTATGAGATTGTTCTGAATATGAGCTTTTTCATATGAAACAATACGCATTGATATTGTCATAAATATTAAACAGTACTCACATATTTCACAATTATTGCCGATATAACCAGGTTGGCACGAACAGTTATATCCCGCCGTTCCATTGATGACCTCTTCAGGTATTGTCACACATGTAGCTTCATTCTCACATGGCGTTTCATGACATGGATCAACTAGACACGGGAAGAGAGAAATTTAACATTAAATCATTTAAATGATCATTTCAAAATAAGCCTTTTATACATTATGAGATTGTTCTGAATGAGCTTTTTCATATGAAACAATACGCATTGATATTGTCATAAATATTAAACAGTACTCACATATTTCACAATTATTGCCGATATAACCAGGTTGGCACGAACAGTTATATCCCGCCGTTCCATTGATGACCTCTTCAGGTATTGTCACACATGTAGCTTCATTCTCACATGGCTCTTCGTGACATGGATCAACTGAAAACGGGGAAATAGACACAAATAAATCACGTTAAACTCGACATGAACATTGTTACACATTCCCCAAAGTGGTGTTAAAGTCCATTGTACATACAATAGTAGTCACATGTTTGCACTTACTTCTTCTATAACTTTAAACCAATAGAAACGTATAAGGTGAGTTATACTGCTATTGACCAAAGTGTGATTTAAGTAAAAGTCTATTTTATTTTATCACTTACATATGTCGCAGTGTTCCCCTTTATACCCTGGTAGACATGAGCAGTTATATGCCGCAGTTCCCTGGGTGACCTCCTCCGGTATTGTCAGACACGTGGCTCCATTCTCACACGGTGCTTCATGGCATTGGTCGACTGTAAATGGGAGAAGGGAAATGCAATATTTAAACAAGTATGAATGCAGAACTATTTAAAATCTTCCGATCATCTTTACATAAGAATTTGATAAATTATGAGAATATTCTAAAGATGGAATATTTTCATATGACATGTATGAGATAAGACACATCTATAATGTAAAGAATACGAAAACAGTACTCACTTATTTCACAATTATTGCCAATGTAACCAGGTTGGCACGAGCAGTTATATCCCGCTGTTCCATTGGTGACCTCTTCAGGTATTGTCATGCATGTAGCTCCATTTTCACATGGCGTATTGTGACATGGGTCGACTGAACATGGGTAAATAAAAACAAACTAAGCGCGTAACAATGGAAAGGAATAACTTTATAATTTCCAATAAACTCGTATTAGTGTCCGTTGAAACTGCATAGTAGGAACATGTTTGACTTAAATTTTTTCACAAACGAGATTAAACAGGCAACAAGTTATATTGATAATGACCGTCGGAAGCATATAGTTCATTTCATATACAATAATTGTATCACTTACATATTTCGCAGTGTTCGCTAATGTACCCAGCCCGGCATGAACAGTTATACCCCGCAGTTCCATTGGTGACATCCTCAGGTATTGTCACACATGTGGCTCCATTCTCACATGGCATTTCATGACAAGGGTCGACTGATATCAGGGAAAATAATAGTGAGCTTATAAGTATGTAAATCGACATAAACATCAGCAGAATATTTAAGTGCTCAATTCTCAACCAAACGGTTTTAATGTATGTACGAATTACTGTAGTTTTGCTTACATATTTCGCAGTGTTCCCCAATGTACCCTAGTTGACACGAGCAGTTATATCCCGCAGTTCCATTGGTGACATCTTCAGGTATTGTCACACATGTAGCTTCATTCTCACATGGCTCTTCGTGACATGGATCAACTGAAAACGGGGAAATATAGACACAAATAAATCACGTTAAACTCGACATGAACATTGTTACACATTCCCCAAGCGGTGTTAAAGTCCATTGTACATAGTAATCACATGTTTGTACTTACTTCTTATATAACTTTATAAACCAATATAAACGTGTAAGGTGAGTTATACTGCTATTGACTAAGCTGTGATTTAAGTGAAATTCTATTTTATTACATCACTTACATATGTCGCAGTGTTCCCCTATATACCCTGGTAGACATGAGCAGTTATATGCCGCAGTTCCCTGGGTGACCTCCTCCGGTATTGTCAGACACGTGGCTCCATTCTCACACGGTGCTTCATGGCATGGGTCGACTGTAAATGGGAGAAGGGAAATGCAATATTTAAACAAGTATGAATGCAGAACTATTTAAAAACTTCCGATCATCTTTACATAAGAATTTGATAAATTATGAGAATATTCTAAAGATGGAATATTTTCATATGACATGTATGAGATAAGACATATCTATAATGTAAAGAATACGAAAACAGTACTCACTTATTTCACAATTATTGCCAATGTAACCAGGTTGGCACGAGCAGTTATATCCCGCTGTTCCATTGGTGACCTCTTCAGGTATTGTCATGCATGTAGCTCCATTCTCACATGGCGTATTATGACAAGGGTCGACTGAACATGGGTAAATAAAAACAAACTAAGCGCGTAACAATGGAAAGGAATAACTTTATAATTTCCAATGAACTCGTATAAGTGTCCGTTGAAACTGCAAAGAAGGAACATGTTTGACTTAAATTATTTCACAAACGAGATTAAACAGGCAACAAGTTATATTGATAATGACCGTCGGAAGCATATAGTTGATTTCAAATACAATAATTTTACCACTTAATATTTCGCAGTGTTCGCCAATGTACCCAGCCCGGCATGAACAGTTATACCCCGCAGTTCCATTGGTGACATCCTCAGGTATTGTCACACACGTGGCTCCATTCTCACATGGCGTTTCGTGACATGGGTCGACTAAAATCAGGGAAAATAATAGTGAGTTTATAAGTATGTAAATCGACATAACCATCAGCAGAATATTTAAGTGCTCAATTCTCAACAAAACGGTTTTAATGTATGTACGAATTTAGTGTAGTTTTGCTTACATATGTCGCAATGTTCGCCAATATACCCAGGTTGACACGAGCAGTTATATCCTGCAGTTCCATTGGTGACCACGTCAGGTATTGTCACACATGTTGCACCGTTCTCACATGGCGTAACATGACATTGGTCGACTGGAAACGAGATATAGTAAAACAAACCACATAATAAATTGTCAAGAACAATGTTGTTATTCAGGCGTTAATCATCGATATGTGATATGGGTCGACTCAAACGGGGAAGATGGAAATGTGATATTTTAAAAAATATACAGTTATATAGGAAAATTATGTTATATGTACTATCCAGAATTCCGTAACAGTACTTACATATTTCACAATCATCGCCAATGTACCCAGGTTGGCATGAGCAGTTATATCCCGCAGTTCCATTGATGACCTCTTCAGGTATTGTCAGACATGTGGCTCCATTCTCACATGGCTCTTCGTGACATGGATCAACTGGACACGGGAAAATAAAAATGAACACACAGTATAATAAGGTTATACAGCCCAATAACATGTTTTTAGTGCAGGTGGAACTTTATTGTATTATTATATTTTACATATCTTCACTTGCATCTTACACAACTTCTAACCATAATAAACTTGAAACGTGTTAACGAGTTAATAGAAGTAAAATACAATGTCCGGTTATCGCTTACATATTTGGCAGTGTTCGCCGATATATCCAGGTGGACATGTGCAGTTATATCCCGCAGTTCCATTGGTGACCTCTTCAGGTATTGTCACACATGTTGCACCGTTCTCACATGACGTTACATGACATGGGTCGACTGGAAACGAGATTTGGTAAAACAAACCACATAATAAATTGTCAAGAACAATGTTGTTATTCAGGCGTTAATCATCGATTATTATGTACACATCGTGTTTTGTGACATGGGTCGACTGGAAACGAAATGATGGAAATGTAATATTATTTTTTATCAAATATACAGTTATATAAGACAATAATGTTATATGTACTATCCAAAATTCCGTAACAGTACTTACATATTTCACAATCATCGCCAATGTACCCTGGTTGACACGAGCAGTTATACCCCGCTGTTCCATTGGTGACCTCTTCGGGTATTGTCAGACACGTGGCTCCATTCTCACATGGCTCTTCGTGACATAGATCAACTGAAAATTTGAACGGAATATTAACGCAATTTGCAGGAATGGTAGTAAAATGCAGTTACTTTACATCTTCCAGAATGAGTGAAATCTGTCAGAAATTAACTTTGATGTTATAAATAATGTTAAGTTCTAGCTAGACAAAATAAGTCACTCACCTATTTCGCAGTGTTGGCCAATGTAGCCAGGTTGGCATGAACAGTTATACCCCGCAATCCCATTGGTGACATCTTCGGGTATTGTCTGACATGAAGCTCCGTTTATACATGGCGTTTCATGACACGGATCGACTGAAAATGGGAAAAATTAAAGCAAATATAAAAAGCTCATTATAATCCACAAGAACAACGTATTATCTTTAAAGCATTGATTCCTCTTTTAGAAGGTATTAGTGTCTGTCACACTAACATAGTTAATAATATAATCCAATGTAAATGTGTAAATGAATGAATTACATTGCTACTAACCAAAGTTTAGTACATGTTGAAAACATTTATTTTAGTACTTACATATTTGGCAATGTTCCCCAATGTATCCAGGTTGACATGAGCAGTTATATCCCGCAGTGCCATTGGTGACATCTTTATGTATTGTCAGACACGTGGCTCCGTTCTCACATGGTGTTTCATAACATGGATCAACTGTAAAATAAAGCATAACAAAAATGATAAGCTTTAAATACAAACAAACTTTTGCAATCGACAACACGCAGGGGTGGAAGAGAGTTGGATGTTGTGTACTACAAATGTTTTTAAGAACTATATACCGCTCCTTAATTTTTATATTTTACATTTATAAATGTTACGTATTTGTTTTTCATACAATTTTGCTATCTTATAATGGTGCAAATACCGCATTCCATAATTTTTGTTTTCTTAGAAAATACATAAGATATCCAACATGGAAGCCTTAACTACCTGCAAACAAAAACATATCTTCGAAGTTGTTTTCCCAATTCGTAACTTGTAATGTTTCAATGTATAATTAGGGTTCACCTATGCTACAGTTGTATCCAATGAACTGCTCAGGACATATGCACTGATATCCCTTGACTTGGAGAAGAGCACAGGTTCCTCCATTCAGACAAGGAGACGTGGAGCACTCGTCGACTGAGGAGAACAAAACGGTAGAAACCACATATGTAACTTTATGAAAGATAGCACCCGTGTCCACCGGCCAATAGACTTTGCCCGTTATTGACCAATTAGGAACGTACTCGCTCATGCGAGATAGTGCGGTTGGAGCCGCCCGAAGAGTATAAAACACGATTGCTTACATTAGATTATATCACTTGACAAAGTGTTGCAGCGGCGCACGAAACGTCGTGATCTTTTAGATTCCCTGTTGACCATACATTGCGAGACAAACGAATATCACTAGCGATATTATTTTCGATACTATATCCGCAATGAGTAATATATTTACCATTATTGATAAATTAAATGTTTGGACAAACAGAATCAATGAGCCTGATATTACTGTATAGTGTATTATGAATGATTCATTGAATGAAAAGTGGTTCATCACCCCAGTTTACACATTATGAATGCATTTAATTGAGCATTTGTTTATTCGGTAATGTAGGAGTAAAATTTGGTCCAACTATAAAATTAATTTAACATGCCGGATGAAAAAAATATAATCTGTTTTAATAGTTTGGAGAGTCCTTCGTATAACATACAATATCGATGTTCAGTCATAATAATTTACCAATGCACTATCCCCCTTATTGGTCCCCCACACCTCACCACCCCCTCCCGACACCCTCCCTCGCTACCCCCTCCTTAGTCCTCCAGAGTATATTACAACAAATAATAGTTTTTATTTAAAATCATAATGCAACTAGGCGCTAAGTCACCAAAATAATATACGATCGTGACATAAATATAAGAGAAGTAAACATGCTAGTATTTATATCCATATACTTACACCTTGCACAGTGGTCCCCGATATAGCCAGGAAAGCAGGAGCAGTTATAACTGGCTACATCATCAACTACGTCATCAAGGATGGTGTTACAGGTCGCTTGATTCTCACACGGATTGCTGTTACACGAATCACCTGTAGTATAAAAGATAGTAATATTAATAATAATTATAATAATAATAATTGTAATAATAATATATGCTTATATAACGCATAATAATCACTAGGAATATCTATGCGCTTTAAAAAAGAATAACTTAACAAACAAAATACGTACATCCACATAATACAATTTAGGAAAGACAAAAAACGATGCGGTCTATTCAAAAACAAAATACGGCTTTAAGGATTTAAAAAAAAATATACTAGAAGATACTAAATCCAATCAGTGGTTACATAGTGCCTTTTCCTCTAAATCTATACCACATATTATGCTTTCAATGATAATTTAAACGATGTCACATTAAAGGGGTAGTACAGTTTTGGTAAGGCTGAACTTTAGTAACCAAAACCTGCCCAGTAACATAACAAACTAATATTTATAACCCCACCATGCTGGAAAGGTATACAAAAATACAAACGACTAAGTAAAAAGCCTGTTATCATTCAAAAAGCGCCATTAAAACACAAGATGGCGCTCTCTAATAAGGCATTGGTTTCATCCATTTTTCATACAAAATTATGCATGTGATGTTTTGTTGAAATAATGATTAAATAGAGAGATCATCAACAACTATTTAAAAACCGCTTTTGACAATTTTTGAAAAAGTGTAAGCATTTAAAAAAAAAATTTCAAAAAATCATCGTATTTATTTGGGGCCCAAATAAATACGATCGGATATATTTATTGATATTTCAGCCATTTCTGAACCGATTTTGACCAAATAAAGTTTATTCTGCCATTAAAATTGCATGTTCTTTCAAATTCGACACTCAGTCTTTCATTGCCTCACGAACAAATTGTGTTGTGCAGCGCCCTCTCTACCAAAACTGAACTACCCCTTTAATGTACCGTGAACATTCCTTTGTAATGGTAATTGGTATTCCATTAGAAACATTAAGTTCTAACTCTAGAGAAAGCTGAAGATGACAGCCGAAAAATGATACCTATTGATCATATTCATCTCACATGATAATCGTGCGGAGACAGTTTTACCCCCCAAAAAATGATATCGATTTATTTTCCCCAGCGTGGATAAGACGGAGTCAGAATAAGCGATTAGAAATGTGTCAACATTTATTTTTGTTTGACCAATATTATTCAAAAGTTATTTACCAATCTCACAGAGACGTCCAACCCATCCTGTGCTGCATTCACAAGTGAAATTAAGTCCCGTGTTATGACATGTTGCCCCATCAGAACATGGGCCTGTCTCACACGGGTTAGCTGCCAAGGAAAAGAAAACAAGGATTCAACGTAACCTTATTTCAAGTCTTATTTCAAGTAAATTGTAATTGTAGTATTGGAAATAATAACAACCAATTTACAAACGAGAATTAGCATGCTCATCATAATTACCCGAAGTCGTTTTAAGTGTTTTCATATGGTTACTGCCATGTGCTGATGCTAATCATCCCCCTCTCTCTTATGCCACCTATCTACTTACATTGTGGTTTATCATATCACCCCCCTCTCTCTTATGCCACCTATCTACTTACCTTGTGGTTTATCATATCATCCCCCTCTCTCTTATGCCACCTATCTACTTACCTTGTGGTTTATCATCGATGAATAAACAGTACCACTTAGCATGATAATTGCTATATTGTGCCAAGTATGGTATCATACATTGACTAAACTGCTTACATATTATCTCGCTTTATTAACCTATTGCCTTCGGAGCCTAGTGGGTCATTCACATATCAACTTAGTTGGAATCACAACAACTAGGGTGGAACAGGTTAACCAAATACCATACATATTCACTTACGCGTTTCACACTGGCGGCCTTGACAGCCGCGTTTCACACTAAGCATGCTAAGCGGGAATCACAACAACTAGGATGGAACAGGTTATTCCCATACCATACATATTCACTTACGCGTTTCACACTGGCGGCCGTCCCATCCTGATGCACAGGTACACACGTATGTGTTGACATAATTCTCACACACGCCGTTGCTCCCACATGGTGCACTTCTGCAGTGATTACCTTTAAAAAATCACATTAAACAAAAACAGGTAATGCAATATCACATGATCACCATGAAATGACTCTGGTAATTTCTTTTGCATTTTACATGTTATTTTGAAAACGTTTAAAAATCTTCATAAATATGGTGAACAAATTACACAAGCAGTAGTATAAACTGTATGTAAACAAACAATTGTTTGTGCAAATGAACAAATGAAAGTGCAGTGCAATCAAAGATGTGATGAAAAGGGTGACCTTTCCACATAATTAGATTAACACTTTTCTTCAATATACAATGGGCCGTATGCATAAAAAGTAGCAATTACTTATAAGCAATTGCTTAAAGCAAAAGCAAGAGCTTGTCAAGCAAAAGATCAAGTTCAAGCAATTGCTTGAATTCATATGCACAAGCTTTTGCTTGTGCTGAAACCTTTTGCTTGCACTGCCTAAGCAATTGCTTACGTGTTGGACAAAGGATCGTTACGGTTGTGCGAACATCGCCCTGCAGGACAACAACGCTTATATTCGTGCCCGACCTGGCAGCAGTATTTTTGCTTACGCAAATAGGGGGGAAACAGCACAGAGCATTAGGGGGGTTTCTGTGCAGATCGATGGATGAAAATTGCCGTAAAAAGTCTAAAATAACAGAAATTTGATTAAATCTGAAATCACGACATAACCTGTGGAATAAGGAGCTCGTAATCATCCTGAAACGGTATGAAATTTTATCCTGAAACGCGAATGCCCTGAGTAAGCAAGAGCGCTGGTCTGGAGGTGCTTGAAAAAACGCAAGCAATTGCTTATCATTATCAAGACAACAAGTAAAAGCATAAGAGGGACGTCAGGCTACGCCGAACTGACAACTCAGCCGTAGCCGAACATGCTTGGGACAACCAGCATCAGCCAGACTGGGACGGGGTTCGCTGCCTTTCCCAAGAACGGCATTGGTACACACGTAGGGTAAAAGAAGCTGTACAGATCCGTCTCAATCCCAGTAATTTCAATAGAGACAACGGGATGGATATACCCGAATTTTGGATGCGTACAATACGCCGCCATGACACCCCCCGACCAGCCGGCCCGCAACGGTTGATTCCAGCCAGTATCGAGCCAGCGGTCCGTTGATTGGTCGAGCTCGCTATTGTTCCCGCCTAGCAAGCAAGCCGAGCCAGCGCCTCGCTGATTGGTTTAGCACCCGTGTACACCGGCCATTAGAATTTGCCCGTTATGGACCAATTAGGAACAACTCGCCCATGCGAGATAACGCGGTTTGGAGCCGCATGAGAGCATAAATAGGAGTGTTTTACGTTACTTTATATCACTTGACAAAGTATTGCAGCGGCATACGAAACGTCGTGATCTTTCAGATTCCATGTTGACCATACATTGCGAGACAAACGAATATCACTAGCGATATTATTTCCGAAACAAGTAAAAGGTTCGTTTTCTGCATACGGTTTTAAGCAATTGCTTGTTTGGTAAGCAATTACTTACGAGCAGCTTGTTGCTTGCAAGCAATTGCTTGTTTTCATGCATATACCGATTCAAGCAAAAGGCTAGCACAAGCAATTGCTTCTTTTTATGCATACGGCCCATTGACTTGAATTAATTACCTTTCGAGGTTAATTCGTGTACATGGTGTATATGCAATAAAATGTATTTCAACATAAATGTTAATAATAATGCAAATGGCAAATAAATATGATAAATAATACAATGATGAAGATGCGAAACTCACGACTAGAACATTCTTCACCGAGCCATCCTTCTGTACAGGTGCACGTGTAGCTATAACCATCTGCGCTGTTACTGCATGTACCACCATTATTACAAGGCGCGTCATAACACCGCCCTGGTAAATTATTCAACAAATTCAAGAGTCAAACCGACAACTACAGAATAGCTTTAGTTCAAGACCTTTAAGATTTATTTTGCAGTTGGTAAAGTGGTAAATACGACGATTAAAACCAATGAATCTTTTACAAAGATGTAACAGGATATAGCAAAACCCTGCAATTGTAGGTAGTTCATGTTTTAAAGAAATGGGCATTTTAAGTTCACATAATGTATGTAACAGACTGTCATGGCTTGAAACTCGAAATTTATATTTTGACAAGTGCGGGGTTTCGCTATATGGTGATATGTTACAAACCATATGTGATGCCAATGCGAGAACATCCACTGTAATAAAGTTGACCGCTAAATCCGCCCTGTTATTATAACATTTAAAATTACAACATTACAATGATATAACATGTTTAAATGATCTATGCCATATATATGTATTTTGCACAATTTTAGCATGTTTAATTGAATGGGATGAAAAAACAACACGAATTTAGTCAGTTAGTTGTCAAACTTGAATAAATCTGGATAATGTCTTACCTAAATGACAGTTGGCCCCTTGCCATCCATCGGCACACAGACAGACATACAAGTTTGGGTCGAAGAAAGATTTACAGCTACCGCCATTTTGACATGGATCACTTTGGCACACATCTCCTGCATTTATTTAAAATTGTGTAGAAAAGGTGGTAACATTGTATTTCTTTAGTTATTTGTTATAATATTATGCATTTTCATTGCCGTGCGTTCTTGACATACACGTTATAAGCTCACGTATTGAAATACCAGATGATGGCGTCATACATCTAGAATATTTGAACATGAACTGATGACTGCACAATAATAATAACTCATTGTTGAAATCTTCCAATATTGTTACTATAACACTAACACTAACACCAACATTTGCACATTCACATTCACCTGGTCACCCCAACCTGTGTATATATTTACACATGTATTAACACCATCGATACCGAACACATGTTGCTGGCACTAACACTTACAATAACAATTACACTGACACTGCTTACAATATGTACATCCTGGCCCTGACCACCATTGTACACATCTACACGTGTATCGACATAGACCGGACCCATGTTGCTGACACTAACACTTACATTAACACTAAATGAGGATTACTAGTGCCAAGCGCCACTCCGCGACGCCGCGTGCGTGAGCGCATAGGATCCTATATACAGTAATCGCTTGCGCTCGGAGTCTTTTCGATGACCGTATTATCGCATATAAATGGACGTCGTTCACAGTGCGTACAAACATATACTTAATTGACACATCGAACAGTTTTCCCCAGATCGGGATTAAGAGCGCAATATAAAATATGGATTTAGATAACACAGAGGATTGGAGATATAGATTCAATTGTTTTATTTCATTTACATATATATTAATATGTATCTATTAAATTATTATTCAGCAAATGTAGTTAGCCTGCACTTGTGCTTAATTTTGTGTACACAAAATCGTCAATTTAATTTACTATCGATATTGTTTATTATGTTAAATTAATTGATAAAGTTAATCAAATCTAATTACTTAATATTTTTTTTGTTTTTTGATTTGTTTGTTAGTACGTAGCGAACGATCTACGAATTGTTTGTTTTTTCGCAGTGCAATTTACAAATAATTTATAAGCGACCGTAGTGACTTTGACGATGAATTATAATTCCATTTGGTATTTAAACAAATTTTAACCAAATCTCCTCACCATGCTCATAGACTAGTATTAGTCGTTATTCCATCATCGTGGATGCTACCAAGGTGCCGGATAATTGATTGTGCCTTTACTGGACGCTTGATTCATCGTGTCACGTTTTTTTAAAGGCATAGTCCCACTATATATAGCGTATCTCCTTCTATTTTCTATCCGACAAAAATGTGGCGAAACGGTAAGTATCTAGCAAAATTAGAAGTTCCATCCGTGTCCCATCCGACCAAAAAGTATGCCGATTCCCTTCCGTGCGCTTCGTCCAGTCGTTATAGCCCGGTCACATATCACCGGATAGCGGAAACGGATGCCCGACGAATAGAAAATGTGCGAAATCAAATTATCCGGTGGTGAAAGTCGTCTCCATTGCTTCATGCACAAAACATTCCGCCGGATAGAACAACATACATCGCCTGACAAGGAACGGACAAGAAACGCATACGAACGGAGACGAACGGATTGAAAATGTTACTCTCCGTCGAGCATCCGTTTACGCTATCCGTTGATATGTGACCGGGCCTTTATTTGCGATCCGTTTCACGTTATTGTGTTCCAATGTCTGCTCGTTTCACACGAAACGGAGCCGAAACTAGTATCCTATAAACTAGTCCATTTCCTGCCAGTATTCTGGTAGTACCTTCCGGATGTCCAACGGATAGGAAACGGAAGGAGATACGCTATATAGTGGGACTACCCCATTGCATTTCAAATAATCATTCGAATAATGGTTCACGATTGTTAAAATTTGCGCAAGAATATAAAAGAGAGATACAATGCATGCATACGCAACTAGTGTGATTGTTCTTGTCAGATATCGAAACAATATATAAAGTGTTCTGAGCACGCTGATGAAAGGGTCTTTTTCATCACCATTCATAACTAAATAATTGACACATTATACTTCACATGATGTACGAATGTACCAGCGTGATTGTTATTGTCACGTATCCGAAACAATAACTTCCCGATGCCATGGATGCAAACGGCAGGATCTGTAACGTCATCTATATTCATTGTTGTGATTGGTTGTTTTTTTATGGCTATGACGTAACTGACTTTGTTCTGATTGGTTGAAATGTAAAGCGAAAGCCCGCAAGGAAGATTGATCGAACCCAGAACAGTCAGAGAGCATAAGTTTACGTATTGACATGATGAAATGGTTACAGTATCAGCTTCGGGCTGATCCAGCTAGATAAGGAGGAGAACATCAAAGTCAGCTCGGTGCAATTACCTGTCCTTTGGTATTTGAAATTGAAATTGAAACTTTATTCTAACATCTACAAGCAATATGGTAAGTGATTTAAATACAATTATTTATATTTCATTTAATTTATTTTTGCTGTCTTTATCTATGTCCACACCCTTTAAGTCAGCATAGCTGTAGGTTTCATAGGAGTCCTATTACAAATACATGCCATTTTTAACAAAATAAAAACGATAATAAATCGGATACAAATTTACATTTAAATAGACAACCGTTCTATTTGAATTAACATTTTCTAATTTATTTACGCAGGTCTACACGCACTTCACATTCATCCTCGTTACTTTCGCTCTCACTAAAGGTACGTTTATTCCATTGTATTTTACATAGTGAAATGTAAAAAAAGAGTAAGATATGCACGCACAAATAATGCATCTTTGTCCCAAGATCCCTCATGCTCATACGAACAATGACCGTTATGCGGGAAAGAAAACAAGTTTTAAAAAGGTGATTTTCGCATGAATGTGTAGAATGGTGTCTATGCATTACGTAACAAGAGTGATATTTTCAACCATTGCCCTAAACAATTATGTTAATCAACAACAAATAACGATAAACCTCGTTTATTTGTGATGTAATCCATACATTCCAATGAAGCGTAGGTTTGCTATCTGAACTCATTTTATTATACAAATAGTGCATGGTTTGGAGTTGAATATACCAGAATAGACACTTATACATTTTTTATTTCTTGAGTGCATTTAATATTGCATCGAGGCCGCAGGCCGAGTGCAATATAATTGCACGAGTGAAATTAAAAATGTAGAGGTGTGTATTGTGAAATATGTAACGACAAAAAGCATGTACTATTTGTTATACTGTATAAGATGATTATTTTGAGGAATTGATAATGTTATCATAATGATGAACCCAAATTTACCTTGCTCAAATTGTGAGTGTATTCCCTCCATCCATCGTAGGCCTTACGTACTTTGTGCAAGCACCAGCGCGTGTTAAAAATAACTGCGCGCATTGCGCAGGTTTCCTATTCAAGAACAAGCGCATTAACACAAATTACGCACTCCAAGGCCATCCTCTGCAAGGCTCGTTTGACTCTCTATGGGAAATCTGTACACACCTAGCGTGCATAAATTGAAGTTATAGTACACGTTACCAGGTAGCAACGTTCGCATCGGTAATCAACCAATAGGAATGCTCAATTTCCCTTCATTATGACGTCATCATCTTATATACCGGATTACGCATCGGTAATCAACCAATAGGAATGCTCAATTTCCCTTCATTATGACGTCGTCATCTTATATACCGGATTACGCATCGGTAATCAACCAATATGAATGCTCAATTTCCCTTCACTATGACGTCATCATCTATAGCCTTCTCAAATAGATGTGGTAAACGGAATTTCTGTTCTACATTATTTACAGAAAATTAATCTAAATGTAAAACAACTAATCTGTGCGCAAGTTTGTTTGTTTATCAATTAAAGAGATCGAGTAACATTGCCAGAATCCATAAAACATACTGAGAACTTAAAGGGATAGCTGAGTTTTTAATTCAGAGAGTACAGTTTTGGTCAAAGTGAATTTAAGTAACCAAAACCTGCACCATTACATTACAAACTAATAGTTATAATTCCACTATGCTCGAAAGTTATACAAAATTACAAACGACTAAGTAACAAGCCTGTTATCATTCAAAATGAGCCGTTAAAGCTCAAGAGGGCGCTCTCTAAAAACTCATCGGTTTCAACCATTTTAACTTAAAAAATTGTGCATGTGATGTTTTGTTAAAATAATGATTACATACAGAGACCATCAACAACTATTTAAACACATCTTTTGTACATTTGTGAAAAGTGTAAGGATTCTTTTTTTTTAAATGGCTGGTTCAAAATTCAAAGAAAGTTTATTCTGTCATTAAAATTGTATGCTCCTTAAAATACTTTTGGTTTGGTAGTCGTACATTTAGGCAATACGTTGTATGAAGTGTACAATGCGAAAGAGCATACATCTTCTATTTTATCTCTATTTTCTTAACTGTAACTACATTCATTATTTGTTAATGATTTGTATTATTACGTAGATTGCTATCATTTAGAAAAAAATCCCTAAATTGGAAACACATCATCATATTTTGGTGTCCAAATTTGCAACTACATGGCCAACCACCTCATATTTTTCTTGTATTTCAATAACTTAACATTTACCACCTATGTTAACGTCATTAAAAGGTAGAACAAATTAAGAGTTGCCAACTTGTTTAGGGAAATAATATTGCATCGAAATAGCTGTCGTTTGTCGTCCTTGACGAGTTAAATATGTAGATTACATGTCATTGTTGGAAAATTGTACTCATTATTATGCAATTCATATTGCACTCTATACTAAATGAATTGTATAAGATAATGCACTGAGATAAACATATGACATTAGGGCCCCGGTGGCCCCGTTGCAGAAACAGATACATAAATCAATTGTATGTTACAATTATGTGTTCTATCTGCTCAAATCTGATTGGTTGAAACGCGAACATTTTCTGACTTGCAACTTACAATCGACTGTATCTCTTTCTGCAACGGGGCCCTAATCATTTAAAATGTCAAACTCCCCCAATACTGGTGTTTCTCCCTTGTAGAAACTGTAAAATGAATTTGTGTGTATTTTCAGCAAAACTTAAAATGGAATGTGCACATTAGTGAAAGGTTGAAGAAAAGTAATAGAAAAATGTGCATGTTTAGGACAGTAAAGCTTTGTGTATTGACATAGGTAAATTATTGTCACAAAACGTATGTAATAAGATTGCTTACCCTATATAGAGTACAAAATAGACATCCCTTATTAACGATTTTAATGTAAAACCACGCCATTCCATACTAGTGCAAATACTGTATTTGAATAGATTTGTTGAACTGTCGCGTAAATCCTTAGCCATTTTTTATTTGTATATACTTCTTTATAACTGGACTGACCTTTATGTTTGCACGGGTATTTTATTAGCACTATTTAATTATGATAATTGATTAATTGAAATTAAATTGTTATTTCATTAATTGATGAATACTATTTAAAGAATCAATTTTGAATTTTACAGTTATTATGTTTAATGATAGATTAGTTTGTGTGTATGCATATTATGTGCAATAATTGTACATAAGCAATTTACGTATTTATTAGTGTGCAATTCTAAACGTTGTATCTTGTGTTATTCTAATTAATAAGCGTAATTTGTAGATGTCTAATCAAAGCAATTGTACACATGTGATTGATAAAAAATAATTTTTAATTGTCTATTATAATCAAGCCTGTAAACGTTAGTATTGAGCAACCGGACAGCAAAACACGCACACGAATGAATTGACTAAAGCCTTGATTAAATTTAACTGAATAGAAATGAACATGGTGAATGTTTAAACGAGTCATGCATGATAAATGTACGTAAAGTATCGAGTCATTTATTCTCTTATCTGAACGAAATAAGTGGCCTAGCCAGAAATTCTTCAAGGGGGCCGGGCTTGTATATTTTACACCGCAAATTAGATGCGTAAAGTTGTGTACTATATACACTGCAAGAACGAGGGTGTTAAATTAACACCACTGGTTTCTATGTTGGTCCACACCTGCCTGATGTAAACCAATATAGATACCAGTGGTGTTAATTTAACACCCTCGTTTTTGCAGTGTATGAACCAAACTATTTTACCAAACTAAGTTGCAGTGTAGCTATTCACAGCCCCGAAATTAAACTATCGGCTTAGGCCAAAACAAAAACAATTGTTGGATTGGAGTAACGGGCAACCACAAATTATGGTAGGTAGGTAGGGTTTTTTTTTTTTTTTTTTTTTTTTTTTAATCAGAAAAAAAACCTTTAGGGTCGGCGGTATTTTTAGGGTCGGGCGGGTTACGCCAATCCAACAATTTATTTTTCATGGCCTTACCAGCATACCAACAAAAAAAGTCGGGGGGGGGGGGGGTGGGAAGGTGCAAACGGGCGGTGAATGCAGGCCAAATTTCACGGGCGTGTATTGGATTTCCTCCGATATTTCTGCATTTAACGATACTAAGGTTAAAATTTCACCACACAAGCCCCTTTTTTAATACTTATTCAACAATATCGATCAATAAGTTTGGCCAATATAGATGTTTTCGGTAACTTTTCCAATACTGTTATTTGGCTTTAATACATACCAGTTTTACTGCTCCTACATAACGGCCGTCTTGTGACGTAGGGTTAAAACCATGTACATGATGCTCTCTAGATTACGTAATAAAGTTGTGCATAGTATCTAGCGTGAAATGGAAGATGTTTATTTGTGTATTCTGTTCATAGTCTATGCGTACGTGTTTGGATGATAAGTTTGTGTTTTGACGCATGTTTGTACACACTAGTATGAACGTGTGTATTATACTTTATTTGTGGTGTTATTATCATACATAACCACGTGCAATGAAATGCAGAAAACAGGAAAAACGTGCCGTTTTCCTTTAACATCTCATGTTAAAGGGATAGTTGAGTTTTGGTATAGAGGGCGCGACACAAAATAATGTTTTTGTGAGATAATGATAAACTGAGTGTCAAATTCGAAAGAGCATACAATTTTAATGACATAATATACTTTATTTGATCAAAAGCGGTTCAGAAATGGCTGAAATATCCATAAACATATACATTTGTAATACTTGTGGGGCCCCACAATTATTAAATAATTTTGAACCAGCCGTTAATTTCGTTTTTTAAATGCTTCCTCTTTTCAAAAATGTACAAAAGAGGTTTTTAAATAGTTGTTGATTATCTCTCTATCTAATAACTATTTCAACAAAACATCACATACACAATATTTCATTTAAAATGGTTGAAACCGATGAGGGTTTAGAGAGCGCCCTCTTGAGTTTTAACGGCTATTTTTGAATGATAACAGAATTTTTACTTAGTCATTAGTCATTTTTGTTATTCATTTCGAGCATCAGTTTGTAATGTAATGGTGCAGGTTTTGGTAACTAAAATTCAGTTTGACCAAAACTGTACTCTCTTTACCAGAACTCAACTATCCCTTTAATAAATACAAGTTTTACTGCTCCTACATAACGGCCGCCTTGTGACGTAGGGAACAACCATGTTCATAATGCTCTATAGAATACGTAATACAATCATGACAATTGTGCATAGTATTTAGCGTGAAATGGAAGGTGTTTATTTGTGTATTCTGTTCATAGTCTATATATGCGTATGTGTTTGGATGATGAGTTTGTGTTACGGCGCTTGTGTATACACAATCGTATGAACGTGTGTGTTATATTTTATTTTGTGGTATTATTATCATAAATAACCGCTTGCAAGTAATTTGATTAATTAATTTAAATGAATACAGTAGTGGCATATCGTGGGTGGACTAATTGGCCGGGGCACACGAACTATAGAGGACACTCTCACTCTGTGTAGTTCTTTATTTTTCGAAAGGATTTTCCTCTTTCCTATTATTTGGCGCTTGTATAACAACAAATCAACGTAATGTTATTCTATGTTATTTTGATGTGGGGACTCCGGTACAACTCCGCTGCCACACACTCATTTTAATTTTGTTTGTCGGGGGCTCCTACCCTAAAATAATTCAGTAGGTCCTTTAAGAAGCCCTGTGTCAAAATGGCGCTTATATCCAGCCGGTAACAATTATTTCACTAAAACACCTGACTAGATCTCGTCATCTAATCATGTCTTTTCTGGGATGTCGACATGACGATATCCGATACAGATATCCGATCATCTCTTTTCCAGGATGTTGACATGACAAGATCCGATACTTATATCCGATCATCTATTTTCTTTGATGTCGACATGACGAGATCCGGGATCTTGTCAATTGATCATCTCTTTCCAATGATGTTTACAATACCGTATGAGACCCAACGATTTTAATTGGTTTACTCAGCAATAATGAGCGTGGTCAGGGAAAGAAAATATACTATTATCGAATGGACGTATGGCAAAAGATAATACAGTTTTCAGAATACACCCCTAGGATCTCTTCATCTGATCTTCTAGCTAAGATGATATCGACATGCCAAGATGATTATCTCAACATCTGGGTGGCACTTTGAAGCTTCTATAATAGATAGATCTAGAATTGTTTAATTAGACATAAATGCACGGTATAACTCATATGTGGAATATCCCAAATGTATAACTATATAAATGCCAAGCAAGATATGTTATTAATTACCCCAGCCTGTGTACGTTTACACGTGCATTGACACCCCAGAGACAAATGTTGCTGACACTTACACATTATCACTAACACCGACATTAATTGCTTACCGTTTTAACATCCTGACCCTTAAGTACACTTTCGCACATGCACATGTGTTCAGTATTAATTGACACGTGTGGAGACCAATCACATGTTAATAAAACATAACACCTGCACTGACACTACTTATCATATTATGTAAATACTGGTCCTGACTACATTTGCGCACATCTAAACGTGTATTGATACCCTAAAAACAGAATAAATTTTGCTTACACTAAAACTTACACTGTCACCGCTTACCGTATGCACATTGTCAGTGGCCCTGACTACACTTGCACACCTACACATGTATTGATACCCTAGAAACAAAACACATGTTGATGACACCAACACTTACACCGACACTACTTACCGTATATACACCCTGGCCCTGACCATCCTTGTGCACATCTACACGTGTATTGACACCCGACGGATGGAACACAGGTGCCTCCATTTAAGCAAGGCTCCTCAGCACACGGTGGTGACGGGCAAACTACAAGAAGATAAATGTAGGTAACATGTATTACTAAACGAAGTTCTCAATATAACTATCGAAGGCGCCTTGGGATTTGGAAACCTCATCTACCAAAGACTAAACATAGTGAAACGTGGAGTCCCATACCACTTATTTTACTACGGTATTAACAAGTAAATTTGCAAATGTCATTGTAATCCAAGAGAGCATCGAACACATGACCTTCCGCGTCGCTGTTAGACTCGTCAGTTGCGAAGAGAGGGGTTCAATTGTGTATTCAATTTCCTTATGAATTTAGCCTAACAATGAATTTTGGCACGTTGAAGTGGAAATCTCCTATTATTGTAAATTTACGAAACACAAACACATGTAATTTCCTTATAAACGCAAGCTATATAGATACAATTAACCCATGTAGGACCAATCAAATATTACAAGATTTAGAGCCTATGATACGGACATATGTATCTAATAATCCAAAATACACTCGTCATCGTCTCAAACGGGTCAACATACAGGGTGTTTATAAAAAAGCGGAACCCAACTTCCACCCGCAATATTTTATTTAATAAACATAATTATATTTATTGCAATATGGCATATCAAAGGTCAATTCATACTCTTTCGTTTGATACCAAATATGTTGTGATAACGTCATGCATGATTGAATAAAACCTTTTTAAAAAAGGGTTATGTAAAAAGTACTTTGCGCACGAGAGTAGAAACTAATTGTTAAATGCAGTGTAAATAATGAAACAGTAGACAAAGTCAAGTGACATTTCATGATGTTTCTTGATTCATTGTTTGACATTTTATTCAACTTTGAGAAGAGTTGAGGGTCCAAAATCCGGGCCAAAATCATCCCCAATGTCCTACCACATGACCCCCATGTCTGTCCGCACAGGTTTGTGCTCGTGTTCAGTGGTCAGTTCTTGGTCAGGCAAGGAACTAATTAAAAAAGTATCTCCATGTTCATTTATTTACGGAACAAAAGGATTACAAGACAAAAGAACACAAGGAGAGGTTTGAATGAATGACCATCAGCCCGTGTTGATGAATAGATCTAAATCTTGTGCGCAAAGCAATTTTAACATTGCTCGTTTAAAATGCCTGCAATTCGATAACTACAAGATCAATTATTACAAAAGTGGTATCAAATGAAAGAATAATAAATCATCTTTAAGATGATATATTGCAATAAACATAACTATGTATACTTCATAAGATATTGCTGGTGGAAGTTGGGTTCCGCTTTTTTATAAACACTCTGTATAAGTCCGATCAATACAAAACTAAACACCGTTAATCTTGTTTTCATAACATGTTTACATTGGCATTGCACTGATTGTGTCTGCAAATGAATTACCAATAATAATAAAACAACAGCACTTACAAGTTTCTTGTGAATTGCCAAAGTGTATGAGCATCAGCGCGAGCATTGACATGATCCCAACAGGTGACATATTTGGACGATAACATCATCAGAATGAGTTGTTATTTCTCTCAGCTAAAAGTAGTTTACAGTATGATTATAACGAGTCAATCGCACCAAGTTTGTGATTTTGCAACGAAAATATGAAATTTGAAGGTTGAACGATTATCATGATTATAATTGCCATAAGCGTTTCAATGAATATAGTTCGCCTTTTCTGTGTTACCAATTAAGTTGATTATACCGATGATCACTATGCCGCAAATTAATTTGTATGTGCATGGTTAATCTAGAAATCAATTTGCTGAGTGCACCTATGCCACAAAAGCATAATTAATTTCCATATATAACTATGATCATCTCATTGCTCGCATAATTAGCACAATTCTTGATACAGATACACTTTGTAAGTACCCCAATTATGGTCAATCCAATCATACTAAAATGTATGAGGCTTGTGTGGTTAAATTACACATAAATGCACGAATATCATAATCATTTCAAGCATGGTAATACAACTATTGAAAGATAGAAGTCATATACGTAGAGCCCATTACCTATAAGGGCGCCAAATCATAATTTTATCCACAATTACCTTTTGAGAAAAACGTGTTGTTAGACTTCGTACAGATGACTTTGGAAAATATAAATGAAAATTGATCGTATAATTTATCTTAAAATTTCGAATTTTGGCTGTCTACGTAGCATATTAGTAGACGTTTGTCGTTTTTCATCAATTTTCATGTTAAGTGTGTTAGTGTCCTTTGGTATTGAGCTCTTGAAATACAAAAAGTACATGCATTGCAAAGGCTGAAATTATATATTGAGTTAGAAAAACATCCTTAGGGGGAGAGAACATAATAAAGACGAGAGGGGAACGAGAGAAAATAGAGGATATAGAGGGGGTTCAGGGGCGGATCTAGCTTTTTGCTAAGGGGGGGGGGGGGGGGGGGGGAGAGGGTTTGACCCAATGACGATGCGGATACTGTGTGGGTCTGGACACATGATGGCGTTTTTCTATGCACATCACCTTTTCCAAGGGGGGGGGGGGGTTTAAACCCCCTAACCCCCCGTAGATCCGCCACTGGGGTTATAAGGAAAGTTAGATAGATGAGCAATAACGAAAGATAAATATAAACAGAAAAAGAGCGAAATAGAGAGCGGGAGAGAGTGGATAAATACTCGTAACTGAGCGGGAAACATTTTGTTCTCTTATTTCCAAATTACCTTTCCGCATTTTTACATTTATCTAAATTATTTCGCAAAGATAAATTTACATAGGAATCGCAATGTGTCCTTATATCTAAATTAGTATAGCGCCCCCTTGGCGATTAATGCAAAGCTGCATACATACCTTCGCTAGCATCTGTTGACTCCCTTGATTTACTAGATAATGATTGTATGAGTTATTCCTTCGTTTTCAATACGGCGCAATGTCTATATATATTGTCTCGAAAATTGGTCGGTGCAAGTGCAACCATTTGTATTAAAACAAAAGTCATAGTGAAATATCTCTTCGGGCCATCAAAAAATGCATACAATTCATATTTTGGTGGCCCGATCTGGCAAATAGATTCCGTAGAAACCCGCTGTGAAGCACCTATCGATGTCTTGTGTTTAAAGAGCGCTCTCAAACACCGAACTGGAGACATTATTCAAGAATGCAAATGATGGTCATGAATAATTGAATATTCATGAGAATAGTAATGAAGGTGAATCTCATGAAAACGCCGCCTAAATATATACAAACAATGTGTTGTTATTTGTATGTGACCACGGTCGTAGATCTGTCATTGATACCCATTCAACAGGGGGGATGATCTATTAATTGCCCCCCCCCCCCCCCCGATGAATAGGTATTACGTAAGTCTCTACGTCAATGTATGTGACTGTGTTTGATATGGGGAGTGTACAGGGGATCCCACCCCCACGAAGCTCCTGTCCCCGTTGTTAGTGAAAATTCAAACAGATGAATCGATTCACAGGAACGATCATGAGAGGACAACTTGTAATGAAGGTATATAAGAATATCTTAAATGCAGATAATCACAGTATAACTATAGCGTTCAACAGGGGTGTCGATCTGTGCGGAAAACACAATGCATTGGGGGGGGGGGGGGGGGGGGGGCGAGCATTGTTTGTGAACAAAGATTTTTAGTATGGTTTGTGTTACCAGGGTCGGATCCAGGAAGGGGCGGGGACGAATTCCTCCTATTTTTTAGTCATACTTTAATCTTTTACCCTTAACAAAATATCACTTTTTTAAATCCAGTAATACAACAATTTCTTCCAATTCATGATACCCAAATTATGATGAAAACAAGAAAATTGATTATGAAGGCACACAAAATAAATCACAGACAACAAATTAAATAAAAGAAAGAGATAAATCTAAATAAATTAAAACATAAATAAAAAAGCAAAAAATATAAATAAATGTAACCTGTGATTTAGATATAATCAAAACATAAATATGAACTTTGAATTTAATTCGCAAAATAATGTAGTCAAAAATGGCACACCTAGGAAGATTCGAACCAGTTCCACCATGTTCATAGGATTCGGACGCAAGTGTTATTTCCGATGACCTAACTAACAAACTTCATATGTTACGTGGTATTTATCGTTCTTTATAATATCTATACCTCCGAGTCTGAACGGGAAACGTTAATCAAGAATGCAAATAATGTTGATGGATCATGGTCTAAAGAAAACGCCGACAAATTGTAGGTATAGAGCAGATACAGAACGATAAAAACCTCACAACATAATGAAGTTTGTTAGTTAGGTTATCGGGGAAAAAACCTGTGTCCAAAACCTATGAACCTGGTGGAACTAGTTCGAATCTTCCTAGGGTTGTCATTTTTGTGAACATTATTTTGCGAATTAAGATCAATGGTAATATGTATATGTTGATTATATCTATATGTATATTTCTGCTTTTTATTTTTGTATTTATTTATTTTGATTTGTCTTCTTTTCTCCTTCTTCTATTTGTCTTTTTTTGTATTAATCTAGGTTGTCATAAATGACTCATAATACATTTTGTTTTGCATCATAATCATGTACCATGAATCGGAAGAAATTAAGGATTTCGAATAGCCTTTTCTTGTATGACTGGATTAAAAAGTGATATTTTGTTAAGGGTAAAAGATTATTTATAGTATGACAACAAAAAATAGGAGGCATTCGCCCCGAACCTTCCTGGATCTGACCCTGGTAATACAAACCATACTAAAAACCTGGCATTCTACCGACACGACACGTAGCAAACAATAAGGTGATAAATGTATTTGTTAAGTTTGAAAGAACAGTTTTGCTTCATCAAACATGTTTTATATGAAAGGTCAGACAAGCATTACCTGTTGCCAAACGCTCTGATGTATGCAGACATAGCTTTTGTTCAGAAGGTGTATGATCTTACAATGTGCATGGCAGATATTGTTACCGAAGGGGTAGGTTGTCAGTGGCAACGTTGGATTTAAGGTCTGCATGGAACAGTACGAATTTGTGTTGAACACACAAAAGTTAAAATTACCAATACAAACACCCTCATTTACCTCATCGTTTTTAAACCAAACAACAGGAAACCATTGTATTAAAACAGTAAACACACAGACAAATAGGCACATCAGTGGCTGAATTAATGTAACCCAGAGAGGTGTACGGTTGTAAACGTTTACCTGACAAACGGGGAAGGGGGGGGGGGGGGGGGGCAAGAACGTGGATAGTACTATACACATGTAGGCGGCTACATTGAACGTTATACTGTGATTATCTGCATTTAAGATATCCTTATATCATTACAAATTGTCCTCTCATGCTCGTTCCTGTGAGTTGATTCATCTGTTTGAATTTTCACTAACAACGGGGACAGGAGCTTCGTGGGGGTATTATCCCCTGTACACTCCCCATATCAAACACAGTCACATACATTGGCGTATAGACTTACGTAATACCTATTCATCAGGGGGGGGGGGGGAGAATTAATAGATCATCCCCCCTGTTGAATGGGTATCAATGACAGATCTAACGCCCGTAGTAACATACAAATAACACCACATTGTTTGTCTATTTTAGGCGGTGTTTTCATGAGACCTTCATTTAGTACTCTCATGAATATTCATTTATGCATGTCCATCATTTGCATTCTTGAATACTGTCTTCCTTTCGTAGTTTGGGAGCGCTCTTTAAAAACAAGACGACAGCAAGAGATCAATATGTGCTTCACAGCGGATTTCTACGGTATTTAACCCAACATTGACAAAATTAGAAAAATCGTGATTTTTTCCATGTCATGTTTCATCTATAATCACAGGTCTGATCAGGAAAGAGTGATATTCTGAATAGTAAAAAGTTTACTCATGAAATTAAATTTTCGGGCCAGTAAATTTGTCTTTCGGGCCACCAGAAAATGCGAACAATTATTTCACTGGCCCGACCGGGCCACTGACAAAAAAGGTTAGTGTGGAGCCCTTGCTCTATTGCTTATTGAATATTTATCCGAATTTCTGATAAATTTCAAAACGTTGAGAATTGGGACAAAATAACTCCTGATGAATTGTATTATGTCGCTACAGTATATTATCACACAATCAGCAGACAATAAGCCATTTCACATGATAACAAAAATGAGGCTCCTTGTTTTTAATACAAAGATTACTTTGTTGTCACCTTAAAGGGACTTAGTAACATTGTCCAAATCCTCAAAATAAAATTGTAATTCTAGCGGTTCCTTTATACCTTGTTGTATTCGTATTAACAATAAAATCATGGGACAGCTTTCGGTTTTTCAAATTTCCCTTTCATTACAAAGATATGTATGATTGAAGTATTTAGATAAGAAAATCTCCGGGCGAGATTTTCATCCCTGTACAAAGTGAATGCAGTGAGTTGGTGAATATCACCCAATATCACTTTGCATTTTCGCTCATTACTTGGCCATACATTGTCCATTTGATCTGAAATTTTCACACAATACCCTGAGGACATATGAGATAACAACAGTATACATTGCATCAACCATTCATCAGTTTTTTGCACATCTCAACAAAGTTACTAGATCCCTTTAATGATTATGTTATTTTGGGCGGACAAAAAAAAAACTCATCTTCAAACGTCATAGGTTTGATGCAGAACTTGCAAAATAGATCACTGAGAATTGTTATGAAAGTTGACTATTTATTTTCTACAAATCAACTTTACGCATCATTACATTTGGATAAGCTACATACACGCAGAACAAAACAATTAGCTAAAACTATGTATCATTCTGTAACACAAATGGGGCCACCGTATTTGAATGAACTCTTTATTAGGTGTGAATCGCGTTATCAAACACGATCCGGTGAAGCCCATTTAGAATTAATTCAGCCTTAAACTAATTATGGCAAGAGACGTTTTATTTATCAGGGTGCCAAATAATGGAATTCTCTAGTAAATTGCATATCCTCTCAGACTTCATTAATTGCTTAAAAAATGTTTGAATAGATTAATTGCATAAATTAAGCGCCTGTATAATTGTTATTATTAATATGATATGACCGTTGTTGTTGTTTTTTGTGGGGTTTTGGGGGGGGGGGGGGGGGGGGGGACAGAGGGTTTCCTCCATATGCCTTTTTTTTCGTCTTGGATGTTCAATGTAGATAGTGTAGGAACTGTGTTTAGTTGTATTTTTGTTATGTAAAATGATTTAATTGTGTTGTGTACTTTTATTGTAAGGACCCCTACGAAAACCAGCCTGTGGCTGATAGGGTGTTCCGCTCATGAGTTTGGACAAAAACAGAAAAAAAAAGATAAATCGGCATTTGAACAAAAGAAGCTAATACTTTTCAAAATGAGTTAACGAATGAAGGGATCTACTGATTAAAATGGTAGACGTCGTCAATGTTATGAATATCGCGATGATAATGATTAAAGGGGTAGTTTAGTTTTGGTAAGGCTGAACTTAAGTAGCCAAAACCTGCACAGTAACATTATAAACTAATAGTTATAACTCCACCATGCTCGAAAGGTATACAAAATTACAAACGACTAAGTAAAAAGCCTGTTATCATTCAAAAAGAGCCATTGAAACACAAGAGGGCGCTTTTTAAAAAGGCATTGGTTTCAACCATTTTTCATACAAAATTATGCATGTGATGTTTTATTGATATAATGATTAAATAGCGAGATCATCAACAACTATTTAAAAAACGCTTTTGAAAATTTTTGAAAAAGTGCAAGCATTTTTTTATTTTTTTCTTAAAATCATCTAATTATTTGGGCCCCAAATAATTATAAGATCAGATATATTTATTGATATTTCAGCCGTTTCTGGGTCGATTTTGACCAAATAAAGTTTATTCTGCCATTAAAATTGCATGTTCTCTCAAATTCGACACTCAGTTTTTCATTACCTCACAAAAAAATTGTGATCTGCAGCGCCCTCTCTACCAAAACTAAACTACCCCTTTAAGCACATTTTCCTGATTTATTTTTGGCTGACATGACAGCATCGCGTGTGAATGTCCCACCATGGTATACATGAGCATGCACCTAAATAAACATGGCACCTGCTTAAGCGACTGAAGGTGACTGGACGTGTCCACATTAACCCTACGATCAAGGGAAGGATATTGCAACATATTAATCTCTAGTTTATAATTAATTGAGTTTCATCTGTAAAAATATCGAGGTTTGAAGCTGCAATACGTACAGTATGTTCTGAATAAGCATACCTGGTTTTTGAAGCACAATAGATCTTTCTTCAGTATGAAGCGCCAATGAAATCGATATTTTATAATCAATTATATTGATTAAATAGTTATTATCATCGTTTTTATTATTATTATTATTATACAATTGTATTAATATAATTATCATTACTATTATAATAATAATTATTATTATTGTTTTTATCCTTATTATTATGAATAATATTATTCTTGTTCTTCTTATAGTGTGAATACATGGTCATGATGGTCAACAAGAAATAAAGGTGATTGTTCAAACTAGAACTTTAAACTTAAACACTCGAACTTAGGTGTGTCCCCGGTAGACATGGTACATGAAGTGGGCTGGGGGTCTAAAGATAGAAGGTGAAGTTCATCGGGTCAATCTGCATGTTGCCTGTTTTGGATTACCGCTAGGATCAAGCCAGGGTGGCAGACATGAAAGTGACATAGCTGAATCGGGTCAGGAGGGGGCGGACGGTGACGGCCTTTGTCCCCTACTTCATTTAGCGGCGCAAAGGATCACAGAAGTACATTATGCAAATGACCCTCAAGGATGCAAATTATTATCCCCATCTCCAGACTCGCAATATGCATGGGCACGGGGTATGTTCCCTTCACTGTCACCCCTGTAGGAAAAAGAAGTTATTAAACAATACAATTTCCCTTTTGGCCCAGATTGATCCATTCTGATAGGTCTATGATCCAGTCAAGGCCCATGGGCAGCATCGACCCCCTTGCCTATTTTCAGGTTGGGATTGGAAACGCCACTTACAATAGATGCAGACACGTATATGTTAAAGGGATCTAGTAACTTAATTGACATGTGCAAAAATTGACGAGTGTTGATACAATGTATATTGTTGTTATCTGGGGTGTTGTGTGAAAGTTAAATGGATGTTATATGGCCGAGTAATGAGCAAAAATGTGATATTCACTAACTCATTGCACTCACTTTGTTCACGGTTTTGACGATCCAGTGGATAATTTAACATCTTAAACTTCAATCATAAATATCCTTTTAACGAAAGGGAATTTGTTTGAAAAACGCAAACCTGTCCCATGCTTTTATTGTTAGAATTACAAATGGATGTTGTAGATTTGGATAATGTTACTAAGTCCCTTTAAGCAGCTTCACACACGTCACAATGTATGAGCATCATGTGACCGGTTTATATACTCGAGCATAGTAGATCAAAGTTCACTCTTGGCGGTTCATCTCCCACCCAGCGGATCCGGTCAAACGCTCTCCACACAGGTACCTCGCTAGCAGACACAGATACCTCCTCAAGCCGCCAAGTCTTGTCCCGTTTATTGGCAGGATTTGTATTTTGATCTATCAAAGAATGACTGTGCTTTTCTATTAAATCTACGTTATAAAACATAATACTAACAAAGTGTTACCATATTCGTTCGTGAGCTTGACCCGAATTTAGATATAGTTTGTAAGTCGGGTGTGTGATATAAAAGGTGTGAGCATGCCTGCATTCGTGTATAAATGTATGTAGGGGTTATGCGTACGTAATTTGTATAATTTGTGTTTCTCTTTCGCCCTCTCGGCATTTATTCACTACTGCACATTTCATACAAATTTACAAGTCATTTGTATAATGTAATTTGTATAATTATGAACATTGATTTATGTGTACAGAGGAACTCCTCGATGAAGAAAAGATAACGATACTTGATGAATAAGGCATGTAGGGTAGAGCCTGTCCATTTGCGAGTATCTGCGAGTGAAGGAACAAACGTTTTTAGATTAATTAATTTTTAAATAATACAGCGAAACGTACAAATAAATAAATTTGGTTTAATATAAATACTGATTTAACCTTTGTTCTGTTTTTAAAGTAACCGGAATTACTTACACACTCCAACGACATGTTCCTGGAAAAGCTTTTGTGTTGTTGTTTTTTAAAGGTTATCATTTCACATAGGGATGAACAAGGGCAAGTGTTGTTCTGCAGGTAGGAACCGGGCGCACTGAAGGAAGTGCTTGCTCCTGCATCCGTATGGCTTCTCATAAACAGTGCGTAGCAGCTACTACATTTGAAAATAATGTTTACCGTAATTAAAGGAACCCATTCGATCACAGGTTTAAGAGGCCAGCAATCCACCGTTTGAAGACAAAAACAAACTGTGTTGATCGTGATGACCTGCCTTGGTCCGGACACGCTGTCCAGAAAATGCGTATTATCCTAGCACTTCACGGTATACCGCAGCTAAAGAAATTAAATTATCCGTCGTATCGTACGTGAAAGAAACCAGTTCAGTGACAGGTCGTCAGGTCTCGGGGATAAAATAGACCAGTAGGACACAGGTTGAAGACACAAACAAAGAGGCCTCATTAATTGATGAGTATTGACAGGTTCCGGACACGCAGGAAACACGCTCTTTCTTTCGCTGAGACACCTGCTGCTGGTAGAAATGGCAGCTTCCTCGAGCCACCCCTCTCTCAGTCTCTTCTCTTAATCCTTTTTTAAATTTTATATAAGTGGGACCTGTTAAGGGATGGGGGCAAGGGGTGTGGTAAGTTATTCTCTCTTCCGTTTTCTCCTAGGCTATTGTAACTAAATGCGTGCATTATAGTAGCGACCGGATGCACAAGGAAGTTGCTTTCTCTTGCTGAGACAGCATCCTTACCCACCCTTCCCGTTGTTCCTGTTTGTTCATGCTAAGATCAGCAATCTAGCTATGAAGGAGGAAGGAAGGGGGTAAATGAGAGGGGGAGGGTTGTACCCCTGTTCTGCCTTCTCCCATGTTAGCAACAATAAATACATATTACACGCAGGAAACGCACTCTCTCCCTCCGAGAGGCACCTGTTGGCAGCAGAAATGGCAGCTTCCGCACGAGAGCCCCTCTCTCTTGATTAGATCCGGGGTAAAATACAGTTTACCCTGCTCCACCAGTATACCCATATTGATTAGATTTGTGGGTTATGCTATGGTTCAGTGATGGAGTAATAGGTAAGGGGGTCAGGGAAGGGAAAGTGGCTATGTTCAAGGTAGTCTATTATTTCCTCCCTGGATGCATTTATAATGTAATCAAGACGAACATACATCTCATCACTTCATGTAAGGAATAGTCTAACCCATTTACATAAATCCTTGACCCTCTCCATCCATCGGTATTGCTTGACTCTAGGGGCACCTGTTGCCAGCAGAAATGGCAGCTTCCTCACTATAGCCCCCTTTCTCATGATTCGATCAGGGTTCAAATCAATGTACCCCTCTACACCGTCCGCCACCTCTCTCATTTGTCTATTGATTAGATTTGTAGGTCATGTTATGGTTCAGTGATGGAATAATAGGTAAGGGGACCAGGGAAGGGAAGTGGCTATATTCAAGGGAGTCTATTATTGCCCTCCTGACTGCATCATGTAATCAAGACGAACATACATTTCATCACTGCATTTTTATGAACAGTCCGACCCATTTACATACATCATTGCCCCTCTACATGCATCTAGGCCACTTGGAGAGAAAGCAACATATGAATACACACTCATTTTGACATGACCTGGCTCCTTCGCCTCTCCCTTCTATAATAAAGGGATAATTTAGTTTTGGTTTAGAGGGCGTTTCAAGAAATCATTCATTTGTAAGGTAATTAAATACTAAGTGTAATATTCTCACGAGCACGTGATTATATAGATACAATAAATTTAATTTGATCGAGATTGGTTAACGAATAGCACAAATATCAACAAAATGTAAGAAAAAAAAATATAATGCCCCCAAAATAAGAATTTTTTAAAACAATACATTTTTAGAGAGCGCCCTCTTCTGTTTTAACGGTTGCTTTTTGAATAATAACATACATCTGACTTGACCATTTGCAAGCTTTTCTTCCTTTTTGGCATGGTCGAGTTATAACTATTAGTTTGTAATGATATGGTGCAAGTGTCGGTTACTAAAATTCAGTTTGGACTAGAACTGTATACTATCCCTTTAACCCTATATATACGTTGCTGTTATGATCTGATGTGATAAGATTATCGCAAACAGAAAATAGACCATCGAACTAGAACAACAATAGAAGTTCTTCCTGCAAATCGGTGCTTTGAGAGAACAAAGGAACCGCGCCCCAATTCTGACATTTAAAGAAATTAGGGAAAATTATTGGCAAAATGTCTTTATTTTTCACAATTTACATGTTTCCTTGACGTATGATATTGTTCATAGTCATCATCATGTGGACATGTTACATATCTTGATATGTTCTTATCAGAATGAACGGAATTATGCACTGATTGATAAGTAGAATAATGTGCTCAGCACATCGACCTGAAATGAACCAAATGAATAAACCAATAAATATACTGCTACATACTTTACATTACACAAAACAAAACACTCACAGAGAGACGACTAATACAGTTTGGGTAAAATGTGAATATTTGATCTAGCCTTTTCAGTCTCGATGTTTAGTGTCAACATGATTATACTTACTACTATACAAATGTAGTTTGGCTATCAACAAATCAGATGTTTAATGCAATTTGATATTAGATGAATTGTTGAAGTTGTAATATAATTTACTGATTCATAAAGAGAAATAAATGTTTAATAAAAAGACAATTATTGACATGCATGAATTATAACGGTGGTACACAATTCGATCAACATGACTAAAGACCTTACCTGCTTACGTAAAACAGTAGGTCACAGTTAATTGGCCCACACGTTTGACAGAAACTCTGATTGAACAAAATAGAGAATTATAAAATGCCAATGCCCGATAATGCAATCTAATAATCTATCTACTCTTAGTGAAAGCAATTAATAAACGAAATCAAAACAAAGGCCTTCCTAAACCATTACGATCGCACTATATCATCCTAAATTGGGTCACGAATGACAAAATTTTCACAACTCTTTACAAAACTAAATAGAGACAGATTTAAACCTATCCTATAACCGAATTAGGAAATCTAAGGATCTATCTTCTCTTAGTAAAACCAATTAATATACGATATCAAAACAAAAGCCCTGTGTAAACCATACCTCGCGCGCTCACACTATCATACTAAATCGGGTCACGGATGACTATAATTCTTGTCACAGATCTTCATTAAACTAAACTAAATAGGGCCATATTTAGACCTGAACGCGATTAGGCAATCTTATAATTTCCCAACCATGCCTCCTGAAAGCAATACCGGTTAACGTGTATCAAATTATACGGTACAGACTCCAAATAAGGCAATACTTATATCCATAACTGTATGACAAGCCGACCGTGTCCCTGCGGCGCTGCTAGTGGGTAAAGAAGGTGAGCGGGGGTGCTCGAACGAGCGGGGGCGGGGGGGGGGGGGGGGGACCTCGGCCCCCACAAATCTTGCACCTCTCCACTGTGAACATGTTAAGTGGAGGTGATATGAATATATTCTTACGCCGTGTTAATTGTAAAACAGACAATGGCAAACTGACCATATCTCACCCCCCTCCCATCTTCTCTGTTGACCGTGGTTTCGCCGTTGCCATGTCCTTTACACACTGTTTGCCCATACCATGCTCACAGATCCTGCACCTTATGGGGGAGGGTATAACAACTATTATTGTACGTTTTCTTCTATCCCAGACAACCTCCATTCTCTCCTCTGCTCTGCGATGACCCTCGTTTCGCCGTTGCCATGTCCTCTAAATACTGCATTTGCCTCTCAGATCCTGCATCGTATGGGGATAAACTAACGCCGTTTGAATTCTAACGGAGACCCACCCTCCTCTTTTCTAATAGACTGGTTCTCTTCCCATCCCCCTCCCATCCTCTTCAGATTGGCCCTGGGTTGCCTTTACCGTGTCCTTAAGACACTATTATCGTCTCTCGCATCTCCCAGCCTTGGATGATGTCACCCAGTCCGGATGCAGCAGTCACGCGACCAGCCTCCCGGGCCGACCTCCCTCCCTACCTCGCCAGTGTTTGGGTTATTATCTGAAATGCAGAAAAGGGGAAAAAGGTTGTAGTTTCGGCTAAGAATGCTTGAGGATATTGACGTAGCCTATGCCTAATAAAAATAAAACATCATCAACACCAACAACAACAGCAACAATAACAAATAAGCAACAAACAACAACAACAAAAACAACAACAACAGCAACAACAACGACACTATAAGGACATTGCTAATATAATTTGTTCCTCTGCTTCGTTTTCAACGGTGTCCAAGAAATATATTTCAAGACAAAGTTACAAACATGTATTTTACTTTTCCACTTTATTATAATTTTCATCGGAACATATTGTCAACATTAATTAGTGATTAAATGTTTGCACGTCCATGTTTGTATATGTACATTCCCACAGGTTGACATTCTTATATGAAAATTAATCTCAAATTATGAAGAAATGTTTTCGATGGTTGTTTTTAAACCACCTGATATACATGTATGTTAAAATTAGAATTCATGAAACTTACTCTATTTTTGTATTAAGTTACTACAATTCATGCATATCCATACATTGTTGGCATTGACTCAGCACATTATAAATAAAGTACCACGTATAAATGCCAACTTCTGATTGCTTATTCTTTGAAGAAAGCAATAAATGTTCATCGTTAATAATTATGATTTATGCTAACAGACACATAAAAAACACATGTTTAGACCGAATGTTCTATACCCGTCAACGATAGATACTTTTATGGCTCCCATTTGAACGATATTGCTAAATATTTGTAAAATGTGATTATGTTCGTAATCATGACGAGTATGTTTTGTGCTTTCGGATTCTATATCCGACTAATTTGACTCGATTCTGAGAATTGTTGATAACAATTAATCAACGTGCAGGGCAACTGCCACGTCCTGACTATTTAGGTTAAACATTGTCTGACACTTTCACCCAGGTTATCCTAGGTCTCCTTGGGGCATCTCTTTACATCCGGGGGGGGGGGGGGGGGGGGGGAGGGGGGACCTGCTGTGACAATGATGTCCCATGTCCCCATGAAAGGTTGTTTTATTAATATATAGTTTTAACAATGAACTATTCTGATTTGCCATGGCAAACAAGTTGTGTTCAGAATAAAGTTCCAGATTATCCCGTTTGTGAAGGGGCCTCATGGGATTCTGGTATCCCATGCCCCGTAGTGAAGGAGGTAACTAATGTCTGAACCATTGGGTGGGGGGGGGGGGGGGGCGGCCTGGGGTGGGGGAGGGCGTCATAACTGCCGTTCATAACATATATAATAACCGAATTCATATTCCACAAAATTCTAACAGGAAAACCGTTTGCATCAACATTTCTTAGTGGGACGATTATTGAAACAAACATTATGCTTTTGAACCTCACATACATAACGCATGATTTGTTTTGTTTCAGACTGGTGCGCCGCTGTCATGGCCGTCTGTTGCCCTTTATGGAGCTGGTAAGGAGAATCGAAGAAGAATCAAGGGTAGAGGGAGGGGGCACCACAATACCCCCTTGATAAGACAATGTCAATTAGTTATTCCTTTTTTGTTACAGTTCACACTGATCATGACATGACTGCCATGTAGGATGTGAAGGTGTATGATTAACATACTACTAGTAATGCATTTCTTATTACATATATTAATCGTATAGTATTATAATTATACATGTATTCGGTATTCTCTATAAATCTTTGTTGATGCTTGAACCATTATTAAATATATATTGACTAATTTGCAGGCTGATGATAGCATTACTATTCTTCCAGCCGACAAAGGTCGTGCCACAGTCATTTTGGACACCACAGTGTACCATGATAAGTTGACCGACTTGTTGGAGTCTGGTCCATGTCGTGTATTAAAGAAGGATCCCACAGATTGCTTGGCTCGCAAGCTTTCCAGCACCCTGTTGAACCTAAAGAAAGACAATGTGATGGATGAACCGACCTATCGTAGGTTGAAACCCACACAGAAGCAACCTCCTAGAATATACGGGTTACCCAAGATACACAAACCCACAGTACCACTACGGCCTATAGTGTCATGCATAGGCTCCTTCGCCTACAACCTCTCAAAGTACCTAGCAGAGATTCTTTCTCCGCTCACAGGTTCTACTGAATATACGATTCCCAATTCGAGTGGTTTTGCAAAGTTCATAGCAGGGCAAACCATTGGTGCACAAGAACGCATGGTCTCGTTTGACGTAGTTTCCCTCTTCACCTATGTACCGATTGAGGGCGCATGCAATGCTACCTTGCAACGCTTGCAATCAGACAGCAGTTTGCCCACCCGTACCGCACTCTCACCGGAGCAACTCACCCAACTCCTCGAGTTTGTCCTTCGATCCACATCTGTATAAAGGTTCATACTATGAACAGACGGAATGGGCAGCCATGGGCAGTCCGGTCTCGGCTGTCGTGGCCAACCTATGCATGGAGAGTTTCGAAGAAGAAGCGCTAGACACATGTCCCCTCTCTTGCATTCCTCGTGTTTGGAAGAGATACGTAGATGATACCTTCATCATAGTCTTCAGCTCTGAAACAGATAATTTGCTCAAACACATGAATAGCCGCCAACCATCCATCCAGTTCACATCGGAGATGGAGTGCGAAGGGAAGATAGCATTCTTGGACACTTTAGTTCACAGAAACGACAACCATAGGCTCTCCACCTCAGTCTACAGGAAGCCTACCCACACAGACCAGTACATAGCGTTTGACTCTCACCATCCCGTATCGGTGAAGAGAGGTCTAGTGAAATGCAAAGAGCGGACCAGTGTCCGCAATGCCCTGAGTCTTAACGGTTACCCACCAAAGGATCAGAAGGAATACAAGACTTTCACTGTCTTGCCGTACATTGATGGGGTCTCCCAGCAACTCAGGCGCCGCCTAGAGAGCCATGGCATCCGAACGGTCTTCAGATCAGATACCACCCTACGCCAGCAACTAACACGCCCCAAGGATCTAATTCCTCAACACAGACGGGACGGCATTGCGTACAACATCCCCTGTAAATGACGTGATAGATCCTATATCGGTGAGACTGCCCCACCGGTATAAGAAAGAATCACCGAGCATAAGAGGGACGTCAGGCTCCGCCGAACTGACAACTCAGCCGTAGCCGAACATGCTTGGGACAACCAGCATCAGCCAGACTGGGACGGGATTCGCTGCCTTTCCCAAGAACGGCATTGGTACACACGTAGGGTAAAAGAAGCTATACATATCCGTCTCAATCCCAGTAATTTCAACAGAGACAACGGGATCGATATACCCGAATTTTGGATGCGTACTATACGTCGCCATGACACTCCCCGACCAGCCGGCCCGCAACGGTTGATTCCAACCAGCGGGCGAGCCGAGCCAGCGGCCCGTTGATTGGTCGAGCTCGCTATTATTCCCGCCTAGCAAGCAAGCCGAGCCAGCGCCTCGCTGATTGGCTTAGCACCCGTGTGCACCGGCCAATAGAATTTGCCCGTTATTCGTGTTGACTAATATATTAGTCAATATTATTAGTCAATATTATTAGTGTTGCTCGTACTTCGCTGACGAGGCTGGGGGGGGGGGGGGGTTTAATTAGAATGTCGAGGTGAATCAAGGGCAGTTACACGAAATATCAATTAATCTACTTCATTGTTTGAATCCCTGTTTATTATTATTTAAACTATGCTAGAAGAAAAGGATTTAAATGAGAATCCCTATTTAATGGGATCTAGTAACTTTGTTGACATGTGCAAAAAGTGATGAATGGTTGGTGCAATGTATATTGTTGTTATCTCATATGTCCACAGGGTATTGTGTGAACATTTCAAGTCAAATGGACATTGTATGGCCCAGTAATGAGCGAAAATGCAAAGTGATATTCAGTAACTCACTGCACTCACTTTGTACACGGAAGAAAAACTCGCCCGGAGTTTTTCTTATCTGAATACTTAAATCATACATATCTTTGTAACGAAAGGGAAATTTGAAAAACCGAAACCTGTCCCATGATATTTTATTGTTAATACGAATACAACAAGGTATATGGGAACCGCTAGAATGTATTTTGAGGATTTGGACAATGTTACTAAGTCCCTTTAACAAAAGCTGAATGGGGGGGGGGGGGGCTGTAAGGTAGGACTTGAGTTGTATGTAGGGCAGGTAAACGGATCCCCGATCAATCTAGAATTTATTTTGAGGATTTGGACAATGTTACTAAGTCCCTTTAACAAAAGCTGAATGGGGGGGGGGGGGGGGGCTGTAAGGTAGGACTTGAGTTGTATGTAGGGCAGGTAAACAGATCCCCGATCAATCTATTTTAAAACTTGAATCCCTAGTTAGCATGGTTAGTATTGTTCTTGAGGTGCTGCCAGGTAAAAATTGGATGCGAATCGAGGGTGTGATAAATATTTTATCATCAGAATAATATGTTGTCCATGGTTAGTGGGTGGGGGGGGGGGGGGGGGGTGACTGCCAGGCATTTAAGAAAATACAGATAAGCAGGGACCTAAGTTTTTACTCATAGCGCCACTGCACACTGCAATCATTCCTGCACACGATTGTAAAGTATACATGTTTGGTTGATTCGTATTCGTATGGTCTGGATAACTCACTTGACAGCATTTTCTCGTTTCATATAAATTAATTAGTATGGTTGCGTTCACTGGTATACTGGTGTGAGGGGTGGTGCTCTTGCTCCCCCCAATACAATCATGGCTTATTTCTAATTCGATACCAGTGATTGAAAAAGAAAGAAAATGTCTTGGGACATGATAACTCAGATTCTACTTCTGAAATCATTATCAAGTCAAATTTCCTTCAGATTTCGTAATTTCAAGTACAAATTGCAAACGCTCCCTTACCGTGCATGGGAGGACACCCACCTCCCATTAACCCTCCTCCTCTAGGACCCCGTTAACAGTGCAGGGCCGGGCCGAGCCCGGGCCGAGGCCGGTCTAAATTGCGGTACTCGGCCCCCCAATTTTGTGCGTTTACAGTGGCGGGCTCGGCCCGGCCGCCCTTTCAATATTTTGTCGTAGTGGCGCTCTGCATGTAAACAAACGATTATTTTGGGGGCGCGCCGGGGTCACAGTGCAGAGGCGCGTTATTTCCAATGAATTGTTTTCCCAATTTGGTACGGTACCGCATTTGGCCCTGCTTGCGTTTACAGTGAGAAAAGGCCGGGCCAAGCCGCGGCCGAGACAACCTCCAGAGCGGGGCCAAATGCGCGGCCACTTTTGGTACCGCATTTGGCCTTTTGAGCGTTTACAGTGAAAAAAAAAGGCCGCGCCGGCCGCGGCTCGGCCCGGCCTTTTTTTTCACTGTAAACGGGGTCCTTTGGAATCGGTCTTGCCTACGTGAGGTATACCTTGTTCATATTGTTGTGTCATAACTAATGTGGCATTTGGTGCAATGTTTGAACTGTATATGTTTGCTAATATTATTTTGGGGGTGCATATTTTATAATAATATTTTATTCATGAATCAAAAATTACTTTTTGTCCAGTCAGTATAATCATGACGCACTTACCCACATATAGTACATGGCGTCAAGTCAGAATTTCCTCCTATGTATGCACCAGATTGTACAGTTTCAAGTCCAAAAATGAAAAAAACTCACTAGCTTGGGGGATCTCCTCTCCCACACCATCCCCCAGAGCTCTCCATGCATAACCACGGTCTCAAAGCTTGTAAGCACAATATCCCGTTTAGAAGAGGGTGCGTTATCCAGACCATACGCCAATAATTTATTTATGACAAAAAATAGGATCATAATGCCTGAATTTCTAGCTATCAATGAATATGTTATGTTTATAATATATTGGTGCTCATGCATGTTAGTAACCGTAACAATAATAAAACAAAATGACAATAGAATGCCCTATCGCTGTTGTTTCTACCTCTGGTGGGACTCGAACCCACAATCCCCGGTTTAGGAGACCGATGCCTTATCCATTGGGCCACAGAGGCTTGCGATGAACACTTTCTTGTGTGCATCACGCATTCAGTGTTCAGTGCATGGTCACATTTTTGGGCTGGTTTGAAGAAAAAGGGCAGCTGAATTATGATGAGAATGTTACGAAATAGGTCTCTATAAACACGTTAACTTCCTTATCTCTGGTTAATTCGTGTTATATTGTTTATAATTTAAAAACTAATTAGTGTTTAAATTATAAACAAAATAACACGAATCGACCAAACATGTATACTTTACAATCGTGTGCAAAAATGATTGCAGTGTGCAGGGGCGTAATGAGCAAAAACTTTTTTTTGGCAAAACAAAATCCGCATTAGCACCACGCAGTTACAGCTTAATTTCAGGGTTGCCAACTTAGAGCAAGCGGTGAGTCTGAGACTGTGTGCGAGGGACCGTAGCGACCAAGCCCGACGGAGAGAAGCGACTAAGCGGTGGGAGGGTGTGGGAAGGGGGTGTCCCCGAAAGGTAGGGAGCTTTTGCATTTTTTGACTTGAAACTGTGCAATCTGGTGCATACTTATAGGAGGGAAATTCTAACTTGACGCCATTTGTTTACTATAATTATGTGGGTAAGTGCGTCATGATTATACCGACAGAATAAAAAGTTATTTTCGATTCATAAACATATTATAGGTTTTCCCATTCATTTTAACACTTTTGTCATTCAATTTCGTCCCGAGAAGCCAATAATGTGCCAATGCCAACTTCAATTTCGTCTATTGTCGACCAATTTCACAAAAGTCCATTCAATTTAGTCATTTGTCACACATTTTCGTCCAGTACAATTCAAATTCGTCAGTCACAGATGTGTTCAGCAACTGTGACCGACGAATTTGAATTGTAATCGACGAAAATGCGTGACGAACGACTAAATTGAATGGACTTTTTGTGAAATTGGTCGACAATAGACGAAATTGAAGTTGGCATTGGCACATTCTCGGCTTCTCGGGACGAAATTGAAAGACAAAATGACGAAAATGAATGGGTAAACCTATATTATAAAATATGCACCCCCAAAATAATGTTTGCAAAGCGACATATACAGTTCAAACATTGCACCAAATGTGCCAAATTACATCACATGCAGACAAGACCGATTTCCGAGGGATCAAATCGACCGAGAAGGGGACGGTTTGATTGGAGGGTTCGATGGGAGCACTGTGGGTGTCCGCCCATGCACGGTGAGGGAGCGTTTGCAATTTGTACTTGAAATTACGCAATCTGAAGGAAATTTGACTTGATATGATTTCAGTAGAATCTGAGTTATCATGTCTCAAGAAATACTCTTTTTTCAATCACCGATATCGAATAAGAAATAAGCCATGATTTATTTACTTATTTATTTTTTATTTATTATTATTATTATTATTTATTTATTTATTATTATTATTATTATTATTATTATTATTATTTTTTTTTTTTTGGGGGGGGGGGGGAGAGCCCCGACCCCTAATTATGCGTTATCCAGACCACACGCCACGAATTTATGAATGCAAACTAGGATGATAATGCTTGAATATGTAATGTATATAATATAATATAGGTTTTCCCATTCATTTTAACACTTTCGTCATTCAATTTCATTAATTCGTCATTCAAATTCGTCCCGAGGAACCACCAGAGCGGAAATCCCAACTTCAATTTCGTCTTTCGTCGATCAATTTCACACAAAGATCACACAATTCAGTCATTAGTCACACATTTTCGTCAATTGCAAATCAAATTCGTCTGTCACAGTTGCTGAACACATAAAAGCGAAAGCAGTTTCGTCAATTGGCAACCAATTTCGTCAAAACTCTATTCAAATTCGTCCTATGTATACTCCGCAAAAAAAGAAACTGGACACTTGTATGAGACCAAATATTTCGTATTCATTAACGATAAAATATATGATATTGTATATCAAATTAAAGATAAAATTACCCTCTTCAATATTTGCATAAAATCCAGATGAAATCATTCATGCATAACTTGTCACGGTCAATTAACCACACCAAGGTCTGTTTTCAAAAATAGCAAAAATGGAACATCCACGCAACCATATAAATGTTGATAAGCATAATCTAAAACGCTATATTCATGAGATGGCATATTTTTTCATTACAAATGTGACCTTTTCTATCTTCATCTCAATAAAGAGTATAAATGAAGACAAATTGTGAACGTTATAGGTGGTATTTTAATCAACAAGTAACAAAATGGGGAATTCCATGGCAAAGCTTTATTAGTCGAAACCACAGTTTGTGCCCTTATTTCAGCATGAAAATGGTATAAATTCTTCTCAAGAATTCTACCGTAGTCCAAAGATCTTCAAAACCTGAAGTCACCCTTGGTCAAACAGTTGGGCAGTTTTTAACATGCCATTTCTCTAGGTAAATATGGTTAAAATTGCAGGGGACACATGAAATAGACAAGCTTCATGCCTCTAATACAGACCAGTATGATAATGCTCTCATAACCTGGCCCTGTTTTATTGACAAATTTGTATTTCCAGAGTTTGTTCATAACAATGAAGTTGAATAATGTCATAATTTAGTTGCCCCACTCATCTTGTTTTAAGTGAAACGCTTACTATCATTTCAGTCGAATGGTGTGGTCCCTCATTGTTTTGCTATTTTTGAAAACAGACCTTGCTATTGTTAATTGACCATGGCATTTCATGCATGAACGATTACACCTTTAAGTTATACCCTGCATGTAGATGACTAAATTCCCTTTAATTTGATATATGATCATGTACACTTTATCGTACATTAGTATGAAATATTTCAACTTATACAAGTGTCCAGTTTCTTTTTTTGCGGAGTATATTTACACTGTAATGTTCTGTTCTATATTGTCTTGATGTAACTGCTAATTGTAACATTAATCAGTTAGGGGGTAACATACACATGTATACACTCGAAAACAAACTCACACGCACAAAACATACGCACACACATACATTTGCACACATGCATGTGTGCACACCAACACGCACAAAAGCACGTTTACAGCAAATTGCATTAAATTCTTTTTCAAGACATACATACGGTAGAAATAATTAAACAATATTACATATTATGTACACACACACGCACACTCACATACATACATACACACATGCATACCCATCTAACCACCTATACCATCTACATAGTCATGACACAGACAGGCATAAGGCTATACCGTGCGACGAATTTGAATAGAGTTTTAATGAAATTGGTTGTATTGCCAATTGACGAAATTGCTTTCGCTTTTATGTGTTCAGCAACTGTGACCGACGAATTTGATTTGCAATTGACGAAAATGTGTGACTAATGACTAAATTGTGTGATCTTTGTGTGAAATTGATTGACGAAAGACGAAATTGAAGTTGGGTTTTCCGCTCTGGTGGTTCCTCGGGACGAATTTGAATGTTTGACGAATACACAGTCCACAGTTACGTTTTGCGCATATTATGTGCAATACAAAGGTCAAGTGAGAAAGTTGTGTATTCATCGAATTGAAAGGATTGGATAAGGTTCTTTACTTTGTACATTGATTGGAAATTCCTTGATGCGAAGGTTGATAAATTGTTCTCATGAAAGGGAACAAAAGATATCCCATGACAACCATCTGCCACTCTGAACATGACTGCACAGAGTAAAGGCCCTATATCCTAGCCATGATTGTAAAATTCAATGGCTATAGGGGTCAAGTGAGACATATGCTATCTGTGAACTGGTGTATTAATGAAATTGAATGACGAAAGTGTTAAAATGAATGTTAGTAACCGTAACAATATTTTCAAAATGATAATAGGATGCCCTACCGTTGTTCTTTTTACCTCTGGTGGGACTCGAACCCACAATCCCCGGTTTAGGAGACCGATGCCTTATCCATTGGGCCACAGAGGCGTATGCTGAATACTTTTCCTAGAATAATATGCATAATAAATGTACAGTGTGTATCACGCATTCAGTGTTTTTGGGCTGGTTTGAAGAAAAAAGGCAGCTGAATTATGATGAGAATGTTACAAAATATGTCTCTATAAACACGTTAACTTCCCTATCTCTGAAGAAAGAACAAACACAATAGTTATACATAAAGCGCTCTGAAAAATATACAATCACGGAAATCATAATTTCATGAAGTGGTTTTTAAGAATCTTTCAATTGAAGGTGTAATGCACTAGACATACGCCTCTGTGGCCTAATGGATAAGGCATCGGTTTCCTAAACCGGGGATTGTGGATTCGAGTCCCACCAGAGGTGTTCTTTCTTTCTTTTACCTTAATTCAAGAGTGAAATGATATCCCCTTTTTGTATTTCGAACATTGCCGAAAGTGGCAACTATCATATCACCTCGTATATAAGTTGCGTTGATTTAGACCCATTTTGTTTATCGTCACACGTTTGGTTGATTCGTGTTATTTTGTTTTTAATTTAAACACTAATTAGTGTTTAAATTATAAACAAAATAACACGAATCAACCAACTTTACAATCGTGTGCAGGAATGATTGCAATGTGCAGTGGCGTAATGAGCAACAACTTGTTTGGGGGCAACACAATATTCGTATCACCACAAGATGACAAGGTTTAGCGTAATTTCAGGGTTGCCAACTTTCAGCAAGCGGTGAGTCTGAGACTTTGCGAGAGAGCGAAGCGCGCAAGCCCGAGAGAGAGCGAAGCGACTGAGCGGGGGAGGGTGTGGGAGGTGGGTTATACGCCAGCGCGCCCAATTAGGTATTATAAATACACCATGGAGAAGCTCTTCTTTTTCCTAGTTTTATTTCAGGATTATCAAATAATCGTGAAGCTCCCCTGTCTGCAATGCAAAACCTTGAATCCTCGTTTCTCTCTCCATTAGAGGGGGGGGGGGGGGGGGGGGGGGGCAGCTAGGTTGGAATGGAGCTGAAACGAGGGGAGTCAAACTCACTCCCAGTTATTCTACATAGACCATTAAGAAGCTTTTCTGTTTCCTAGTATTCATGTGATGGGGTAACTATGATAGGATTATTAAATAATCCCAGAGCTCCCCTGTCTGCAGTGTAAAACATTGAATCCTCGATTCTTTATTCACGAGGGGGGGGGGGGGGGGGGGGGGGGGGGGTTACCGGGTTGGATTGGCGGTGAATTGATGGGAATTGAGGCCAGCCCGCGGATCATGCAATATAAGTTCTTGATTCTTATCCATGTACTAGGTGTATTTTCCAGGATATCTCGATTTCCCTGCTTTTGTTGCGGAGAGTGAATCATCTGCATACAGGGCAAGTGACAGACTTGTTCATCGTCAGGGGAACAGAAGCTATACACCGACGTTTTAGGCAATGCCGGGGTCGGTGCGTCTTTGCTATATAGTGTCAATAATGAAGTATGTTTGTGTGTGTGTGTGGTTAGGTTAAATGTGTGCGTTTGTGTGTTTTCTGTGTCTCTTTTGATATATTGACAAATATATATTGTGCATTTTGTAAAAGTATTTATATGCATGGCTGTATGAATGCGCTTGTTTCTGTAAAGTGCGTGTGTCTTTGTGTGTTTGTATGTTTTTTGTTTGTATTTGTTTTTGTGTGTACGTATGTGTATGTACTATGTATGTGCGTGTAAAAGCTATCTGATATTACACCCATACCAAACTCACCCATTCCATATCTCAGCTGATTACATCTTTGTTGAGATATTATTATACACACAAATAAAATATGGCAACCTGATGTGTGAACAGATTGCAATAAAGTGCCCAAATACAGCAACTCTACAACCAACGTTATAACATCTTGAACCCTTGACACTGCATGTCAGGTATTACACCTAATTATCAGGGGAACAGCGAAGGACAATCAAGATTAAAGAATAATTAGCATGATTAACACACCGATTCTTGCCGGGGCGGGAGGCAGGGGCAGGGGGCCTGGGCCGGGCTAATGTGGCCAGTCGCATAACCCTAATAGGACCGGGGGGGGGGGGGGGGGGGCATAATGGCCCCCCCCCCTCCACGATTTTTTGTATTGGTCCAAAACGCTGTACAATCCCCGTCTTCACACACACAATTTTCAGCCCTTAATCATGACTAAAGAATCAGCAGCTGCTGACTATCGGCTTCTCATTAAAAATTCCTATGGCAAGCCCTTTGTGTAAAAACTAGATAAACTATGTTTTTCTCAGATACACTCAGTTTTTCTTAGATAAACTCAGTTAATCTCCAGATAAACACAGTTTATCAGAAAACTCAGTTTATCAGTTGATAAACTGAGTTCATCAGTTGATAAACTGAGTTTGTCTGATAATGTGTTTATATGGCAAGCCCTTTGCGTAACAACTAGATAAACCTTGTTTTTCTCAGATAAACTCAGTTTATCACCAGATAGACAGAGTCTATCAACTGATAAACTGAGTTTTTCTGATAAACTGTGTTTATTTGGAGATAAACTGAGTTTATCTGAGAAAAACTGAGTTTATCTGAGAAAACAGAGTGTATCTAGTTTTTACACAAAGGGCTTGCCATTAGTCATGATTCTTTATTCATGATTAAAGGGATGAAAATTTGTTGTTTGTGAACACGCTAATAGACGCGCCGCGGCTTGGTGGCTTTTTTCTATCGGGTCTTGCGCACATTTTAAAACAAAAATTTCGAAAATCGGACCTACCGTTACAAAGTCACGTGACCTTTTGTCTATGCATGTCAGCCCGAAAATCGCTCAATTTCGTGATTTGTGTACAAAACATAAGGAAATATCAATTTTCGTAAAATGAGGTGTATCATTAGTTATTTGGTGTTGTTTACATGTTATATGTTGGTTTGGGGATTCAAAATAGTTAAATTATAGTTAGAAATAAAATAAACAACAAAAACAATAAAATACATAAGTTAAAAAAAACAAAGAAATACATAAGAAATTAACAAAGCAATAGAAAACATAAGGAAGAACCGGGCTCTCCCAAATTTGTTTGCCGTATTATCATTACAAATGCTCTAATGAATATATGTAGTGAAAACCAGAGTTTAATTATGAAGAATATATGATTTATGGGTAAAAATATGAATTTCATGACTTATTTGCATAAATTATCATAAATATGCAAATTAATGAATTTTTCAAAATTTTTAAAAATTACCATTGTATTCTATACACTTCACTTATCATGCGTGCAACATTTTACGGCGATCGGCCGCTCCGCGGCCGAGATCTTAGGGGGGGGGGGGGGGGCCCCCCCCCCCCCGGCCTGCTGAAGACCTCAAATAGCCCGGCCTTTTAGGGTTAATACTTCCACCACGAAGGATAATTGTTTTATTTACATTTTAATTTTTTGTTATTCAAACACGGAATAAAAACTCGACATCAGCCTTCTGTAATAGCAATACAAGTGAACAAACATTAATTACATGGAGTGTATGTGTGTGTGCGTGGGGGGGGGGGGGGGGGGGGGGGGCTCGTGGTAATAGTCAACCCTGCCTCACCCCAGCCTTTCCGTACATGCCATAGGCTGATATAGTTATGCCAGTTGGTAATGTCACGTACTGCCACGTATCTGATTAGGCATAGCTGGGTAGTCGGTGCGACATGTGTTATCGTACGTGACGGGGAAGCTTATGTGTGTATGTGTGTGTTTTTTTTTTTTTTTGGGGGGGGGGGGGGGGGGTGGCAATAGTCAACACACCATTTACTTACATGCCTTAGTTACACCAGTGTAATATTAATGGCAAGTCACGTTCTGCCACGTATGTGATTAGGCATAGCTGGGTAGTCGGTGCGACATGTGTTATCGTACGTGAGGGGGAAGCTTTGGGTACGCTAGTAACGCTACACCCTCACAGCTAACTCGGGACCTATATACTACATTTATTAACTCAAGACCCACGTGGTGTCCGGAGTTGTATTTACTTTGAATCATATGAATTAGTACTATTGACCATCAATTTTGTTGAAAACACCGGCCAGGCAGTTATTTTGAATACTCTCCTTGTATTAAGCATAATTTGAGACAAGGCACACAAGCAAGGATTGTAGATACATGGCCATAGTTAAATTCGTTTAACGCCGGCCAATGTCAACATATTTTGAAATAAAATTATTCAAATACTGTTAGAGGATATGAGGTGAATAACGCCCGCTGTACAAACCCAATTAGTAATATTAATTTATGTCCATTCAATTGTAATGTAGGCACTTACACACAATTTCTCCAAAAGAACAAATAATTAAGCATCTCTTTAAATTGAAGCTTACTCCCTGTGGACCTGTTCTACTCACAGTGAATTAATTTTGATGTGCATTGTCTCGTGTTGGCTTTATCCTATTATGACATCATAATGCAACTGGCTCGTGTGGCGTCCACGAGACGCAGACAAGTAAAGATCACGTCTATGCAGAAGGTCGGAAGAAGGTCGCCTGGAAGGTCATTGAGGACTGCAAGGAAAGTCATTCAGAAATCAAAATAGAAAGCGAAATAGAAGTACGAATCAAAATCCTAAAAACAAAGTGGGAAGCCTGCTGTCATTAACTAAATCTACACAAATATTACAAGGACTCTGACTTCTTTTGTAAATAGGAGGGACACGTAGACATGAACTGTCCCCGAAAATGAGATTATTTATGGAATTATTATGGATTATTAACTGGAAAATTAAATGCCAGACCGAAATACGAACAAATTCCTGTCGCAGTTAAGAGCAAGAAGTGTGAAATAGGCCTTGGATATCTCGAAAGCAGGAAAGGGCCATTACCAAAACGTAAAACATACAGCACTTAAGCACTTGAACTAAAACAATACATACAAAAGGTAACCTTAATGAAAAGACATTCACATCTACATGACCTTACTACAATGAACTAATACAAGTTGCTTTCTCATCATTTATGTTTTTGAGGAAAAATCAATATCTCATACGCTTCCACATTATTAGGACAAGATATTGTCTCATCAACAAAACTTAACTCACAATATTTACAGTAACTATTTTGTAAAATTCATATTTTGCAACTTCATCATAAATTGAGACAATATGTTATACAAACGACTTTGCCACATAAGCAGGACAATGTGATTTTCTGATGATTAAGTTCAGACAAAGGATAAGTTGACGTCGAAGTTTATCAACAAAACTCTATATTCATAACTATATTTCAGGAGACAATGTGTACAAAAGAAACTTCCAGTCACATAATTGAGACAAGCTGCTTTCTCATCACGTTTCATTCACCTCTCCGTCTTATTGGCGTAGCCAGGTAACCACAGATCGAAGGGAGAGGGAAGTAAGGAAGGCGGGAGGGGGAGGGGGGCGGCGCTTTGTTGCATGACATTGTTGCAGAATGATGTGTCCACGATTCAACAAAGTATAGAGTCATTAAGTCATTAAAGTCGTTAAGTTTCTGTTAAATCCCTATATTTGTCAACACATGTGGTAGTGATAGGGGTAAGCATAACCACGAGGGTAATACACCCCTCATCCCCAACTCACCTACCCCCTTGCTCTGTCTACCCTACAAGCATGACAAGGAATGCTTCCACATAGCCGTAACTATCCAGAGCACCAGACACACGCGTTCAGTTTGCGGTCTCCAGTCACGCACCACACCTAGGCTAAAACAAGTAGCGTGTCCGACACCATTTCCCCTCTCTCCAGTCGGCTTCTCTCCTATCTTGTCTCTCGAGTTCTCTCACTTCTCCACTCCCCTCCTCGTGATCCAAATGGCCTACCAAGGGGTAACCGCTCGGTATCAAGGGGGGCAAGTGGCCTACCATAGTCGGTATCAAGGGGGGCAAATGTTCCCCTTTGATGGGATTCTTGCATCCTCATTGCCCCAGCGATTCACCACACCTGGCTCATATAAACATGGTCCGTGACCAGCATAATATCCTTGTCCCTTTCCTCAACCCTTTCCTTTTTATCATTATATGTTATAGTTATCAACAAAGAAAATGGAATATTTCTTGTAAAATTGATTGATATTGTATTCTTCTGGGAAAGGACAGGATAATATTAAAAATTCCTATTTTCCTCGTCAATCTTACACCTGTATACAGTGTGAAATAACATGTATTGCTATTTTGTACTGAGTGATATCCACTGATAAAATGATCCTGATGTACTGATATATTTGCACGTAACTTTACTCAAGCTTTATTAATGGATGATGTGTTTGGCCCTTCTGCATTTTAGTACGGTATGACTCATTCTTCATGCTATTAAATCATAACAAAATGTATCACTAAAATTACCGCATAAGTGACCAAACGAACTTCCATGACGTCAGCAAATTTACAAATGACTAGCATTTAGCTTTGAACTTCGTAACCTGTAGTCTCACCAGCCAGTACAGTCAAACAGAGGGTACTGTGGGTAGGTTCACGGACAGTGGCGTAGCTGGGGGAGGGGGGGGGGGGCACGGAGGGTACGGCCCCCAATAATTCGATACACAGTAAACACATAACAGTAACAGTTCGAGACAAGAACGAAATACAAAGACCACCACCCCTCGCTATCCGCACACCATCCCCCTTTTAACGCATCAAGTAAAACATACAAACAAAACCATTATAATTTAAGCGGACAAACTTTAGTCGTTTTTTGAAAGTCATTCCTCATGTTCTCCGTGAGATGCAGACAAGGCTACATAATATGCCGCCACAAGGAGCTAGAGCCCGAAAGAACCGCATTCTCCTTGGCATATCACAGGTGGGGAACCTCGCCCCACATTCATAAAAGCCTGCTAGCTTAGTTCCATGCTAAGTCTATTTAAAATGATATGAATTAGTGAGCAACAAACAGTTTACTAACCCCCAACTAGGGCTTGCTGGGTTAGCCTTAGGTACTTAACCATAGTTATTAACTAAAATACCTTGTGTTTTATATATCCCCATTTCATCCAAAATAGACTTAACATGAACAAAAGCTGGCGGGCTTTTATGAATATGGGCCCAGAACTCTATGGTTTGAATCCCCCCAAAATGATGTGGTTTAGGTTTTGTAATGGTTTATCTTTTGTTTATCTGTGAAATACTAGTTATTCTTGCGAGATGGAAAGGTTTACCTTAGGCATCTATATATAAATGAATAGTCTAACCAATGTGAAAATTTGGCCATACTTAAACTATGTTTCCAACCGATCATCTTTTACAAACCTTTGTACTCTTTTGCAAGGTTCGTCAGGCCGTTGAGTTTACATTTTAGTCTTTAAAAATATTATTTTATATCAGTTTATGTGTACACAATTATTTCACACGGTTATAAATATACATCGAGCACTTTTTATTTTTTTTGCTGTAGCGCCCTCTTCCACTTTGGTGAATAAATGAGTACATGAATGAACGAATGACGGATTACAAATCGATGAAGAATAAAGTAATAATGGAATTTATGAATTAATACGATGAAGAATGAAGAATAAAGTAATATATGATGAATAATAAAGTAATAATGGAATTTATGAATTAATACAAAATGAAATGAATGAAAGCTGAATACCAGTAATAGGTAACGCCCCACATACCGTAGATGCTTTACGTAAATTTCCCAATGCTGATTTTTAGCTTATATAAATGAACAAATGAACATTTACGCAAGGTACAAATCTGTGAACTGCTAACGTGAACATTATAAAGTGAATCATTATTATATTACTGTGCAATGTGATATGATGTTACTTTAAAAATGCTTTCTTTATATAATGTCATAATACCAATAACTGTATAATTTAGGAAGAGATTAGTTCCAAAAGGCGCTAATTCCACTTTCCATAAACAATGCGTTAACGATATCAGTACATTAATATACAACGTAGTTATCTAGAAATACAAATTTCAAGACAGAATGCACAATCAAAACCAAAATATGGAACGTTCAATTTTCAGATTCACATAGGCATATGTACAACGTTGGACAAAGAAACCTGTTTTCTCCAAAGGTGAAAAAGGCGGATTTAGCACCTTTTGAAATTAAGCTCTTTATATGTAAGTACATGTACATGTGAATGGTTGTCACTGAATCAAGTCACACATGAATCTGGCAGAATAATGTTAGTTTGTATTTGTATAGTGTATTTGTTTATTTCTGTATAATAGATTACACACAAGGTGAATATGAACATTTATAATATTATACAACATAAATGTGCTCAAAGTCTTTGGTTTTATTGAAATTTCATGTGTCTAACGTTTACAACCTAGGTGTGATAATACTGTTCCATTGGTTATCAATGAGGGATATCTCATGAAGCTTAAGGTACTATCTCACTGGCGGAGACGTCGCCGCGATTGCCGAGACTGATCAGTCGCGGTAGTCGCGGCGACTCGGGAGACCCGAAAATGGTTGGCAATCTCACCAAGGCGACGCCAAAGCGACGTCCGATACGTCTCCGCGACGTCTCCGCAACGTCTCCGATGGGTCTCCACAAGGTTGCGGAGACGTCGCCGCGAGCTGCCTGTCTATATATACCTAGATATACAACAAGATGATAAACACCTCAGTCACGTGGTCTCTAAAGTCGCCTTGGTCTCCAGTAGGTCTCGGAGACGTCGCGGAGACCTGCTGGAGACTGGAAAAAGTCTCCCCAAAAAATTGAACATTTTTGATATCCCCGCGACTCACCGGAGACTCGGCTAGTCTCCAGGAGACGTCGCGGAGACGTCGCGGAGACGTCTCCGAGACCTGCTGGAGACTGGAAAAAGTCTCCAAAAAAATTTGAACATGTTTGATATCCCCGCGACTCACCGGAGACTCGGCTAGTCTCCAGGAGACGTCGCGGAGACGTCGCGGAGACGTCTCCGAGACTTGCTGGAGACTGGAAAAAGTCTAAAAAAAAATTTGAACATGTTTGATTTCCCCGCGACTCCTCGGAGACCCGGCTAGTCTCCAGGAGACGTCGCGGAGACTCGAGTCGCCAACAGATCGCCAACTAGTCTCCATAAAGGCCAGTGAGATAAGGCCTTTAGGTGTATGACCGGTCGACTATTGTCAATAGCGTAAAGTTAATTTTCAAGTGTTTTCTTGTTAACTTTTAAATAACAATTAACACACCTAAATGTATTTGTTTTATGTTGTCTTAATTACGAGTGTGACATTTACTGCTTAAGGCTTGATCCTTGTATGTTACTGATAGTTACCTAGCGATGGCTAGGTTGATGACCGTACAGTTTGACTCGAACAAAGTCATTACATAATTATTCGCTTCCAAAATATACCGAGACACTTGTAAGTATTATTAATTACATTATTATATGGTTTATGTTTTGAATGATGAGTGAGACATTTACTGCTGCAGGTGTGATACTTAATACCCGTATGTTACCTATACACCTGACCTGTTACCTAGAGATGGCTAGGTTGATGACCGGTGGCTCAAACAAAGTCCTTACAAATTCGCTTCCAAAATATACAGAGACACTTGTCATTACAGACACCCGCAGGCGAGAAATCATGACCACATCCTGGTGTCTGTTTCGATAGCGAAATGGATATTAATAACGCACCCCTTCTTACCCCCAATAAGGCAGGAATGTACCCCTTGTCACCAATAACAATTTATCCCCCTTTTCCGTGTTAAGACATTGACACTCGATGCCTTACTAATGCATCCCTTCTAACCTTCCAAAAGGCAGGAACTCACCCCTTCTCACCCACAGAGGGGGTAACGATTTCCCCTTCTTCCTTTTTAACATTGGTACTCGAGAAGTTAATAATGCACCCCTTCTTCCCCTTCAATAATACAGGAATGCACCCCTTCTCACCCACAAAGGGGGTAACGATTTCCCCCTCTTCCTTTTTAACAATGGTACTCGAGAAGTTAATAATGTACCCCTTCTTACCCTTCAATAAGGCAGGAACGCAGCCCTTGTCACCTGTGAAGGGAGCAACAACTTATCCCCCTTTTCCCGTGCTTAGACATTGATACTCGTGGAGCTAATAAAGCACCTATTCTTAACCTCCAATAATGCAGGAATGCATCCCTTCTCATCCACAAAGGGGCTACTAATTTACTCCTCCTTCTGTTTTTAGACATTGGCACTCGAGGAGTTAAAGGGATAGTTGAGTATTGGTCAAACTTAACTTTAGTAACCAAAACCTGCACCATTACGGTACAAAGTAATAGTTATAATTTCACCATGCTCGAAAAGTATACACAATTACAAACGAAGTAAAACCCCTGTTATCATTCAAACAGAGCCGTTACAACTCAAAAGGGCGCTATTTAAAAAAATCACTGGTTTTAGCCATTTTTCATACAAAATTGTGCATTTAATGTTTTGTTAAAATAATGATTCAATAGAGATATCATCAACGACTTTATAAAAACCTATTCAGATTTGTTTCCAAGTAGTCTGTAAGCCTTTTAAATTTTGTTTCTAAAAAGTCTAAATATCCCCCGGTGATTGCCGGTGAAGAATCTTTTGAATACAAATATACTTATGGATATTTCAGCCGCTTCTGAACCGATTTTGATCAAATAAAGTTTATCATGTCATTAAAATTGTATGTTCTTTCAAATTTGACAGTCAGTTTTTCATTATCTCACACAAAAATATCGGGGGGCACTTCGGGAAATACCAATACTCAACAGTACCTTTAATAACGCATCCCTTCTTACCCTCCAATACCAAGAACGCACCCCTTCTCACCCGCAAAGTGGGCAACATCTAACCCCTTCTTCGTTGTCTTCCGTGTTGTACGCTCACCCCATCCCCTGAAGCACAGACCTATGTTATCCAACATGTCCAAGTCATGGCAGAGTCTTACTTGACATATCGTCCTCTCCTAAAACTTATTCAACCCTTCTTCCACGTTGTTGTCGCGATACGCACAAGTGTATTCCAATTGTATACAATATTTTGTATATCTCGTACCCTCGAGCCACCTTCTTATCCGAAAGTCCATCTTGAGACCTACCCTTCCATTAAAGCTACTCAACCCCTCTTCCTTGGTAGAAGGTCTACCTTTGAGTCCTCCTTGGCCATTGTTGTTGGTATTTTTCCATACAAGAATAAAGGTGTAATTATTTCCTCCCCATAAGCTGTTTCTTTTCTGAGATACTGGCCTCCCATAAAACTACTCACCCCTTCTACCATTTTGTTGTCATGTTACGCACAAGTGTATTCCAATTTTATACAATATGAACAGTTGTATCTCGTACCCTCGAGCCGTCTTCTGTCTTATCCGAAAGTCCATCTTGAGACATACCCCTCCATAAAAGCTACTCAACCCTGGTAGAAAGTCTACCTTTGACATGTTTGAGTCCCCTCGGGCCATTTGTTGTTCGTATTTTACATAAAATAATGAAGGTGTAATTATTTCCCCCCTCCAAGCTGTTTCTTATCTGATGTTCAAGCTTGAGATATTGGCCTCCCATAAAACTACTCAACCCTTCTTCCATTTTGTTGTTGTCTTTTTCAAATTGTTTAAAAATATGATTGTTGTACCCCTGGAGCCCTCCCCTTATCCGCAGGTCCATCTTGAGACCTACCCTCCCATAAAAGCTACTCAACCCTTCTTCCTTTTTTGGAAGGTTTAACTTTGAGCTGTTTCTTTTCTGATGGTCTGGCTTGAGAAGTTGGCCTCCCATAAAACTACTCAACCCTTCTTCCATTTTGTTGTTGTAATTTTCATTTTCTTTACAAATATGAAAGATGTACCCCTGGAGCACCCCCCCCCCCCCCCCCCTTATCCTCAAGTCCATCTTGAGACCTACCCCTCCATAAAAGCTACTCAACCCCTCTTCCTTTTTGGAAAGTCTACCTTTGAACCCACTGGGCCATTTGTTTTTGGTATTTTCTGATAAGACAATGAGAACGTGATTATTTTCTGTTTTCAAGCTGTTTCTTTTCTGATGGTCAAGCTTGAGATATCAGCCTCTCATAAAAACCACTCACCATCCTTCCTTATCCCCTTTGTTAGTTGACCCATCATGTTCCGTCAAGCTTATTGCTGTTGGTATACCGTATATAATTCTTCTTACATATTTAAAGTGTATTAATAAGTTCCAACTCCAGCCCTTAAAGGGCAATGAAACCCAAGCAAAATGTTGCTTTCATAGTCTTGAAGAGATTAAGAAGAATAATCTCTGAAAGTTAGAGCATAATCGGGTAAGAAACAAGAAAACTACGGCTCTTTGAAGATGTCCATTTATTCCTATGGGGAACTCAAATTGGCAACGCACTCTGATAAGTGTGTGGACAACTCCCCATATGTTTTGTACACAAATGTTCCCATTTTTACAGTTTTCTTCATAGTCATATCTTTCCATTCCCCCAACTCATGATATTTTATGTATAAAAGCATTCTACAAAACATATGTTGAACTCGAACCAAGGGTAAAAATGCATTTTGAGAAAATTGAAAAAAAATGAAATTATGTGTACAAAATGTATGGGGAGTTGTCCACAACTTTGCCACAGTGTGTTGCCAATTTGAGTCACTTGAAGAAATACATGGCTCTTTTCAAAGAGCCATAGTTTTCTTATTTCTTGACCGATTGTGCTCAAATTTTCAGAGACTATATATTATTTTTAGTGTCTTATAGTGCATACAACAATTTGTCTGGATTTCATTGTCCTTTAAGCAAGTTTCTTTCCGGGTGTCTAACTGAAGCACTGCCCTCCCATAAATGCAACTCAACCCGTCTTCCCTATGTCGACCCTTTGTCTCTGTGCGAAGGTGCAACTACCAAACAGAAGCCATTCCCGTAATGCTTTGTCTGTAAATATTTATAGACTCGGATTAAACGAAAAATGTCTCTCCTTCAATAGTTTTCATTATTGAAATACGTTACTCCTGTGCCATTGAACCCTTCTACCCTTACCTCTTCGTTGAAAGGTTAAATATCATCTTGAGCATGTTGAGTGGGGATGTAGAGGTACTGTTCGCCATTTGTAACTAGTTTGTACGCACTGCATTACACCGAACCACTGTGTATTTCGTACCGTGCGTATAACTGGCACATCTATAAACTCACGTTTAACATGTTTTAAGTGCGACATTTCATGCGTCTACTACGAATTTGGCACGGGAAAATACTGAGCGGATATTTTGAATACGCGAAAGATTTGCCTTTGATTAGAAAATCGGTCCGCATTTACATAACATAATATGATGAATATGTAAAGGTTTTATTGTATTGGTTTGTTATCGAGAAAGCACCTAAACCGCATGAACAAGTAGCAAACATAACTGCCACATCTACAACATCATGTTTTGAAGTGTGACATATTTCACATGTACATACATGCTTCTAGTAGGAATATTTGGCACTTGAAAATTCTGAGCGGATATTTTGAATAAATTCTTAAGATGAATATCTGTTGACCTCGATACGCGAAAGATTTGACATGCGCGGTCATGGGCAATGGGATCTTACTCATTACTACTCAATTAAGCTTAGATGTTTCTTAAGCAACTCTTTACTAGGTGCGCATTGGTGGTAAGAACGTCGAAGGAGTTGTTAGTAGTTGGTCACAGAAGAGTTAAAGACTCATCCGAGTTAAGGCAACGATGTTTAGCCTAGTTTCTATAATTAAAGTTCCGTCCCCAAATATGTGTCACAAATTAAAAACTAGAGCGCAAGACACAGAGTGCAAGAGGTGGACAGCTACCCAGGATGTGGAACCGTGCTTAAGCGTAAAATGCATTTAACTTGTTTACATCCAAATAAGACATTATTCAATTAAATCTATAATATTCACGAGACCGGGTCACCTAGTAAACAGAGGATATATTTTGTTAAAGCTTATACCGGCGCCATCTTAAAGGTGGTTTAGATTTGCAAACTTCACTAGCCTTTCACTCACTTTAACCCCACGTCTACACGATAAGAGGAATTCATAATTTGTTAGTAACATGTTTTTATCATTACATCCAAGAGATTCGTTTGAAGAAAGTATGCATTTTATCGGACGATTCCGTCTTGCCTTCATTATTCTGTCTGTCCGACATGCCCTATATAATCCCAATTCGATGAAAGACAGAACTTTCTGGGAATACGATTCGAAGAATGATTGTTCACCTTGGAAGATCGTCCTCCTTTTCCTACCCAAAATTGTTATGTTTCGAGGTAGTTGTTATAAATATGAAAGAAAATGCAATTAATGGGAGCTAGCCTGATGTGGAACAGGCTTGGGAATACAGTGTTTTGTGGAATAGTTCTGACATGTAGATCTTGCAATTATGCATGGTGTGCTGACTCTCCATTGTAGTTTCAGTTCAGTTCAGTTTGGTTTATTTCATTTCCAACAAAAATTCAAATACATAGCATTGTACAAAACAAAACAAGGTTTACATATTATGTAAAATTAAAATAGCTATACAGTGAAAACTAGAATCATATATTGTATTCCGTGTTTGTACTTGATGTTCATGAATCTTATATGACATTTAATTTGGTTAAGCATACTCATATTGTGATGTAACAGGGACTGCAGGATGGTATGTCTCTGAAGTACATATGGTTTTAATAATTATAATTATCATTTAACAACTATATACCGTAGAACACCATCGTCAAGCACCCCCAAGCACCAATATGCATCTTGCTTTTAAAGAGCACCCGCTCTCTGTCCAAACGGGAAACTTTAATCAAGAATGCAAATAATGGTGAGGAATATTCATGAGGATAATAATGGAGGTGAATCTCATGGAAACGTCTTTAAAAGCAAGATGCGTATAGGTGCTTGGGGGTGCTTGACGATGGTGTTCTACGGTATGTGTAGTATGCTTGTGTTTTCTAGTTCTTACCTTACTGAGCTTAAAGATGCCTACAAACTGAAGGCAGTTCATGTATCTTTAAAATAGCTATACAAGTATAATAGGGAACTGACACGAATCTTGTCAATTTAACCCATACCTGTATGTGGTATTTTTTTGTGCACCCCGGAATAGTTTGAGCATTAAGGTATTACATCATTTGTATAGTTTAACAAGAATATTCTACCGAAGTTGATATCACTAAGAAAATAATGCTCATCCAGGGTCGACCCGTGAGACCTTGCAAAGTCAAAACAGTTTATACGTAATAGTACATTATATAATATCATATGACACCAAGTTCCAATTAACAATGGTTTAAAGCGAGTGACACGACAAGCTTTTGGCGAAGCCACATGTCAGAATGAATTCCTTTAATAGTTCAACTTCTATAACTATAAGGCTCTGTTATTAACCCTTATTAACCCCGCTTCATAATGTACCATCTCGGAGGAAATCGGTTAAAAGCGTATATATAGTATTCCCCCCAAATCCATTCCCAGGGTCGGTCCAATTAACAATGGACTCAAGCGAGTGACACGACATGCTTTTGGCGAAGCAACATGTCAGCATGAATTCCTTTATTATTTCAATTTCTATAATGCTTTGTTATTAACCCTTGCCTACCGTAACCAGATAGTTCATAATATACCATCTCAGAGGATATCGGTTAAAGTCGTATACCGTATTATTGCCCCTAATCTATTCCCAGGGTCGGTCCTGAGACCCCCGGTGAAGTGCAAGGTTAATGCCTCTGTCAATGCTACAGCCTGACAGGCAGTTGTTCCTCTGACAATGGCCGGCGTAGCGTAGCCAGTGTAGAGGCTCGGGGGATGGGGTTGGGGCAGAGATAGGGAAAAGAAGGGGTAATGTTTCCAACCAGAGAGGCAACCTGTGCCCTTTAAATAATTAAGTAATTCTATATTTCTTTTGTTCGCTTTGCAAGGGAGACTATTATGGTAAATAGGTAGTTGGTAAATAAATTTATATGAGACTAACCTCCTGTTCACCAGCTACGCAACTGTTCTCTGATAGATACTCGCATGATATCGACTAATAGCCCATCGAGGGACTTGCATTCCGCTGCCAAGTGTCCCTGTGATGGTACGGATCTTTTGTTTGTTAGGTTTATTCGTTTTCAAACTAGTTATGATGATTTACGTCTATGTCCGCCCTTATGTTCGGCACTATCCGGTAGACGTGTAGCCTATCCGATAGGCGTCGGGCTTTTTGGCAAGTACTAATCGCTAATATGGAGACGGACAACTGGACTGGCGAGCCCGAACAACCGGCGAGCCCGAACCCGAGCGCGAAGTCGCTGGTTGCTTCGTCCCCATAACGCGATTAGTACTTGCTAACCAGCCCGACGCCTACGGATAGGCTAGTAGACGTGATGCCGTATGTTTCAAACCGCGCCGATTGTACAAACTATAGAGCTCTTACCTCCGAACACCTCTGTACGTGTTTACAAGGTATACCTGTGCTGTCGCGGATTTGCTCCGGCCGCGGCATTAGTCGGGGCAGTGCAATTTAGGGGGATGGCTGCTTACTTCAATTTGCATAGTTTTGGCCACCAAATCTAACCAAAGCCACCAAATCTAACTATAGCCACCATATTGAGGGTTAGGATTAGGGCTAAGTCTTGTTCGCAACCATAATAATTTACGTTAGCAACCAACAAAATATATCAGCACCTCAAAATCTGCGCGCGGATCTTGACCGCCTGGACTAATTCCTCGGCCGGACTATGATGAGGGCTGAAGGGCACAAACACACTGGTGAACGGGGCATCATCTGACTGTGGGTAAATAGGGGACAGCGTTGTCTATGTGTTACCAATTAAACCTCCTTGGTGTTACTCAGGGTGCAAACACTCACACGGGGTTGAATATTGTCCCCATCCCCTTAGCCGTTTGTCAAGGCATCGCGTATGATGCATTTCGGGAACGAATGGTGAAATAAACAAGGAGCTAATAGCCCGCCGCAGCTCGTGTTGCCAGTCGTTCCTGTCATTTATACTGGAAACATTAGGGGTGTTGCACAACGAGGTACAGTTGTACAATTTTGTAAAGTTGCAATTAATCGCAAACAAGAAGACTTGCACATTTGAACCAATCAGATTTTCGCATTCTAGTCACATGTGCTAATTTGCAATTATTCGCAACCTCACAATTCATTCTCACTCTTTGTGCAAACCCTCTCCGTTAACCGTCCCCAATACTGCGCTGCTGCGGTATTTGAGGTTGGAAAGGAAAGCGTCCAAACACTTCCAGGGTTGCATGAAGTGAGGGTTAGAGAGAGGGGATTTCAGGTCAGGATTGTGAACAAGAATATGACTGCTCGACTAGGGCCTTGAAGGGTGTATTTACCACAGAAACCACCAACTGCAATACAAGAGTCTATACAATCATAGACTTCCCCTAGTGACTGTATTCGGTTACGAAGAGGTGACGAATTTAGATATTGAGGACTGCGAATGGCATTTTACCAAATTCATTTTGATGAAGAAGAAGTAAAGGAGAGTGTATCATTGAAATCTTTTAAAAATAAATTGAAATCTTTTTTATTATGTAAGTTTTAATCTTGACAATTTTCATATTCTTATAATTCTGATAATTCTGATAATTATGTTATAATAGTATAATTCAAATTTCTATGTATCTTATATTTGCGTTATGTCTCGGTGTTATTTTATGTATGACAATGTAACTTTAACTTTATTGAAGTCTATTGTAATTTTGAATCCATATTTTATCTAGGGATCATACCCATAAGTTTTTATCAAAACTTCATCTGATCCCTCCACATTCATTAACTTTTTCCATTCTCTTGTCTCTTTGTTATGGTTGTTTTTTTGTTTACTTATGTTTTTCTGTATATACTTCATGCTTTTCTTGTATTCTGTTTTAATGATTTGTGGAATAAAAAAGACAATTCCCCAGGGGGAATTGTATTGAATTGAATTGAATGTTGTTTCATTGATTATAATTATGAATGTCAAGATCATCATTAAGTGTATACAAACATTTTTGACATTCTTTGACATTCGATGTACAGACAAATAAATAACCGCATATATGGGTACGCCCTTCTGACATTATGATGTTTTGCCCTTCCTGGGACCTAACCTTTGACGGTATTAACCATGTTAACTGTTTGTGACTACAAACTGGTGACGGAATGATGACATTATAATAATTGGCATTAAGCTATTATTTTCTAATATAATTATATCTACCAGTTGGATGTCATGCTCATCTTAAAGCGTATTAAAAGTCTTCATAACTGTTGACATTCAATGTCGAATCTACCCACCGATGGGCCTTACAGGGCCGAACCAGTGTCTTAACCTTATGTGATTATGAAGTGGTGACGAATTGAAGACGCGATTGAAAGTGGCATTTTACCCGATCTCACTTTATTTGATCCACTTTTGCTAGTTAATATCTAGTTCACGAGTCACGTTTGACCTTCAGCGTTGATGACTCCTGTCCAGGTTGGTACTGGGTATATGTGTTAGGCCCTCCATTCGTAATGTGTCATCAGAGAATAAATGGCTAGTTTTTGCTTTGTTTTAATACAATTTTGAGGAAGAAACCTTGTGTGTTAGAATTGAAACACAACTTGTTATCATTCGCTATGCGTGAATGGGACAACAAAATGTTAACGCCTTTATATAACTATTGACATTCAATGTCGAATCTACCCACCGATGGGCCTTCCAGCATCCAGGGCACAAACCAGTTGTTTAACATTACGTGAGTATTGAATGGTGACGAATTGAAGATACAATCGAAAGTGGCATTGCACGAGATCTAACTTCATTTGATCCACTTTTGCTAGTTAGATATCTAGTTCACGAGTCACGTATGACATTAAGCGTTGAGGCTTCCTGCCCATGTTGGTACTGGGTACTGGATAGGCTCTCCCTTCTTCATGTATCATCGGAAATTAAAGTTGTAGTTTGTTTTAGTTAAACTTGTGTGACTAAAACTTGTGCGTTATAATTGAGAACAACAGTTTTTCAATTATCATTCTATCTTGCATGTATGAAAGAAAGACATTTTTAACGCCCTTTTAAGACGATGTTTTCATTTAAAAAAACGGTCGTTAACACAAAGGGCATTACTAAGACACTAGTAATATTGAGCCCTCTAGCTCATTTTCAAGAATTTGTAGATTTGATAACGGTCGGTTTGAAATTATAAAAAATAAGGTGGATCCAAATTCTCGAAGCGCCATCTTAACTAACACTATACTATTCTGTATCTATATAACCAAATATTGTTATACTATTCAGCTTCATATTACTTTCTTTATCCAAAGCAATGCAAATAAATAAGATGAAACCCGTATTCTGAGTTAGGAGGTACGACCTAATTTGTATAATAATATCAAATCGTTTGCACTCAGCGTTATCGCGGTTGAATTGATCTGTGTCATTGATCGTTTTATTTCGAACCATGCGTGTGTTTATAACAATGTTGATAACACCGATCAAAAACGAGACATCAAAATAATGAATTGTATATTAGTCCAAATGTGTACCTATATATAATACCTTTAATCAAAAAGATGTCTTAATAACACATGTTGTCGAATTGATTCCAATATAATATACCATACTTTTTCTAAATTTCATAATTACTTTTAAAGGGATAGCCCCTCTTTTGCAAGCTAAATTTCAAAAGTTGCGAGATTATTGTCTTACATGAAAGAAAATGTCATTTAATAGCATGACTGAAAACATCGTTATGTATAGGAATATGACAAACGTAATGCACTACGATCAAAGAAAGCAACATAGTAATATAAAACGGGCACAACAACGTTTCACCTTTGAACCCCAATTACCGACACCGTAATTGAGTATTGTCACGAAGAATAAAAAATGCACTAAAGTAAAGATTATGATGTGCTTTTGATGGCTTAGAACGAAAACAACACGATTTTGCCCGAATATGATACGGCTTTGACCCAAAATAAGATGACTCTGCCCGAATTTAACATGATTTTGCCCGAATATAAAATGATCTTGCCAAAATATGATATGATTTTGCCCGAATATGGCATGGGTTTTGCCCAACTTTCAGGTGCTTTTTGCCCGAATATGGCCGTTTTTTCAAAATGTCAAGGGGGCTGCATCCCCAGCCCCCGCCTCCTACGCCTATGTTTTGTATAAAGGCCGAGTAATACTTTCTTCCCTCATCAATTATTGCAGTCGACAGTTTGTTGGTATTCATTGAAAGCGTTCCTCCACTCGTCCATATCGTCCTGCCACGAGTTGAAATCCTCACGCCACTCCTGTTCGTCTGCTGGTACACTCTCTGCAATATATAGAACAATATTATTATAACTTAAAGGGATCTAGTAACTTTGTTGACATGTGAAAAAAGTGATGAGTGGTTGATACAATGTTTATTGTTGTTATCTGATATGTCCACTGGGTGTTGTGTGAACATTACAAGTTAAATGGACGTTATATGGCCATGTAATGAGCAAAAATGCAAAGTGATATTCACTAACTCATTGCACTCATTTTGTACATGGTTTTCGCGGTCAAGTGGATAATTTAACATCTGAACACTTCAATCGTAAATATCTTTTGAACGAAAGGGAAATTTGAAAAACCGAAACCTGTCCCATGATTTTATTGTTAATACGAATACAACAAGGTATGTGGGAACCGCTAGAATTCCAATTGGATTTTGAGGATTTGGACAATGTTACTAAGTCCCTTTAAAGGGATAGTTGAGTTTTGGTAGAGAGGGCGCTAGACTACTTATTTTTGTGTGAGGTAATGAAAAACTGAGTGTAAAATTTGAAAGAGCATACTATTTAAATAATAAAATCATCTTTGTTTGATCAAAATCGGTTCAGAGACGGCTGAAATATCCATATATATAACAATTTGTAATAAAGCTGGGGCCCCAGGTTTATTAGAGAATTTTGAACCAGCCGTTAAAAATTCAAAAAATGCTTCCTCTTTTCAAAAAATTACAAAATAGGTATTTAAATAGTTGTTGGTTATTTCTCTATCTAATCACTATTTCAACAAAACATCACATGCACACTATTTTATTCAAAATGGTTGAAACCGATGAGTGTTTAGAGAGCGCCCTCTTACGTTTTAACGGCTCTTTTTAATGATAACATGATCTTTACTACGTCATTTGTAATTTTGTGTTCCTTTTCTAGATATAACTATTAGTTTGTAATGTAATGATGCAGGTTTTACTAAAATTCAGTTTCATCAAAACTGTACTCTCCTTACCAGAACTCAACTATCCCTTTAAGTATGTTGTTTGTTTTGTTTGTTTTATTTTATTTAAACACGGTAAAAAGCCCTCGATCAGCCAAACAGGCTGTTTTTCAGAGAGGCCGTGATACAAAGTAATACAAATAATGTAAACAGTAACAATACAATAACACGAAAACTATCTAACCAAAACTACAACTATCTAATCAAAACTACAACTACACAAAAACAATAAACTATAAAAGAGCTAAACAAATAAAATAATTAAACGGTAACTATCAATATATTGTAAATTGCAAATAAACATTATAAATGTGAAATTAAACTTAAATCAACAGTCGAACATACAAATGGTTTTTGCTTAACTAAGCAAAAATATTATCGATTTCATTTTCAAAAGCTATTAAATTATCCAATAATCTTACATGTTCGGGTAAACTATTAAACAACTGAGCACTTGAGTAGAGACATCCATTCTTCATATAATTAGTTTTGGGTTTACATAACTTCACAATTCTACGGGAATTACGAAGATTGTGTGAGTCTTCTTTAAATATTATTTGATCACATAAAAACCTAGGTAACATTTCATGAATCAATTTAAAATGTTGGGCATAAGGAAAACGTAGCAGAGGTCGTCCACCGACGACCTCGTTGTTAAAACGTGGCTATATCGAGTTGATTCGTTCTTCTTACAACTCGTTCTGAATCAATGTAGTTCGCCGTAAAATAACGTGAGTAGGGCCGTATGGGCACGATTGGAGTGGGGTTTAAATTTGCTGTCCTTTCAATTCATTCACTAATCATTAATACAGTTGCATTTGTGGTAACTTCTCATTTAAGTCGATGAGAAGATAATGGAAGCGGAAGAGAGGAAACGTGAGAGGAGTGTTGGAAAGAAGTTTGACAATAAGTTTGAACCTACGAATAAAATCGATGAGTGCTGGTAGGTACTGGTTCCAGAAGGCGCACTCGCGGGCCCTGACAGCTCTACCGGTGGGAAGGTCCAGGGCTATTTCCTTGTATCCCAGTTCCGGGATCGTGTACTGGGGCCAGCAAAAGTCCCCGTTCGTAGCTGGTTCAGAAGTGGCGTTCATCTTTCCCGGGTGTCTGAAATCGGGCATGAAATATTGACTTTTGATTTCATCAAAATTAGTTTTGTTTTTCGCGAGATTTGAATGGTTGGAGAGAGTAATATTTTCCATCGGTAGTTTGCTCGATCAGAGCATCAGTTCTTTTTGTTCATGCATGCCAAGTCGTGGGCACGTTTTGGTAGAGAATGCCAATAAGTCTTTGAACTTACGAGAACCTGGCGAAATTGGTCCACATCGTCATGACCTTGACGGAGAGTTCGATCTCGTCGTCGTGCAACGCCCGCCGGTCGGCCATCCGCTCGGGGATGAACGGCCAGCCGAAGACGAACTGGATGTCCTCGCCATGACTCGCCCCGGTCCAGCCCGCACCAGTTCCATTCGGTCCGACCTGGAAGAAGGATCTGCAACAAACATATACGACGTGTTAATAGACGATTCGAGTCCTTTTATCGTAATTAGCGCATAGCATAAAATTGTCTCAGGTTTCAAAGCCAATTTCATAAACATAAAGTTCTATAAGTGTCTGACCTGTCTGGGAGTGTATGTTTCCCAGACATTCTTCGTTGAACTTAAATTCCAAGTTGGACTCTAGATTATGGTAGGCCATTCATAGCCATTGCATAATTTGCAATGGTGCAAGTATTTGGGACATTAAACAAAATCTTATACATTTTACATGGCAACCAGATGGAGCCCTGCGCAGTATTAGTCATGTTAGTCTGTCTAGTAAAAAGTTCTCTTCTATAAGGCAACATGTTGCATGCTTTTTATGAATCAAACTCCCGCAGGAAAGGGGATAAAATCACTCAAAAACTATAGCCATCACCGACCTACTTTTATTTGTGTTACTATCTCTACCGGAGAGAACACAGTGTACACTATGTGACCACACTGTGACCCACTGAAATCGCACCTTTCGCCACAGTGTGAAATTGCCTGCGTTCGTAAAATAGTGCGCTTAAATACACTTTGTATCTTAGAAATTTCACAGTGTGTTCACAGTGTGAGTTGGTTTTCACATTGTGAAGATGCTCCAATTCAACACTGTGGCAAACTGTTTTCTGTATTACGTGCTGGGCGCATGCGTCATGTAGTATTGGAAGGCCACATCGCCTGCCTCAGCGTGGGCTCGTAGCGCGTGGTAGGTCGGACAGGTAAACTGCTGGTCACCGCCCACCCCAGCAAACGCCGCCAGGTAGTCCGCACTGGCATTGTCCGCCTGCGTCCAGTCAACGTACTCCCGATTGACGGCCGCCAGTACGAGGCCGTTCACGTAACCGTAGATGCTTCCGGACAGGTACGCGTGATACACGGAGCGGGACATGACGGGTGCGACGTCGCCTTGGTAGCGGCCGAACATGCCCTTTGTGTTGATATTCCCCTCGTCGCTGTTGAAGCCGGCGATGAGTGGTGCTCGTTTGAATGAACCTGCGGTCACGAGATTGGCGGGGGTGTCCGTCAGGAAAACGCCATCGATGCGCATGAAGCTTCTTGGGTACACCTGAGAAAGGGTTGGTGTTACAGTATAATGATACTAAAATGAAGAATTCTTTTTTGAAGGAGATCGGAAGTCACGTTAATCAGCAAACGATGACGACTACAACATTGTTACTTTATCACGCTTTCTTAACGTGTAGACTTGTTATTAACTTCCATGCACCCACCAAAGCATTGTACATGTATACATATCCTTGACATTCTGACATTGTTATATCTCTGAATCATACCAATAATTGTATTGACGACTATTAACGAAATCGATACAAATGTAATGATGAATATTTGACTGGATACCGTATATCTACATCTACTCGCTTCAAATTAATGTATTCATTAGCCCGAATATGACATGGTTTTGCCCGAATTCGACGTGCTTTTTGCCCGAATATGTTCGTCTACGATAGTCCAAGAGGCTGCAGCCCCAATCCCCCGCCTCCTACGCCTATGGTCGCGGTTACCGTACTACAAACCGCCGCATGTCCACCCGAAATATTGCACGAACATCAAACAACATGTAATGTATCTATTTAATATCTATTTTATGTATTTATTCTCCACTCATGGGATTACCCTTGTCAGCTACAAGCTGTTTTCCTAATGGGACCTGGTGGGGGAGGAGGGGGGGGGGGGGGTGTTTCACAAAGATTTTAAGTTGAACCTAACTCTAAGTTGGACTTGACTATTATGGAAAGCCATTTGTAGCCTTGGAATGCAATATATTCAAAAGCAATAAAGCAAGAATGTAAGACTTTTCATTAATGTTGCATCAAGAACATGAAATCTCCTTGATGATAGAAAATATTAATGGTTTGAATCAACATTGTATGCCTTTGAAAATGGGCTTTTACAACAATTTTTCAAAGAAACTCATGGCTTTCCATACTTTTTAAGTCCAACTTAGAGTTAAGTTCAACTTAGGATCTTTATGAAACACCCCCCCCCCCCCCCCCCCAGGTCAATATAAAAACATACAGTCATAATAATACATGGGAAACGACAAGTGTATACACAAGAAGTATAATTAATACGCTGTAAAAGAGACTAAATAACTATCTACGACAACATCAATCGGGCAACGTACGTCTATACACAAATTAAAAACAAAGAATAACTAGTACGATAGTAGAAGGGGGGGGGGGGCACCTGGGGTTTTGCATATCAAGATTGAATGTGTTTGTCTGCTAAGAATGGTCAGGATAATGGGGTTACTATATATGTGTCGCTTAAAGCATGTAAAGGTTTCAATTTGTACAATTGTGGATCTAGATAAATTCAACTCATTACAAATCATGGCCCCTCGATAGATAAAGGAATCTTTTCAAGACCAATATTATTTTACCTGCCGGAATGCCTTCATCAGGGTTAACGCGTCCACTTCTCTAAGACAGTCTACGAGCATCTGCGAGAATGTCTGGTCGCAGCCAACTCGCGACCCGAGGGCTAAGGCTTCCCGACGATCTGCTCCCGGGTTATTTCTGAAGGCCCATGGGGCAAGGGCGCTTCCGCTCTGCAGGATATTAAAGTGATCCATTAACCTCATACAAAGTGAAAGTTATTGTATCGCATATCGATTACCGTGAACAGGCTATACGTAAAACAATCATAACCCATTTAAATATTCTGTTACGATATGGCAAACAACAAGATACAAAAGGAATGTGGTAGCTTCAAGTGATTTATGTTGATTTAGGCAATGTATCATAAGAGATGAGATTGTTCGATGTAAAAAAACAACAAAAAACGTCCAAACCAACACCGAGTGGCTAAGCAAATTATTGTGTAATATACAGATAATACACGTTCTAGAGTGCATTTACACTGATGCATGATAATTAAGAACGTGTATTATCTGTTTTATAAAACGAGCTCAACCACGGAATTGTTTATTTTGCTGGATTATTTGAAACAGACTTGCCACAATTAGTGACCCAGTCTATCTAAGAATTTATTAGAATTTACATAATTCATCATCACTACTGCACTCACTGACTGATTTCACTCTGCAGCAAAATGCAGAGTCAAATTCACCAAATTCAGTTCGCCAACATGTATTTACTACGGAACAGATAATTTACAAAATTAACCATTTTCCATATTTTTCACGATCACTTTCGCGAGTTTTTTCTTCGATAGAACTATGTAAACAAGCATTGTGACGTCACAGCCGTTCCGAATGTGTGCAACGAAAAGTGACATTACACGGCTGGTGCACCTTTTCTGCACGGTCGTGCATGTTTGTTGAAATTAATAATAGTCACGTGACAGGATTTAACCAATCACGTTACTGAATTTACAAGAGCCGTTTTATAAATGGGCGTAATGGCATGAATGGATGGAAAATTATGATAGGGTTCTAATTATATAGAAGACCGACGTGCTTATTACAATGTTGGTCACTAGGGAAAGGGCGCTGTTGCTATATATTCAGTATTTTTATATCGATGTTCCGACTGGCAAAATTTGGGTCCGATCCGACTAACAACCATTCGGATCGGGTCGAGTCGGCTCTGTATATGCGACCGGCTTTACCTGCATGATTCCTTGACTGAAGAGACCGCGGCTTCCCTGGGAGAGGAAGTGAAAGTCCACGCTGGCTGCCCCGGCGCTCTCCCCGAACAGTGTCACCCGATTGGGGTCTCCTCCAAACGCTTTGGTAAATGAAAGAACACACGTTTGGATGGCGATTAGCATATGCGTAGGAGGCGAGGCTGCTGGGGAGGGGGGGGGGGGGAGGGGGGGCGGGGCGGGCTGCAGCCCCTGGATTTGTTAAAACGGCCATATTCGGGCAAAAAGCACTTGAAATTTGTGCAAAACCATGCCATATTCTGGCAAAACCATATCATATTTGTGGGTAAAACTCATGTTTTTTTCATTGGGGGGGGGGGGGGGGGGGTGAGATTGGGGGGGGGGGGGGGGGGCTGGCTGCAGCCCCCTTGAGTTTTAAAAACGGCCATATTCGGGCAAAAACACCTACATTTCGTGCAAAACCATGCCATATTCGGGGAAAAAAAACTTATGTATCATTCGGGCAAAGTCATATTATTTTCGAGCAGAACCATCTCATATTCAGGCAAATTCGGACTAAACCATAAAAAGTGTATAATTTGTCAGGCACCAAGAAGGCGAGGATATCGGGTAAGGGTTAGGTTTTTTAATTTTTTAAATTTTTTTTTTTGGGGGGGGGGGGGGTGGGGGTTGCCAGGTGAATCAAGGCATCCGTAACCTTTTGTTTCATTCTAATACAAAGCAAGGAAACGAATTCAGTGTAAATTAACTTATAAACATCACTGTATAGTTGTATTTCATGAATGTAATTCCTTTCAATAAAACGCACTCTCATTATCAAAGAGCCGATGTCATGGTCCTGATATCAATGAGTCAATATCATAATTATATTTATTATCTGAGCTTTTTCAGAACTGACTTTTTAAAAATATTTTTCTAATAACCGCTATTTATTCTCTATATACGATACATGATTAAATTATTTTTATTACATGGTTTATTCTCAAGATAATAATCTTACTGTGGGTGTTGCATAAAGAGTTGCAATCAATCGCAAGTCAACAAAATGCGCCTCTATATCCGCACATTTGACTGGCTTAAACATGTTGATGTTTTTATTTACATACTCTACATACAGAATTATGTATGTCTTGTAAAATGATTCGTCTAGGTATAAATTTGAATGTTTTGCATTCACTTTATGGCGGGAATGACAATAATATACGATAAATGTAAATTGTGATTCATCCGGAATTAAATATATTCCAACACAAAGAATGAAAGTTGAGCTCAACTCTAAGTTGGACCTAACATTTATGATGAGCCATTTGTAGCCATGGAATAAGACACACAGATATATATACATGTATTTGAGACTTCCAACAACAAGATAATTAAATCAGTTATATCAAGGCTCCTATATAACAGCAAATATGACTCATTTCATCAAACTGTATGCCTTTTGAAAGGAACTGTTTCAACAATAAAAAAAACGGCTTTCCATAAAGTCTAGGTGCCACTTAGAGTTAAGTTCAACTCTGTATGATCCCCCGAACTTATTATAGTTTTCAACAAAACATTTACGCTTCCTGCCTAGGTTCCCTTTTCAGGTATAAACACCGGTGTGACAGGGATATGATACGTGTCCAGGGCGAACTAAACAATAAAGGGACATCTGGGAAATCACTCAATACATACGTATTTGTGTTGTATGTTTGTCACGTGTAAACAGTAAACACAATTATTAAAGTGCACATTATACAGAATTACAGGTTACAATTGAGACAAAAGAAAATAGGGAGAAACAGTATGTGGGCCAGGGTTCACAAAAGTGAAGTTCATCACTGTTGCCCAACTGCCCAAGGGCATGTGAACCCGCACACACTGGTTCCAGAAGATGCAGCATTACGGAACATAAATAACAATAATCTTATACGAAGGTGGTTTGAAAATTATCTCTCAACGTCCAAGTAGGCCTATATCTAAATTATCTTAACCACATTAACATAATTAAAATAAAGAATATTTTGTATTTATTCAAGTGCACTTTATTCAATTAACTCAGAATTAATTGTCCGTATGTGTGTTTGTATGTATGTATGTTTGTGTTTGAGTGTATATGTGTGTCTCCGTGGGTATGAAGGCTAAAATGCAGACACAAATAATATTTTGAACTGTCTGAATGACGTCACTGTCAATTGTACCTAGCTGAACACGACGTATCCCTGTCACACCGGCTTGGGCAGAAAAGATTACTCCCGAAAAGCTGAGCTATTAAAGTAATCGGCTATTGTTCAAAGGAATACTTACCAATGCTTATTACTTGACCTAATGGTCTAATCCCACTGCACCGTTTCTCCTTCCGTCCCCTACCCTTTTGCCACCTGGAATGTACTATCAGGAAAGGAAATGATGCTGGCCAAGTTCGGAATGGACATGTATAGGATACATTTAATTCGGCTCCGTTTCGCGTAAAACGAAACGTCATGGAATTTCAACATTTGCTAGATACCGACCGTTTCGCCACCTTGTGGTCTGATTAGAAACGCAAACGGCAGGAGAAACGGTGCAATGGGACTAGACCATATAAGGTACCGAACGAATTAAAGGAATAGTAGTTTTGGATATACCTTCAATGTTGTCCTGAACCCACTGCAGAGCCAGCTGCTGATCGAGTAGTCCGTAGTTTCCTCTCGCTATGTCATCGGCTTTAGATATATAAATCAAAAGAATATCATAACATATCATACAATACAAAACATCGTTTCTACGAACTCACTCTACAAAAACTGCACATGTTCCTATTGGTAAATTACACAAAAGTGTTTTTGACTTTGTCTACCAATTTTACTTATTATGCAACTTGGAATTACTGTTTATCTATGATACGTTCAGTAGACTTCCTTGTATTTTCTATCGCACATCCCCCATCATCAAAGTAAATTAGATGCACCACACTTTCAACTCGCCTGTGTTGAAGACACTCCAGACCATGAGTCGGTAGTTGATGGTGACGAGGATAACGTAACTCACCTGTGTTGAAGACGCTCCAGACCATGAGTCGGTAGTTGATGGTGACGACGATAACGTAACTCACCTGTGTTGAAGACACTCCAGACCATGAGTCGGTAGTTGATGGTGACGACGATGACGTAACTCACCTGTGTTGAAGACACTCCAGACCATGAGTCGGTAGTTGAATGTGACGACGATGACGTCTTTACCCACGGCGACCAGGGGTGCCCCGTAGGCTTCATAGGTCGACCCTGTTCCTGTCACGAAGCCCCCTCCGTGGATCCACACCATAACAGCTGCGTTTGTTGGCTACACAAATAGTAATATTTGTATTTATTATTGCATTATAATCACGGTCAAGCTGCCGTTGTATGTTTTCATTATTTCTTATCAATGTGTACCTATTATCAGCGAAAATACACTATCTTGTAGTGTCTCGAGTGTATAGATATGTCAACATAATCATGGATGAATACATCGGTTTGAAGCCAGTGCTCCTTGCAGTTTGGATAACTTTCTAAATAATGATACTGCTTTCGATAATTCAGTCTGTTGTAGTGGCTCACAGTTAAGATTTGAAACACATCTGTTGTTTTTTGGTCGTATAATCATCCCATTCTCTTGTTACCTCCCCCTCTTTCTTACCATTGGGCTCGGTACGAAGACGTTAACATACAGGCAGTCCTCGCTCCATGACGTGAACTTGGCGCTGAGCTGGGCGCAGGCTGGTCTGAAGTAGGTAGCATTCCAAACCCCTGACCATGGGGCCACCGGCTCGGGTGCAGAGAAGCGAATGGGTGGGCTTCGGGCGAACGGGATTCCCTATAAGTATTCAACACAAAGAGGTTTTTTAGGATATTTTTTATTAGAGAAGTTATATACAATTGTCTACCTACTAAAACCAAGCTGGACACAGGCTGGTCTGTAGTAGGTACCATGTCAAACACCTGACCACGGCGCCATCGGCTGAGCTGGACACATGACAAATGTCTGGTAGAAGATAGTAACATGATATTTTTGACAATCAGATCTTATTCTATATAGGTGTACATTATGGAATTCCATTTGCAACGATGTTAAATCAAGCTCCACCCTTACTAGATTTAAAGTTCTGTACAAACGCTATGCATTTAATACTATGTCATCCATGGGACCATGGCTGACTAGATCTCCTTCGCTCCTTTTCCACACAAGCCCTTTGTTATACTATTTCAACAATACTAATCTATTAGTTTGGCCAATAATGTTATTTTCCGTAATTTTCCCCAAAAAGAACATTTGGCTTTAAAGCTATGCAATCGCATGTATACAGTATGTGTTAGCAAATTTCAGTTTGTATACAAGTTTCAGTGGAGTATGAAGAGGGGGCATGATAGTACCTTCGCAGATCACCTTGGAACGCATAGTTTTGTACAATCACCCTCCCAGTCGATGGTTATTTGCTTAATAGCTTCCGGGGGCTCCGCCCCATGGACCCCGCATGGCAAGCGACAGTGCCGCTCAAAGCGGCTCGTGCTTTCACGCTCGCAGGAGGGAGCCCCCACCCCCTCCCATGCAGATGATGGCTGCTCCACCGAAAAGTTGTATCGTGTCTGTTTTGAATATTATTTCATTCTGTGTTGTTGTATTGTTAAGTTGTCATTGTCCGATCAGAACTGTATTAAACATTTTTCAAATATGATTTGGATAAGGGACTAACTTGGTGCATACCCAAACATTTGCCCTAATGATTGGACATGACAAGTGAATACATAATTGAACACGTGTTAAATGAATAAATATATAAATAAATGCACACATAGATATATAATCATATTCATTATGAAGGAGGAGAACAGCCAGACTTATGAAGAAGGAGAACAGCCAGATCACCACCAGTCTCTACACCAAGCCCACAGACACCCACCAGTACCTCCATTCATCTAGCTGTCACCCCCGCCACTGCAAAACAGGTATTGCTTACAGCCAAGCCCTTCGACTCCGCCGCATCTGCTCCAAGGACTCTGACTTTTCCCTCCATGCCAGAAATCTCAAGACTCACCTCACAGCCAGGGGCCACAGTGCCAAAGCAGTTCATCTATCCATTAACAAAGTTCGTTCTCTCCCCAGATCCGAGGTTCTGAAGAAGAAGACTCCCAACCAG
>JBAMJV010000440.1:0-63467 GCA_037951105.1 Echinarachnius parma
AATGAAATTTTCAATCTGTATTTGAGAGTTAAATATCACATTTAGAAGAAAAAGCTAACAAAAGAACTGACGCGTTATTCTTCTGTTAAACTGAGTCAGCAATCAGCATATATCATGCCAGCTACCGTAGAGCATTAGCAGAGAGGGGTGGTAGTCGTATTGGTGCAATCTGTATCATTGTACAAGAGTACAGTAGGTTTATAAATATAAAATATAATTCAATCTGAGAGAACAAAAGGCAAAAAAGAAGGAGCAATTATTATTCTCTTGCACTGATTCAGTGTCAATCATGTCAGCTGCTGTCAACACTTAACAGGGGCAGAGAGAGGTGATAGTAGTGGATCAGAAAGAGTTGGTGAAATTCATAATAACCAGTCCATAAGAAGCAGGAGATTATGGATAAGGCAGGGCTCGACACTCACTCTGACCCACTGGCCGGGGCCAGTGAAATTGCACTTGGGCCAGCAAAAATGTATATAAAGTCATATTTTGGTGGCCCGATCGGGCAAGCAGATTTTCAACCCGACATTGACAAAATGAGAAATTGTTTTCTTTTATGGCATATGCTTCATCTATAATAACAGGTTTGATTAGGAAAGAGTGATATTTTGAATTTTAAAAAGTTTACTCATAAAATAACATTTTCGGCCAGTAAATTTTCTTTCAGGCCACCAGAAAAGGGGAAGAAATTATTTCACTGGCCTGACCGGGCCACTGACAAAAAAGGCGAGTGTGGAGCCCTGGATAAGGGCTGTCGAAAGCTGGGAGGACAATGCCTTGCACCCAGCAGCAGGAGTTGTGGTCTAAGTTGACCTTGGTCACAAGCCTGGTTGCAAATCACCTGCAACAAGACAATACAAGTTGTAAAGGGCAGATCATGTTCAATATAAGCAAACGTTACTACAGAATGCAAATTTCGTATTCAATTTGGTCTAACTTGCAAGTTTCCAGCACTACCGTAAATGATTTTCCTATACATTACATTTTGTCTAAAATAAACCTTAGATCTCATTTATCGTGCTTAAAAAAGCAGGATAAAACTTGGAATAACTAACCTTCGGATTTTATTAATTTCAGTCTGATCATCATCATTCCGGTTTGCGTCATTTCAAGTTTCGATAACTCGAATTAATTAAATCAGAAGGTAACTATTTTAAGTGATGGAGACTCTTTACTTTAATAAATGTGTATTTTTTAGCAAATAGGCCATTTATATGTATTAATTATTACATCCGAAGCGTGCACTCCTTGCGCATCGGTTGAATGAATCAACCACACGCTAAGAAATCCTATCTGGTGGAAATTCGGTCTTTCAAACACGAATAACAGATGTTTTAAATGCCTTTTCAAATGTTGCCACATTCAATGTTTTTTTATTTTTTTATTTTTTAAATTTTTTTTTATTGTTTCATTATTTTTTCTTCAGGTCTTTTTTCTCCACTGCGCATGATTCTCAACATCCTTTCTCCCCTTTGTTCTTCTTCCATTTTCAAATTTAACTGGCCCCAATAAACAAGGATACCCAAAAGAAATACATTTGAAATTTTAATATTTGACAGGAAGAAAATTATTACCGTACGTACTTATGGTACAGATAAGTCAAGCAGAGTCACCGATTTTGTCCGACTTCACGGACAAGCTTCCTGCGCGATTTCTTGTCGGTAGATGGCATCAGCTAGGTATGTCGATGCTACAGCATTTTCCTATATGTTGCGTGTAAATGGTCCAGTAAACTGGACCAATTTACTAGTAGATGTGCTTCATATATCAATTAAATACGTCTGAAGCGTGCACGCCCACCCCGTGCTATAAAATCCCATCGCAAAGAAGATCCGTCTCTCAAAGAATAACACGTGTTTCGTCGCGGCGGCGGCGAGCGAGGCAGGCGAAGCGAACATTCAGGGATCGAGAGCGCAAACGGACGCGTCTGAATACTCATGCACTAGTATTCAAGAGCAAGCTTCCTGCACGATTTCTTGTCGGTAGATGGCATCAGCTAGATGTCAATGCTAACGCACTTTCCTATATGTTGCGTGTAAATGGTCCAGTAAACTGGACCAATTTACTAGGTGATGTGCATCGAGGGTTCATATATCGATATAACTCTAGAGAACGCAAGTGCGAAGCACTAGCATTCTAGGTCCGGCTAATACTGGACCGAAAATAAACATTTTGTGTGCAAGCTAATTGTGCTTAAAATGATACGGTACTTACCACCGATACATTCTCCAATATGTGATCCAACTTGACGGTGGATTAAAATTATGATTTTTCCCTCCATTCCGCTAAAAATCAGTGATTTATGCGCCTACTTGACTTCTCTCTGTGCGTTAACACGACTCCGCACATATTTTGAACGAAACATGATTGCGATGGCCGCCGATACGTACGGCACCGGCGAGCGGCGCCATGCAACACACATGAAACTATTACCGTGCATATTCATGTGTATCGCATGGCGCCGTTCGCCGGCCGTACGCATCAGCGGCCATCGCAATCATATTTCGTTCAAAATCTGTGCGTAGTCGCGCTAACACACGGGGAGAAGTCGAGTAGGCTCGTAAATCACTGATTTTTAGCGGAATGGAGGGAAAAATCATAATTTTAATCCACCGTCAAGTTGGATCACATATTGGAGAATGTTTCGGTGGTAAGTACCGTATCATATGTATAATTTTAAGCACAATTAGCTTGCACACAAAATGTGCATTTTCGGTCCAGTATTAGCCGGACCCACACATACACCCATTGCTATCCACTTACGTGGATGAACGTAACATGCACACAATCTTTGTAAAATTACTGAGACTTAAGAAAGCAAAAGCATGAAAATTATGCTTCACCTTGTAACTCTCAGACATATGTTTAATGCATATACTCATCATTTTACTCCAGATGCTCTTTTAAAAATCCAACATTTTGGCAAAAGGGGAAAAATTAGCCCATTTTCGTAGATACGTCAACGTCTCCAGCCCCTTTCTAGCATGCTGTGTTGTAATGGCGGCTCGGTATTTTTCTGGTCATAGTCCGAGTGTGCTCTCTACGCCACAATTACGTACATGCGAAACAATGCATTGCATAGCGATGTTTAGTTACGTGACGCTGCACTGTGCACTCTCTTCGAGTGTCAACCATTCGAGATCGGATGTTAATCTTCCATCAAGACGTTGACTATTAACGCCGTAATTATGTGAAGCTGTCATCACGCTCTGCTACCAACATACATTCAAGTGCGCCTTGTAAAAGACTAGTTAACGACTTTTATGTTTACATGTTGTATCAATAGAGCTACCGTTATGCCATAGCCAGCCATAGGTGGCGCGTGTACGCGGCCATTTCCTGCCAGTTCACGAAGGAAGCCCGACTCACAAATTTTTCCCGCTGAAAATGCAGATTTGGTGAGATAGCATTAGCAGAACATTTTTTAGTCAGAAAAGAGAAGAAAAAAAATAATAAAAACGTGCACAATCCATTCATGGATTGCTGGAGTACAAAAGAAGTGAGAAAGAGAAGGAATGTGAGAGTGGAAAAAAAGTGAAACCTACTTCGACCGCGAAGTGGACTTGTGTAAGGTAAATGGTTCTACCAGAACCATTTACAGTGTAGATGTGGCCTGACCCACACATAGGTTAATTAGTATAGTGCTGTCTGGATATTACGATTTTCGTACATTTGCACTGTACTGGCTGCCCCGTCCAAGGTACATTTTTGCTCGCCGATTCCTGCCTCCCTTTACCTGCAAATCAAACAAACTATAAATTAATGTATGCTATAAATCCTAATATTTGATAATACTTGCCAATTCTGATATTTTGAAGACCATAATAGGTTGAAAAAGCGACCATTTCCAGTCCCGCTTTCCTTCGTCGATATTCCGAAAACAGCGCGTTCATATAGTGAACAATCTGGTTGCGCAATAGCAAAAACTTACCAAATGAAGTGAGCCATCTATCGACAAGAAATTTTACATTGTTGTTATAATTAATTTTTGTTTTGCCGAGACAGGTTAAATATTCTTGTTGCCATAAGTTTCATGTTTTATCTGGTTTGGAATATTACAATTTTCAAGTGTTTCGGGCCTATTTCGGGAGAATATATTAAGCAAGTTACGTAATGTTAGATGTTTGGGTATTTTAATGTTTAGTTAGTATTGCGATCGATGCATGCGGGCAGCTGTACGTATACGGTTGTGCTGTAACCGATCATCGGATCGGCATGCCGATCACGATCCGATCATACATGATCGGACCGTTTTTGCCGATTTCCGATCATGCAGAAAAAATCGGAAGATCGGATCGGCAAAAAAAAAAAAAAAAAAAAAAAAAAAAAAAAAAATCATTTTTTTTTTTTTCTTTGGAAAATGATCCCAAAAAACATTTTGGGAATATAAATGAATACCAAAGCAACATATATCCATTTGAATAAGCCCAAGGTAATCTTGTATGGGTATGTTTTCATTTAAAACTGATTACCTCTCCTTTTACAAAATTATTCGCGCCGATTTTGAGCTTAGTCCCATGTGTTTCTGAAAGGTTACCCCAAATTAATCACATGGGACTAAGCTCAGAATTGGCGTGAGTAATTTTGTAAAAGAAGAGGTAATCAGTTTGAAATGAAAGCATACCCGTACAAGATTACCTTGGGCTTATTAATATGGATCTATGTTGCTTTGGTACCGTTTGTACACCAGTAACGGATCACCTACCCAAATTGATGCATGAAGACGTTTGTGACTATCTAATTGTTTTAATTTTCATAACTGGAAGAGGAATGTGCATCTAATATCAACTTTATCATCTCCTTTTTAAAACTGATAAACCTCAGTTCCATGATCATCGCGCAAAAGTGAGAAATTAGCCTTCAAAATAGTGTCATCTAGTGACAAAATGTACAGATTTCAGATTTTCAAGAAAAAAACGGGGGAAAAAAATAATTTTTTTTTTTTGATAAGATGTTTAAAATACAAAAATATGCCGACGGATCTAGAATTTCTATATTATTAACACAGGAAGATGTTCTGGTATACACCCCACAGCATTTTCCCGGTGTTTGGGTGCAAGCGTATAGTAAAAAAAGGCAAATTTTAATGTATAATTACAGCAGAAATTATCTACACCAGTAACGGATCACCCCTTTTCAAATCCTTCTAAAAACAAAACAAAAGATCAGAATTAATTTTGTTTTGCTGTGATAATGTATTTCACTAGAATCTGTGATATTTCTAACTTGAAAATCAAAAATTACCTGTATATTTTGGTAAAATCGGGTTTTTGTGTGATTTTTGCTAACATTTCATAAGGATCAGGTGTGGCAGAATTCAACTCCTCATAACTAAATAAGGAAGCACGTTTAAGAAGTAACATTTTTCCTGGATATTAATTGCTAATTTGCTAACACTTTGATGAAAAAATTAAGATAATTGGTCAATTATTTTTTAAATAAAGCCAGGTGATCCGTTACTGGTGTAGTGGTGATCCGTTACTGGTGCAGCGTAAGGGGTTCGTAAAATGCGCAGTGATTTGCTTATTAGTGACGGAATGAGTTTGAATTGACAATATTCGTAATCTGCATTATTTTAGCTTTCCAACGATGTATGATAGTCCATAAAAAATATTTTGTCTAAGCAAGAAATTGTATCCACCAAAAAGTGATCCGTTACTGGTGTAGCTACGGTATTCATTTATATTCCCAAAATGTGTTTTTTGGGGATCATTTTCCACAGAAAAAAAAAACAATTTTTTTTTTTTTTTTTTTTTAGCCGATCATCCGATCCCGATCATCGATCCGATTTCGAAGATCGATAAAATTTTGCCGATCCGATCAAACGATCCGATCATCAAGGTCAGTTACAGCACTAGTAGTATACGGGGACAGCCGCATACGGCTTGAATGATGGCTAGGCACGTCTGGGTGTGCCATTGTCCACACAGCTGAAGCTTGTTTACATCAGAGCGTGCACGTGTGTATACATTAGCATGCGATCACCGCGCGTGGCGCGCTCGTAGTTTTATTTCTTCGAAGATGGCCGACCTTCGAGCAGGAGCCAGGAATTAGAGGAATAAACATCATAATTTGTAAGTTTGTTTAACATTTCTTAATTATTTTTTAAATGCATAATATGGCCTAAAAGCTAGGCCTTATAATATCAGTCATAAAAAAAAAAATTGTGATGTGATATATAAAAAGTTCTGGCCGTTTATGCAGTGTATGGACAAGCGCATCTCCTCTGCATTTGCATATATTGCGTGTAAATGGTCCATATATTTATGGACCATTTTAGATGTGGCCGGACCTAAAACGCCAGCGCTCCGCGCTGGCGTTCTCTAGAGAATATCGATAGTGTACAACATCTGAAGCACGCGCGCATTACGCACCACTTAAATTAATTGATTACGCGCTATGAAATCTTATATTGTCGCGGCGATGAAACAAGAACACAGAGATTGAAAAGCGCAAATTGCGGACGCGTCTAAATGGTCGTAGCTGGCGCACTGTTTTTGTGTACATTTTTAAATAATTTAAAAACGTGCGAATGCAGACTTTCAGTTTCAGCGTGCAGTGTCAGTCACCACTCATTTTTTCCAGAGAAAAGGAGATAAAAAAAGTAAAGCTGTAACTGACCTTGATGATTGGATCGGTTGATCGGATCGCAAAATTTGATCGATGATCGAAATCGGAAATCGGATTTAAAAAAAAAAAAAAAAAAAAACTGTAATCCCAAAAAACATATTTTGGGAAGTTAAATGAATACCAAAGCAGCATATATCCATATGAATAAACCCAAGGGTTATCTTGTATGGGTATGCTACTATGCTTTAATTTCAAACTGATTAACTCTACTTTTACAAAATTACTTGCAGCGATTCTGAAAGGTTACGCCAAAATAATCACATGGGACTGAGCTTAACACTATTGACATGCACGGTTCAATTTTGAAAATGCTGCCAAAATGTGATGAATAACACAAAACAAAATAAAAACAAATACAGGGCAAATCGTACATACCTCTTAGCTTACGATGTGGCGATGTGGCGAAATTCGTCAGGATGAAAAACAATAATTCGGATTTGTTTTCGTTCACAAAATGTCGATCTTGCATACAGCGCACGCTTGATTTGAAGATAGATCGATAGAGGGCGTGGCCTATACAGGGTGGCACAGAAATACAATATAAATACTAGAACCCCAACTGAATAAGCGTATAGCGTTTTAACCACAGAGATAGGCCACACCTTTATCAGCAAGTTTTTGAAAATACGCACCGAATGTCATGCAAATGAGGTAGTACGTCAGATTTTTTTCATTTGAATAAATTATCAGACGTGGATTCATTGGATAAATTAACACATTACGCAAAAAGCTAAAGTAATTACGCATTGCGCACTTGCAGTTGCCATGGCATTTAAACACGCACTTCTCAGCAAAATTGCGCTTCATAATACCAAAGACGCTTAAGTATTCTAATTCATCTCTATTATTTTAATTACGCGCAGTACTAACAGTTACGCGATGTCATGTATTTAATTGCGCACAGTCAAGAAACAGGGGATTTCCCTACTAGGATCAAAATATTGTTTTTCATTGTGACGTCATAACAGAGGCATACCATAAATTCGTGCGTGATAATTGTGAAGTTCGCGCCCGCGCATTATTATGAATGAATTTACGCTAATATTACCATGGCAGCCAGTCGAATTAACATAACAATCGGTGGTTCTCTTCATTAAAAATTTGGCCAACTTCCATTTTGAGTTGGGGGGGCCTGCAGGGTGGCCCACAAATAACGGAACGGGGTACTTGCCATACTAAAGACTCATAATGCCCGCCATACTGCATCGAGTAACGGTCAACCGTGCGCCATTGTGAGTGTGCGTTCAGCTGTGTATAGAGAAGAAAGGGTACTAACAATGGCGCACGCATTGAACGTTACTAGTTGCTATGACGGGCCTCATGTGTCTTCATTATAGCAAGCACCCCGTTCCGTTATTTCTGGGCCACCCTGTATAGGCAATGCGCGCGCGCGTCCAGCCCACCGATATCGGTGGCCGGTCCAGCCCATGGCCAGGGGCAGGGGCCGGTCTCGATACGCGATGCGGACTTCGACCACAACGATGAGACTATGAATAATCATCTAGGCATAGATACAATACACACACAGTCAAGTGAGAGTGAAACTACGATTTTAAGGGACTTAGTAACATTGTCCAAATCCTCAAAATAAAATTGTAATTCTAGCGGTTCCTTTATACCTTGTTGTATTCGTATTAACAATAATTAAAATCATGGGACAGCTTTCGGTTTTTCAAATTTCCCTTTCATTACAAAGATATGTATGATTGAAGTATTTAGATAAGAAAATCTCCGGGCGAGATTTTCATCCCTGTACAAAGTGAATGCAGTGAGTTGGTGAATATCACCCAATATCACTTTGCATTTTCGCTCATTACTTGGCCATACATTGTCCATTTGACCTGAAATTTTCACACAATACCCTGAGGACATATGAGATAACAACAGTATACATTGCATCAACCATTCATCAGTTTTTGCACATCTCAACAAAGTTACTAGATCCCTAGGTTTTGGGGGCTTTGATACATAAATTGTTTCGCGTACAACAGGCGCTAGTCTAAAGGCTTGGCATGTTTTCTCATTTCTTGATATCAAGAATTCAATTCTTGATGTCAAGAAATAGGAATAAATGTTAAAACGTCTTGCCATAGAATCATAGATTCGTACCAATGCGTCCCATGCGTACTACATTCGTGGGTCTAGTTGTGTCCTGTGTTTGTCTTAAAGGGGTAGTTCAGTTTTGGTAGAGAGAGTGCTGCACAACACATTTTTGTTGTGAGGTAAAGAAAACTGCATGAGTGTCGAATTTGAAAGAACATGCAATATTTTAGTGGCAGAATAAACTTTAATTGGTCAAAGTCGGTTCAGAAATTGCTGAAATATCAATAAATATATCCAGTCGTAATAGATTTGGGCCCAACATAGTTTTTCATTTAATAAAAAATACTAACACCTTTTTAAAAATTGTCAGAGCGGGTTTTAAATAATGTAGTTGTTGATGCTTTTTGTAATTTTGTATTCGAGCATGGTGGAGTTATATGTATTAGTTTGTAATGATACACTAAAAAGGTTTTGGTTACTAAAGTTCAGCTTTACCAAAACTGAATGGATTTGTCCTAACTTACGAGTCTTAACTATTTTTGTATTCTGAAAACAGGACTTTTATAAGGCATATTCTCACTAAGGACATCCTAAATTTAAGACAAGTAGGCCTATGCAAATAAGCTAAAAGTTAAAATTCGTAATACGAGTCTTATGCAAATTAGACAAATTCGTATTCTAAAAGCCACAACTTAGGATAAAACTTAGGTTTGCCCCCGAGGACTGGTGTCTTAACTCAGTCTTACTGCTGTATTATGTATGCACTCGCATTTTACGATAGTCATAGGCCTACGACATTAACAATACATTATCAAATTGCAATGAGCGACCGAAAGTAAACAAATACTAAATGAATTTATTGCGAGTAAGTTGCTCGTGATGACAAAGATTGAGTGCGTTGACTGAAACAGAGTTAATTTGTTTATTCAAAATTCTTTGCTTGAAAGTTATCTTTCATGCGCTCTCGGCCTCTTCGATCTTTACCACTCAATCAAAAGACTGCAAAATATTCATACCTGTTAATTGTATTGATAGGCCTACAAGGAAAAAAAAAAAAAAAAATGTGTATTGTGCAAGAGGACATTATTATTTTGGATCACATTTGTAAATTACATGTAGATTAATTACATTCATTAGACTATTTAAATTTAAAAGTGATATAGATGTAAAATAATGGGTTAGTGTAAGTACTGTGTCGGCCAATTACGACAGCCACATTAATTTATGAGATGTAGCAATAATGTAGTTTGAGTGCATCTATGTATATTTAATCATGTGTTAACTGTGTTCAGTGTCATTCAACGTGACAATTTTTACCGCTTGATATCATTACGTAGTGTTTGTTATCATTGGTAAACTGCTCAATTCGGTCATTTGGTTAATTTAGATTTAAATCAAACAAAATCAATAAGGCATTCAACCCTACGAATATGAGAGGAAATAAATAACTTAACAAATAAATATATAAAAAATTCAATTAATTTTAGACCTACCACAAATATTAAATACTGCCAAGAACGTAAGAATCCTGAGTCGGCTGACCCGACAAAATTGGATTGAAATGAAATGAAATTTGAAACGAAATGAAATTTGAAACTTTAACTCTCATTATTTATTTATTTATTTATTCAAATATGTTTATACAGGATAGCCTGATCAGCAAGGATACTGTTTTTCGTTAGGGTCCTGAGGGTATAATACAATAATACATTACTATGATAGACATAATATAAATATGTTAAAAAAGCATAATATTATGACCAGCAGATTCAACATATACTTTTTAAGAATTTTTGACAAAATTCTATTTTTGAAAAAGCTTCAATTTATTTAAAATCATAAAAACACAACTAAGTTTATATATACATATACAATCATTATATCAATAATAATAGATTCCCCCCCCCCCCCCTGAAAAAAGAAAAAAAAAGAGAAACAAAAGAAAGTTAAACAATATTGCCTTGGATTCGAACCCACGACCCTTTGATCTTGTGTCACAAATTATACCGCGAGACCAACATTAGATCTCTTAACGAAAATGGGAAATCGGGAAAAATATATCAGTGATTGCACACTGCATTTGTCATTGTAACAGTGAATTATTTGACCTTTGAACCTACTTTACATATCCTTAACGCCATTTTCATAATCCGATTTATCTTATGAACATTTTCCCTTTCATTATACCATACATGTGTGCTGAATTTCATGTCCGGGCGTACGTGGTTATTGAGTATTCATGCTTGATTTATTTGACCTTTAACGGTAAATATGACAATGAAATATGCATTTTCGCGATTTCGTGTTAACTTATGAAATGTTGGGCTTGCAAGTCCTTATATATATACATGCGAAGTTTTACATTGGTAGCATAATTTTTTCAGCAGTCATAGGTCGAAAGCATACGTTTTAGCTAACCCTCAATTTTTAACAGATTTAGACTCTCATTTCCAATCAAACAATTCATCAGGATCCAGTGAACAAAACTAAATGGTGTGAATAGATTGCGAATAGAGCAGGACATCAGCTACGATATATCAAAATTTGGGAGTACATTGATGGAGAATAAGTGAGATATGGTCAAAAGTACACTGTGATCGATTTCAACATTGATTGAAATTGAGTAAAATTCGCATTTTCAACTTTAACCGTCAATACGTTGGCTTTATAACATTTACTCGGCATAAATGAGATATGAATTCGTATCTACAACTCATAATCTATCCGAATATTAAAAGAAAATTGGATGTTTGTGGACTTTTAAAAAAGTTATGGCCGAATAAAAAAAGTATGTTTTTACCATATTTTGCAAATTTGCATGCGCGCGTAATTTTGACTTTGACGCGCGCGTACTCCGTTATTATGAGTCAACAATGACTCAAATTGATAGGGTGTGTTGAGGGATCTATAAGGAATGCAAAACATGTGAAAAACGACAATTTTACTATTCATTCGCGTTACGCGCGCAAATACGCGCGCGCCGACGCGCACGCGCGGAATTTTTTGAAACGCTTAAAATTGTCTGAAACATATAGTAAATTACTCGGGTTGAGGTTTTGAGCATTTATTGACATTTTTTTTCATTTGACGGACGCGTACGCGCGCGTCTCCGAGTGTAATTGTACGCGCATGAGCTTAAAAGATGACCATTGACCTGATTAATGTTAATGCGAAATTTGAATTGAAATTGATATATCATGACCGAGATATGATGATTATTAACATTTTACAAAATGGCGTCCTGATGACGTCCCAGTCATGTGACGTCACTGAAAAAGTGGGCAGTTCTAAGTTAGAACATGATCTATCATCATGTGAAGATTCATGATATTTGATTCATGTGATCTTGAGATAATCGACGAACAAAAGTGATGGGGAGAATAAATAATAAAAAATAATAATAATAATAAAAGATCGAACGAAATCAATAGGTTATACATATGTATATGTATAACCTAACTAGATGTTGAATTCGTCACTTTTGACGAATTAAGGTTATACATATTGAAATTACGATATGATGATATTGACTTTTCAACGCGTAATATGATAATGTCATAACATTTAATTGGCATAAATGAATGACACAAAATAGGGTAACAATATTAATTCATAACAAAAGGGGAGGGGGCAGCTTTTTAATTGACCAAAATGACTGTAAAATAGCTCTGTACTTGACGTCTTATTTCAATCATATCACACCTTTCCTTTGGCCGATTTTTGCCCGGTTTTCAGTATGTTAAAGCTGAGTTTCCGCTACACATTCATTTTTTCGATTTTATTTTACGTTCTAAGAACGGGAACAGGGCCAAATTGAAGGTTGAACTTTGTTTTGACTTTATCGTGCAATATTATAACTTTAGCAAATTCGATTGGCCAAGGTTAGGTATTTAATAATATCTACAACTCATACTCTTTAAGATTATTTATTTGGGGATTTCCATGCAAGGAAGAAGTTATTGCCGATAAGAGATGGGCATGTATTACCAGATTTAGCCAATTTTCGCACATTTTCTAGCGAACGGAGGAATACGGGATTTACAGTCTGCCGTTGGGGGCGCTAGACCACTTCACGACACGGTGTTGTTTGTCGATAATTTGTAAATACAAATAAATTAGGTATTTTAATGTTTGAGCTCTGAAAATTGATTATAATTTGAATTTCAATGACTGATAATATATCTGGGCCATTGTTAAATTGGCAGTCATCATCTTTTAACAGTAATTTACAAGTGTAGTGTGCTGAATGACAAGTCCGTGGTTATTGAGTATTTATGCTTGATATATTTGACATTTGACGGTTAATAAGACAATGTAATATGCATGTTCGCGATTTTGTGTTAACTTATGAAATGTTGGTCTTGCAAGTCCCTATCTACATGCGAAATTTCAAATTGATAGCATAATTCCTTCAGCAGTTATAGGTCGATAACATACGTTTTGGCTAACCCTCAATTTGTAACAGATTTGAACTTTTATTTCCAATCAAACAATTCATCAGGATCCAGTGAACAAATCTAAATGGTGTGAATAGATTGCGAATAGAGCAGGACATCAGCTACGATATATCAAAATTTGGGAGTACATTGATGGAGAATAAGCGAGATATGGTCAAAAGTACACTGTGATCGATTTCAACATTGATTCAAATTGATTAAAATTCGCATTTTCAACTTTAACCATCAATACGATGACTTTATAACATTTACTCGGCATAAATGAGGTATGAATTCGTATCTACAACTCATAATCTATCCGAATATTTAAAAAAAATTGGGTGTTTGTGGACTTTAAAAAAAGTTATGGCCGAATAAAAAAAGATTGTTTTTTACCATATTTTGCCAATTTGCGTGCGCGCGTAATTTTGACTTTGACGCGCGCGTACTCCGTTATTATGAGTCAACAATGACTCAAATTGATAGGGTGCATTGAGGGATGTATAAGAATTGCAAAACATGTGAAAAAACGACAATTTTCTTATTCATTTGCGTTACGCGCGCAAATATGCGCGCGCCGACGCGCACGCGCGGAATTTTTTGAAACGCTTAAAATTGTCTGAAACATATAGTAAATTACTCGGGTTAGGGTATGGATCATTTTAATTTTTTTTTTTCATTTGACGGACGCGTACGCGCGCGTCTCCGAGTGTAAGCGCACGCGCATGAACTTGAAATATGACGATTGACCTGATTGATATTGAAGCGAAATTTGAAGTGATATTGATAATGCATGACTGAGTTATGATGATTATTGAAATTTGACAAAATGGCGTCCTGATGACGTCACAGTGATCTGACGAGATTAAAATGATTACGTTGCACTAAGTCAGATGATGATCTATCATCATGTGAAGTTTCATGACGATTGATTCATCTGATCTTGAGATATGCGACGAACAAAATCGGAAGAATAATAATAATAAATAATAATAAAAATTCGAACAAAATCAATAGGTTATACATATGTATATGTATAACCTAATAAAAAACTAGATGTTGAATTCGTCACGTTTGACGAATTAAGGTTATACATATTGAAATTTCGATATGATGATATTGACTTTTCAACGCGTAATATGATGATGTCATGACATTTACTTGGCATAAATGAATGACACAAAATAGGGTAACAATATTAATTCATAACAAAAGGGGAGGGGTAGCTCTTAAATTGACCAAAATGACTGTAAAATGGCTCTGTACCTGACGTCTTATTTTGACCATATCACACCTTTCCTTTGGCCGATTTTTACCCGGTTTTCAGTATGTTAAAGCTGAGTTTCCGCTACACTATCCCGATTTTCGAGTTTATTTCACGATTAGAGCACGGGAACAGGTCGTAATTGAAGGTTGAACTTTTTTTTTTACTTTATCGTGCACAATGAAGACTTTACAAAATCTGATTGGCCAATGTTAAATTTGTAAAAATATGTGCAACTCATACTCTTTCAGAATATGAAAAAATATTTGTATATATCCATGTATCAAAGAAGTTTTGACCGATAAGAGAAGTGCATGTTTGACCAGATTTAGCCAATTTTCACACTCTTTGCGCGATTTCAACTTCAAGCGGTCAATTCGATGATTTTAGAACATTTACTCGGCATAAATGAGGTATGAATTCGTATCTACAACTCATAATCTATCCAAATATTGAAATAAAATTGGGTTTTTGTCAACTTTTGAAAAAGTTATGGCCGAATTAAAAAAGGATGTTTTTACCATATTTTGCCAATTATTTGTTTTGAACTGTTCGCCGTTAGATGTTAGATGGCGCTATACAGACTTAGCCAATTTTCACACTCGTGCGCCATTTAAATTTCAACGGTCAATATGATGACTTTGTAACATTTACTCGGCATAAATGAGGTATGAATTCGCATTTACAACTCATAATCTTTCCGGATATTCAAAGAAATTTGCGAGTTTGTGGACTTTTTAAAAAGTTATGGCCGATAAGAGACCAGACTTCGGAAATTTTCACACTCGTGCGCTATTTAATTTTTAACCGTCAATATGATGACTTTATAACATTTACTCGGCATAAATGAGGTATGAATTCGTATCTACAACTCATAATCTATCCGAATTTTAAAATAAAAATGGGTTTTTACAAAGTTATGCCCGAATAAATAAATGGTTGTTTTTGAGCATTTTCAGATTTAAGATCCTTAGACGGGCGCGTACGCGCTTGTTACGTGGCGCATGCGCATGCGCATACTTGGAAAAGTTGCCACTTGGCCTGATAATTGTTGGTGCCAAATTTAAAGGGAAATAGAAGATGCATGACTGAGATACATCCATTAATGAAATTTCACAAAATGGCGTCCCGATGACATCACGAATAGTCGGCGGCACCCAAAAGTTTGGCAGTTCTAAGTTAGACCAAGATCTATCATCTCGCAAAGTTTCAGGACAATAGCTGCACCCGTTATTGAGGTATCCGACGAACAAAATTCTTGTTTTTGTGTCTCTATGCATTGGCATACAGACACAAAAACAATACTAGATTTTGAATTCGTCACTTTTGACGAATTAAGGTTATACATATCGATTTATTTTGATAAAAGGATGATTCCAAAAATAACTACTCAATCATCATATCAATAATAATAGATCCCCCCCCCCCTGAAAAAAGAGAGAAAAGGAAGAAAAAAAGAAAGTTAAACAAATATTGCCTTGGATTCGAACCCACGACCCTTTAATCTTGTGTCACAAATTATACCGGGAGACCAACATTAGATCTCTTAACGAAAATGGGAAATCGGGAAAGATACATCAGTGATTGCACTATCTACATGCGAAATCTCAAATTGATAGCATAATTTCTTCAGCAGTTATAGGTCGATAACATACGTTTTGGCTAAACCTCAATTTTTATCAGATTTGGACTCTTATTTACAATCAAACAATTCATCAGGATCCAGTTAACGTAACGAATTGTTGTGAAAAGATTGCGAATAGAGCAGGACATCAGCTACGATATATCAAAATTTGGGAGAAAATTGATGGAGAATAAGCGAGGTATGGTCAATAGTCCACTGTGATCGATTTCAACATTGATTGAAATTGATTAAAATTCGCATTTTCAACTTTAACCGTCAATACGATGACTTTATAACATTTACTCGGCATACATGAGGTATGAATTCGTATCTACAACTCATAATCTATCCGAATATTAAAAGAAAATTGTATGTTTGTGGACTTTTTAAAAAGTTATGTCTGAATGAAAAAAGGATGTTTTTACCATGTTTTGCCATTTTGCGTGCGCGCGTAATTTTGACTTTGACGCGCGTGTACTCCGTCATTATGAGTCAACAATGACTCAAATTGATAGGGTGTGTTGAAGGATCTATAAGGAATGCAAAACATGTGAAAAAACGATAATTTTCCTATTCATTCGCGTTACGCGCGCAAATACGCGCGCGCCGACGCGCACGCGCGGAATTTTTTGAAACGCTTAAAATTGTCTGAAACATATAGTAAATTACTCGGGTTGGGGTTTTGAACATTTTAAATTTTTTTTTCACTTGACGGACGCGTACGCGCGCGTCTCCGAGTGTAAGCACACGCGCATCAACTTGAAATATGACGATTGACCTGATTTATATTGAAGCGAAATTTGAAGTGAAATTGATGATGCATGACTGAGTTATGATGATTATTGAAATTCGACAAAATGGCGTACTGATGACGTCACAGTGATCTGACGAGATTCAAATGATTACGTTGCACTAAGTCAGATGATGATCTATCATCATGTGAAGTTTCATGATGAATGATTCATTTGATCTTGAGATATGCGACGAACAAAATCGAAAGAATAATAATAATAATAAACTAGATGTTGAATTCGTCACTTTTGACGAATTAAGGTTATACATATTGAAATTACGATATTATGATATTGACTTTTCAACGCGTAATATGTTAATGTCATGACATTTACTTGGCATAAATGAATGACACCAAATAGGGTAACAATATTAATTCATAACAAAAGGGGAGGGGGGAGCTCTTTAATTGACCAAAATGACTGTAAAATGGCTCTGTACCTGACGTCTTATTTCAACCATATCACACCTTTCCTTTGGCCGATTTTGACCCGGTTTTCAGTATGTTAAAGCTGAGTTTCCCCTACACAATCATTTTTTCGATTTTATTTCACGATTTGAGCACGGGAACAGGTCGTAATTGAAGGTTGAACTTTTTTTTTCTTTATCGTGCACTATGATGACTTTACAAAATCTGATTGGCCAATGTTAAAATTGTAAAAATATGTGCAACTCATACTCTTTCAGAATATGACAAAAATATTTGTATATTTCCATTTATCAAAGAAGTTGTGACCGATAAGAGAAGTGCATGTTTGACCAGATTTAGCCAATTTTCACACTCTTTGCGCGATTTCAACTTTAACCGGTCAATTCGATGACTTTAGAACATTTACTCGGCATAAAGCAAGTATGAATTCGTATCTACAACTCATAATCTATCCAAATATTCAAATAAAATTGGGTTTTTGTCGACTTTTGAAAAAGTTATGGCCGAATTAAAAAAGGATGTTTTTACCATATTTTGCCAATTATTTGTTTAGAACTGTTCGCCCTTAGATGTTAGATGGCGCTGTTCAGACTTAGCCAATTTTTACACTGGTGCGCTTTTTAAATCTTAACGGTCAATATGATGACTTTGTAACATTTACTGGGCATAAATGAGGTATGAATTCGCATCTACAACTCATAAGCTTTCCGGATATTCAAAGAAATTTGGGAGTTTGTGGACTTTTTAAAAAGTTATGGCCGATAGGAGACCAGACTTGGGAAATTTTCATACTCGTGCGCTATTTAATTTTTAACCGTCAATATGATGACTTTATAACATTTACTCGGCATGAATGAGGTATGAATTCGTATCTACAACTCATAATCTATCCGAATATTAAAAGAAAGTTGGGTTTTTGTGGACTTTTTACAAAGTTATGCCCGAATAAAAAAATGGTTGTTTTTGAGCATTTTCAGATTTTAAGATCCTTAGACGGGCGCGTACGCGCTTGTTACGTAGCGCATGCGCATGCGCATAATGGGAAAAGTTGCCACTCGGCGTGATAATTATTGGTGCTAAATTTAAAGGGAAATAGAAGATGCATGACTGAGATACATCCATGAATGTAATTTCACAAAATGGCGTCCCGATGACGTCACGAATAGTCGGCGGCACTCAAAAGTTTGGCAGTTCTAAGTTAGACCAAGATCTATCATCTGGCAAAGTTTCAGGACAATAGCTGCACCCGTTATTGAGGTATCCGACGAACAAAATCCTTGTTTTCGTGTCTCTATGCATTGGCATACAGACACAAAAACAATACTAGATGTTGAATTCGTCACGTTTGACGAATTAAAGGTTATACATATTGAAATTTCCATATGATGATATTGACTTTTCAACGCGTAATATGATGATGTGGTAACATTTACTTGGCATAAATGAATGACACCAAATAGGGTAACAATATTCATTCATAACAAAAGGGGAGTGGGAAGCTCTTAAATTGACCAAAATGACTGTAAAATGGCTCTGTACCTGACGTCTTATTTCAACCATATCACACCTTTCCTTTGGCCGATTTTGACCCGGTTTTCAGTATGTTAAAGCTGAGTTTCCGCTACGTTATCGCGATTTTCGAGTTTATTTCACGATTTGAGCACGGGAACAGGTCGTAATTGAAGGTTGAACTTTTGTTTTACTTTATCGTGCACTATGATGACTTTACCAAATCTGATTGGCCAATGTTAAAATTGTAAAAATATGTGCAACTCATACTCTTTCAGAATATGAAAAAAATATTTGTATATTTCCATGTATCAAAGAAGTTGTGACCAATAAGAGAAGTGCATGTTTGACCAGATTTAGCCAATTTTCACACTCTTTGCGCGATTTCAACTTTAAGCGGTCAATTCGATGACTTTAGAACATTTACTCGGCATAAAGGAGGTATGAATTCGTATCTACAACTCATAATCTATCCAAGTATTGAAATAAAATTGGGTTTTTGTGGACTTTTTAAAAAGTTATGGCCGAATTAAAAAAGGATGTTTTTACCATATTTTGCCAATTATTTGTTTTGAAGTGTTCGCCGTTAGACGTTAGATGGCGCTATACAGACTTAGCCAATTTTCACACTCGTGCGCCATTTAAATTTCAACGGTCAATATGATGACTTTGTAACATTTACTCGGCATAAATGAGGTATGAATTCGCATCTACAACTCATAATCTTTCTGGATATTCAAAGAAATTTGCGAGTTTGTGGACTTTTTAAAAAGTTATGGCCGATAAGAGACCAGACTTGGGAAATTTTCACGCTCGTGCGCTATTTAATTTTTAACCGTCAATATGATGACTTTATAACATTTACTCGGCATAAATGAGGTATGAATTCGTATCTACAACTCATAATCTATCCGAATATTAAGAGAAAGTTGGGTTTTTGTGGACTTTTTAAAAAGTTATGCCCGAATAAAAAAATGGTTGTTTTTGAGCATTTTCAGATTGTAAGATCCTTGGACGAGCGCGTACGCGCTTGTTACGTGGCGCATGCGCATGCGCATAATGGGAAAAGTTGCCACTCGGCCTGATAATTGTTGGTGCCAAATTTAAAGGGAAATAGAAGATGCATGACTGAGATACATCCATGAATGAAATTTCACAAAATGGCGTCCCGATGACGTCACGAATAGTCGGCGGCACTCAAAAGTTTGGCAGTTCTAAGTTAGACCAAGATCTATCATCTGGCAAAGTTTCAGGACAATAGCTGCACCGGTTATTGAGGTATCCGACGAACAAAATCCTTGTTTTCGTGTCTCTATGCATTGGCATACAGACACAAAAACAATACTAGATGTTGAATTCGTCACGTTTGACGAATTAAAGGTTATACATATTGAAATTTCCATATGATGATATTGACTTTTCAACGCGTAATATGATGATGTGGTAACATTTACTTGGCATAAATGAATGACACCAAATAGGGTAACAATATTCATTCATAACAAAAGGGGAGTGGGAAGCTCTTAAATTGACCAAAATGACTGTAAAATGGCTCTGTACCTGACGTCTTATTTCAACCATATCACACCTTTCCTTTGGCCGATTTTGACCCGGTTTTCAGTATGTTAAAGCTGAGTTTCCGCTACATTATCGCGATTTTCGAGTTTATTTCACGATTTGAGCACGGGAACAGGTCGTAATTGAAGGTTGAACTTTTGTTTTACTTTATCGTGCACTATGATGACTTTACCAAATCTGATTGGCCAATGTTAAAATTGTAAAAATATGTGCAACTCATACTCTTTCAGAATATGAAAAAAATATTTGTATATTTCCATGTATCAAAGAAGTTGTGACCAATAAGAGAAGTGCATGTTTGACCAGATTTAGCCAATTTTCACACTCTTTGCGCGATTTCAACTTTAAGCGGTCAATTCGATGACTTTAGAACATTTACTCGGCATAAAGGAGGTATGAATTCGTATCTACAACTCATAATCTATCCAAGTATTGAAATAAAATTGGGTTTTTGTGGACTTTTTAAAAAGTTATGGCCGAATTAAAAAAGGATGTTTTTACCATATTTTGCCAATTATTTGTTTTGAAGTGTTCGCCGTTAGACGTTAGATGGCGCTATACAGACTTAGCCAATTTTCACACTCGTGCGCCATTTAAATTTCAACGGTCAATATGATGACTTTGTAACATTTACTCGGCATAAATGAGGTATGAATTCGCATCTACAACTCATAATCTTTCTGGATATTCAAAGAAATTTGCGAGTTTGTGGACTTTTTAAAAAGTTATGGCCGATAAGAGACCAGACTTGGGAAATTTTCACGCTCGTGCGCTATTTAATTTTTAACCGTCAATATGATGACTTTATAACATTTACTCGGCATAAATGAGGTATGAATTCGTATCTACAACTCATAATCTATCCGAATATTAAGAGAAAGTTGGGTTTTTGTGGACTTTTTAAAAAGTTATGCCCGAATAAAAAAATGGTTGTTTTTGAGCATTTTCAGATTGTAAGATCCTTGGACGAGCGCGTACGCGCTTGTTACGTGGCGCATGCGCATGCGCATAATGGGAAAAGTTGCCACTCGGCCTGATAATTGTTGGTGCCAAATTTAAAGGGAAATAGAAGATGCATGACTGAGATACATCCATGAATGAAATTTCACAAAATGGCGTCCCGATGACGTCACGAATAGTCGGCGGCACTCAAAAGTTTGGCAGTTCTAAGTTAGACCAAGATCTATCATCTGGCAAAGTTTCAGGACAATAGCTGCACCGGTTATTGAGGTATCCGACGAACAAAATCCTTGTTTTCGTGTCTCTATGCATTGGCATACAGACACAAAAACAATACTAGATGTTGAATTCGTCACGTTTGACGAATTAAAGGTTATACATATTGAAATTTCCATATGATGATATTGACTTTTCAACGCGTAATATGATGATGTGGTAACATTTACTTGGCATAAATGAATGACACCAAATAGGGTAACAATATTCATTCATAACAAAAGGGGAGTGGGAAGCTCTTAAATTGACCAAAATGACTGTAAAATGGCTCTGTACCTGACGTCTTATTTCAACCATATCACACCTTTCCTTTGGCCGATTTTGACCCGGTTTTCAGTATGTTAAAGCTGAGTTTCCGCTACATTATCGCGATTTTCGAGTTTATTTCACGATTTGAGCACGGGAACAGGTCGTAATTGAAGGTTGAACTTTTGTTTTACTTTATCGTGCACTATGATGACTTTACCAAATCTGATTGGCCAATGTTAAAATTGTAAAAATATGTGCAACTCATACTCTTTCAGAATATGAAAAAAATATTTGTATATTTCCATGTATCAAAGAAGTTGTGACCAATAAGAGAAGTGCATGTTTGACCAGATTTAGCCAATTTTCACACTCTTTGCGCGATTTCAACTTTAAGCGGTCAATTCGATGACTTTAGAACATTTACTCGGCATAAAGGAGGTATGAATTCGTATCTACAACTCATAATCTATCCAAGTATTGAAATAAAATTGGGTTTTTGTGGACTTTTTAAAAAGTTATGGCCGAATTAAAAAAGGATGTTTTTACCATATTTTGCCAATTATTTGTTTTGAAGTGTTCGCCGTTAGACGTTAGATGGCGCTATACAGACTTAGCCAATTTTCACACTCGTGCGCCATTTAAATTTCAACGGTCAATATGATGACTTTGTAACATTTACTCGGCATAAATGAGGTATGAATTCGCATCTACAACTCATAATCTTTCTGGATATTCAAAGAAATTTGCGAGTTTGTGGACTTTTTAAAAAGTTATGGCCGATAAGAGACCAGACTTGGGAAATTTTCACGCTCGTGCGCTATTTAATTTTTAACCGTCAATATGATGACTTTATAACATTTACTCGGCATAAATGAGGTATGAATTCGTATCTACAACTCATAATCTATCCGAATATTAAGAGAAAGTTGGGTTTTTGTGGACTTTTTAAAAAGTTATGCCCGAATAAAAAAATGGTTGTTTTTGAGCATTTTCAGATTGTAAGATCCTTGGACGAGCGCGTACGCGCTTGTTACGTGGCGCATGCGCATGCGCATAATGGGAAAAGTTGCCACTCGGCCTGATAATTGTTGGTGCCAAATTTAAAGGGAAATAGAAGATGCATGACTGAGATACATCCATGAATGAAATTTCACAAAATGGCGTCCCGATGACGTCACGAATAGTCGGCGGCACTCAAAAGTTTGGCAGTTCTAAGTTAGACCAAGATCTATCATCTGGCAAAGTTTCAGGACAATAGCTGCACCGGTTATTGAGGTATCCGACGAACAAAATCCTTGTTTTCGTGTCTCTATGCATTGGCATACAGACACAAAAACAATACTAGATGTTGAATTCGTCACTTTTGACGAATTAAGGTTATACATATCGATTTATTATGATAAAAGGATGATTCCAAAAATAACTACTCAATCATCATATCAATAATAATAGATTCCCCCCCCCCCCCCCCGAAAAAAAGAAGAAAAATAAGAAAAAAAAGAAAGTAAAAAAATATTGCCTTGGATTCGAACCCACGACCCTTTGATCTAGTGTCACAAATTATACCGCGAGACCAACATTAGCTCTCTTAACGAAAATGGGAAATCGGGAAAGATACATCAGTGATTGCACACTGCATTTGTCATTGTAACAGTGAATTATTTGACCTTTGAACCTAATTTACATATCCTTAATGCCATTTTCATAATCCGATCTTATCTTATGAACATTTTCCTTTCATTATACCATACATGTGTGCTGAATTTCATGTCCGCGGCGTACGTGGTTATTGAGTATTCATGCTTGATTTATTTGACCTTTAACGGTAAATATGACAATGAAATATGCATTTTCGCGATTTGGTGTTAACTTATGAAATGATGGGCTTAAAAATCCCTATCTACATGCGAAATCTCAAATTGATAGCATAATTTCTTCAGCAGTTATAGGTCGATAACATACGTTTTGGCTAAACCTCAATTTTTATCAGATTTTGACTCTTATTTACAATCAAACAATTCATCAGGATCCAGTTAACATAACGAATTGTTGTGAAAAGATTGCGAATAGAGCAGGACATCAGCTACGATATATCAAAATTTGGGAGTACATTGATGGAGAATAAGTGAGATATGGTCAAAAGTACACTGTGATCGATTTCAACATTGATTGAAATTGAGTAAAATTCGCATTTTCAACTTTAACCGTCAATACGATGACTTTATAACATTTACTCGGCATAAATGAGGTATGAATTCGTATCTACAACTCATAATCTATCCGAATATTAAAAGAAAATTGGATGTTTGTGGACTTTTTAAAAAGTTATGGCCGAAGAAAAAAAGGATGTTTTTACCATGTTTTGCCATTTTGCGTGCGCGCGTAACTTTGACTTTGACGCGCGCGTACTCCGTTATTATGAGTCAACAATGACTCAAATTGATAGGGTGTGTTGAGGGATCTATAAGGAATGCAAAACATGTGAAAAAACGATAATTTTCCTATTCATTCGCGTTACGCGCGCAAATACGCGCGCGCCGACGCGCACGCGCGGAATTTTTTGAAACGCTTAAAATTGTCTGAAACATATAGTAAATTACTCGGGTTAGGGTTTTGAGCATTTAAAAAAAAAAAAATTAATTGACGGACGCGTACGCGCGCGTCTCCGAGTGTAATTGCACGCGCATGAGCTTAAAAGATGCCTATTGATCTGATTAATATTGATACGAAATTTGAATTGAAATTGATATTTCATAACTGAGATAAAATGATTATTAAAATTTGACAAAATGGCGTCCTGATGACGTCACAGTCATGTGACGTCACTGAAAAGGTTACCAGTTCTAAGTTAGATCATGATCTATCATCATGTGAAGATTCATGACAATTTATTCATGTGATCTTGAGATATGCGACGCACAAAATTAGGAAGAAGAATAAATAATAATAATAATAAAAATTCGAACGAAATCAATAGGTTATACATATGTATATGTATAACCTAACTAGATGTTGAATTCGTCACGTTTGACGAATTAAGGTTATACATATCGATTTATTATGATAAAAGTATGATTCCAAAAATAATTTCTCAATCATCATATAAATAATAGCAGATACCCTCCCCCTCCATGATAAAAAGTAAAAAAGAAGAAAAAAAGAAAGTAAAAAAAGTACTGTCTTGGATTCGAACCCACGACCCTTTGATCTTGTGTCAGAGATTATACCGCAAGACCAACATTATATTATATATCTATTAACGAAAATGGGAAATCGGGAAAGATACATCAGTGATTGCACACTGCACTTGTCATTGTAACATTGAATTATTTGACCTTTGAACCTAATTTACATATCCTTAACGCCATTTTCATAATCCGATCTTATCTTATGAACATTTTCCTTTCATTATACCATACATGTGTGCTGAATTTCATGTCCGCGGCGTACGTGGTTATTGAGTATTCATGCTTGATTTATTTGACCTTTAACGGTAAATATGACAATGAAATATGCATTTTCGCGATTTGGTGTTAACTTATGAAATGATGGGCTTGCAAATCTCTATCTACATGCGAAATCTCAAATTGATAGCATAATTCCTTCAGCAATTATGTCGATAACATACGTTTTGGCTAACCCTCAATTTGTAACAGATTTGAACTCTTATTTCCAATCAAACAATTCATCAGGATCCATTGAACAAAACTAAATGGTGTGAATAGATTGCGAATAGAGCAGAACATCAGCTACGATATACCAAAATTTGGGAGTACATTGATGGAGAATAAGTGAGATATGGTCAAAAGTACACTGTGATCGATTTCAACATTGACTGAAATTGAGTAAAATTCGCATTTTCAACTTTAACCGTCAATACGATGACTTTATAACATTTACTCGGCATAAATCAGGTATGAATTCGTATCTACAACTCATAATCTATCCGAATATTAAAAGACAATTGGGTGTTTGTGGACTTTTTAAAAAGTTATGGCCGAATAAAAAAAGTATGTTTTTACCATATTTTGCCAATTTGCGTGCGCGCGTAATTTTGACTTTGACGCGCGCGTACTCCGTTATTATGAGTCAGCAATAACTCAAATTGATAGGGTGTGTTGAGGGATCTATAAGGAATGCAAAACATGTGAAAAAACGACAATTTTCTTATTCATTCGCGTTACGCGCGCAAATACGCGCGCGCCGACGCGCACGCGCGGAATTTTTTGAAACGCTTAAAATTGTCTGAAACATATAGTAAATTACTCGGGTTGGGGTTTTGAGCATTTTTTGACATTTTTTTTCATTTGACGGACGCGTACGCGCGCGTCTCCGAGTGTAATTGCACGCGCATGAGCTTAAAAGTTGACCATTGACCTGATTAATGTTAATGCGAAATTTGAATTGAAATTGATATTTCATGACTGAGATATGATGATTATTAACATTTTACAAAATGGCGTCCTGATGACGTCATAATAATGTGATGTCACTGAAAAAGTTTGCAGATCTAAGTTAGATCATGATCTATCATCATGTGAAGATTCATGACAATTGATTCATGTGATCTTGAGATATGCGACGAACAAAATTGATGGGAAGAATAAATAAATAATAATAATAATAATAATAATAATAACTAGATGTTGAATTCGTCACTTTAGACGAATTAAGGTTATACATATTGAAATTACGATATGATGATATTGACTTTTCAACGCGTAACATGATAATGTCATAACATTTACTTGGCATAAATGAATGACACAAAATAGGGTAGCAATATTAATTCATAACAAAAGGGGAGGGGGCAGCTTTTTAATTGACCAAAATGGCTCTGTACCTGACGTCTTATTTCAACCATATCACACCTTTCCTTTGGCCGATTTTTACCCGGTTTTCAGTTTGTTAAAGCTGAGTTTCCTCTACACAATCATTTTTTCGATTTTATTTCACGATTTGAGCACGGGAACAGGTCGTAATTGAAGGTTGAACTTTTGATTTACTTTATCGTGCACTATGGAGACTTTACAAAATCTTATTGTCCATTGTTAGGTATGTATAAATATGTGCAACTCATACTCTTTCAGAATATGAAAAAATATTTGGATATATCCATGTATCAAAGAAGTTATGACCGATAAGAGAAGGGCATGTTTGACCAGATTTAGCCAATTTTCACACTCTTTGCGCGATTTCAACTTTAACCGGTCAATTCGATGACTTTAGAAGATTTCCTCGGCATAAAGCAAGTATGAATTCGTATCTACAACTCATAATCTACCCAAATATTCAAATAAAATTGGGTTTTTGTCGACTTTTGAAAAAGTTATGGCCGAATTAAAAAAGGATGTTTTTACCGTATTTTGCCAATTATTTGTTTGGAACTATTCGCCCTTAGATGTTAGATGGCGCTATATAGACTTAGCCAATTTTCACACTGGTGCGCTTTTTAAATCTTAACGGTCAATATGATGACTTTGTAACATTTACTGGGCATAAATGAGGTATGAATTCGCATCTACAACTCATAATCTTTCCGGATATTCAAAGAAATTTGCGAGTTTGTGGACTTTTTAAAAAGTTATGGCCGATAAGAGACCAGACTTGGGAAATTTTCACACTCGTGCGCTATTTAATTTTTAACCGTCAATATGATGACTTTATAACATTTACTCGGCATAAATGAGGTATGAATTCGTATCTACAACTCATAATCTATCCGAATATTAAAAGAAAGTTGGGTTTTTGTGGACTTTTAAAAAAGTTATGCCCGAATAAAAAAATGGTTGTTTTTGAGCATTTTCAGATTTTAAGATCCTTGGACGAGCGCGTACGCGCTTCTTACGTGGCGCATGCGTATGCGCATAATCGGAAAAGTTGCCACTCGGCCTGATAACTATTGGTGCCAAATTTAAAGGGAAATAGAAGATGCATGACTGAGATACATCCATGAATGAAATTTCACAAAATGGCGTCCCGATGACGTCACGAAGAGTCGGCGGCACTCAAAAGTTTGGCAGTTCTAAGTTAGACCAAGATCTATCATCTGGCAAAGTTTCAGGACAATAGCTGCACCCGTTATTGAGGTATCCGACGAACAAAATCCTTGTTTTCGTGTCTCTATGCATTGGCATACAGACACAAAAACAATACTAGATGTTGAATTCGTCACATTTGACGAATTTAAGGTTATACATATCGAAATTTCGATATGATGATATTGACTCTTCAACGCGTAATATGATGATGTCATAACATTTACTTGGCATAAATGAATGACACAAAATGGGGTAACAATATTCATTCATAACACAAAAGGGGAGGGGGCAGCTCTTTAATTGACCAAAATGACTGTAAAATGGCTCTGTACCTGACGTCTTATTTCAACCATATCACACCTTTCCTTTGGCCGATTTTGACCCGGTTTTCAGTATGCTAAAGCTGAGTTTCCGCTACACAATCATTTTTTCGATTATATTTTACGATTTGAGCACGGGAACAGGTCGTAATTGAAGGTTGAACTTTTTTTTTCTTTATCGTGCACTATGATGACTTTTCAAAATCTGATTGGCCAATGTTAAAATTGTAAAAATATGTGCAACTCATACTCTTTCAGAATATGAAAAAAATATTTGTATATTTCCATTTATCAAAGAAGTTGTGACCGATAAGAGAAGTGCATGTTTGACCAGATTTAGCCAATTTTCACACTCTTTGCGCGATTTCAACTTTAACCGGTCAATTCGATGACTTTAGAACATTTACTCGGCATAAAGCAAGTATGAATTCGTATCTACAACTCATAATCTATCCAAATATTCAAATAAAATTGGGTTTTTGTCGACTTTTGAAAAAGTTATGGCCGAATTAAAAAAGTATGTTTTTACCATATTTTGCCAATTTGCGTGCGCGCGTAATTTTGACTTTGACGCGCGCGTACTCCGTTATTATGAGTCAACAATGACTCAAATTGATAGGGTGTGTTGAGGGATCTATAAGGAATGCAAAACATTTGAAAAAACGACAATTTTTCTATTCATTCGCGTTACGCGCGCAAATACGCGCGCGCCGACGCGCACGCGCGGAATTTTTTGAAACGCTTAAAATTGTCTGAAACATATAGTAAATTACTCGGGTTGGGGTTTTGAGCATTTTTTGACATTTTTTTTCATTTGACGGACGCGTACGCGCGCGTCTCCGAGTGTAATTGCACGCGCATGAGCTTAAAAGATGACCATTGACCCGATTAATATTGATGCGAAATTTGAATTGAAATTGATATATCATGACTGAGATATGATGATTATTAACATTTGACAAAATGGCGTCCTGATGACGTCATAATAATGTGACGTCACTGAAAAAGTTTGCAGATCTAAGTTAGATCATGATCTATCATCATGTGAAGATTCATGACAATTGATTCATGTGATCTTGAGATATGCGACGAACAAAATTAGGAAGAAGAAAAAATAAATAATAATAATAATAATAAAAATCTTGACGAAATCAATAGGTTATACATATGTATATGTATAACCTAATAATAAAAATTCGAACAAAATCAATAGGTTATACATATGTATATGTATAACCTAACTAGATGTTGAATTCGTCACTTTGGACGAATTAAGGTTATACATATTGAAATTTCGATATGATGATATTGACTTTTCAACGCGTAATTATGATAATGTCATATCATTTATTTGGCATAAATGAATGACACAAAATAGGGTAACCATATCAATTCATAACAAAAGGGGAGGGGGCAGCTCTTTAATTGACCAAAATGACTGTAAAATGGCTCTGTACCTGACGTCTTATTTCAACCATATCACACCTTTCCTTTGGCCGATTTTGACCCGGTTTTCAGTATGTTAAAGCTGAGTTTGCGCTACACTATGGCGATTTTCGAGTTTATTTCACGATTAGAGCACGGGAACAGGTCGTAATTGAAGGTTGAACTTTTTTTTTCTTTATCGTGCACTATGATAACTTTACAAAATCTGATTGGCCAATGTTAAAATTGTAAAAATATGTGCAACTCATACTCTTTCAGAATATGTAAAAATATTTGTATATATCCATGTATCAAAGAAGTTGTGACCGATAAGAGAAGTGCATGTTTGACCAGATTTAGCCAATTTTCACACTATTTGCGCGATTTCAACTTTAACCGGTCAATTCGATGACTTTAGAAGATTTACTCGGCATAAAGCAAGTATGAATTCGTATCTACAACTCATAATCTATCCAAATATTCAAATAAAATTGGGTTTTTGTCGACTTTTGAAAAAGTTATGGCCGAATTAAAAAGCATGTTTTTACCATATTTTGCCAATTATTTGTTTAGAACTGTTCGCCCTTAGATGTTAGATGGCGCTGTTCAGACTTAGCCAATTTTCACACTCGTGCGCTTTTTAAATCTTAACGGTCAATATGATGACTTTGTAACATTTACTGGGCATAAATGAGGTATGAATTCGCATCTACAACTCATAATCTTTCCGGATATTCAAAGAAATTTGCGAGTTTGTGGACTTTTTAAAAAGTTATGGCCGATAAGAGACCAGACTTGGGAAATTTTCACACTCGTGCGCTATTTAATTTTTAACCGTCAATATGATGACTTTATAACATTTACTCGGCATAAATGAGGTATGAATTCGTATCTACACCTCATAATCTATCCGAATATTAAAAGAAAGTTGGGTTTTTGTGGACTTTTTAAAAAGTTATGCCCGAATAAAAAAATGGTTGTTTTTGAGCATTTTCAGATTTTAAGATCCTTAGACGAGCGCGTACGCGCTTGTTACGTAGCGCATGCGCATGCGCATACTCGGAAAAGTTGCCACTCGGCCTGATAATTGTTGGTGCTAAATTTAAAGGGAAATACAAGATGCATGACTGAGATACATCCATGAATGTAATTTCACAAAATGGCGTCCCGATGACGTCACGAACAGTCGGCGGCACCCAAAAGTTTGGCAGTTCTAAGTTAGACCAAGATCTATCATCTGGCAAAGTTTCAGGACAATAGCTGCACCCGTTATTGAGGTATCCGACGAACAAAATCCTTGTTTTCGTGTCTCTATGCATTGGCATACAGACACAAAAACAATACTAGATGTTGAATTCGTCACGTTTGACGAATTAAGGTTATACATATTGAAATTTCGATATGATGATATTGACTTTTCAACGCGTAATATGATGATGTCATAACATTTACTTGGCATAAATGAATGACACCAAATAGGGTAACAATATTAATTCATTACATTCAATTGTTATCAAATTGGGGAGTGGGAAGCTCTTAAATTGACCAAAATGACTGTAAAATGGCTCTGTACCTGACGTCTTATTTCAACCATATCACACCTTTCCTTTGGCCGATTTTTACCCGGTTTTCAGTATGTTAAAGCTGAGTTTCCGCTACACTATCGCGATTTCCGAGTTTATTTCACGATTAGAGCACGGGAACAGGTCGTAATTGAAGGTTGAACTTTTTTTTACTTTATCGTGCACAATGAAGACTTTACAAAATCTAATTGGCCAATGTTAAAATTGTAAAAATATGCGCAACTCATACTCTGTCAGAATATGAACAAATATTTGTATATTTCCATGTATCAAAGAAGTTGTGACCGATAAGAGAAGTGCATGTTTGACCAGATTTAGCCAATTTTCACACTCTTTGCGCGATTTCAACTTTAACCGGTCAATTCGATGACTTTAGAAGATTTACTCGGCATAAAGCAAGTATGAATTCGTATCTACAACTCATAATCTATCCAAATATTCAAATAAAATTGGGTTTTTGTCGACTTTTGAAAAAGTTATGGCCGAATTAAAAAAGGATGTTTTTACCATATTTTGCCAATTATTTGTATTGAACTGTTCGCCGTTAGATGTTAGATGGCGCTATACAGACTTAGCCAATTTTCACACTCGTGCGCCATTTAAATTTCAACGGTCAATATGATGACTTTGTAACATTTACTCGGCATAAATGAGGTATGAATTCGCATCTACAACTCATAATCTTTCCGGATATTCAAAGAAATTTGGGAGTTTGTGGACTTTTCAAAAAGTTATGGCCGATAAGAGACCAGACTTGGGAAATTTTCACGCTCGTGCGCTATTTAATTTTTAACCGTCAATATGATGACTTTATGACATTTACTCGGCATGAATGAGGTATGAATTCGCATCTACAACTCATAATCTATCCGAATATACAAAGAAAAATGGGTTTTTGTGGACTTTTGAAAAATTATGCCCGAATAAAAAAATGGTTGTTTTTGAGCATTTTCAGATTTTAAGATCCTTAGACGGGCGCGTACGCGCTTGTTACGTGGCGCATGCGCATGCGCATACTCGGAAAAGTTGCCACTCGGCGTGATGATTATTGGTGCGCTGCACCCGTTATTGAGGTATCCGACGAACAAAATCCTTGTTTTCGTGTCTCTATGCATTGGCATACAGACACAAAAACAATACTAGATTTTGAATTCGTCACGTTTGACGAATTAAGGTTATACATATCGAATTCTTATGATAAAAGCATTATTCCAAAAATAACTACTCAATCATATAAATAATATCACATACTCCCCCCCCCCCCCCTAATAAAAAGTAAAAAGAAGAAAAAAGAAATTAAAAAAATATTGTCTTGGATTCGAACCCACGACCCTTAGATCTTGCGTCACAACTTGTTCCACGAGACCAACATTAGATCTCTTAACGAAAATGGGAAATAGGGAACAATACATCAGTGATTGCACACTGCATTTGTCATTGTAACAGTGAATTATTTGACCTTTGAACCTAATTTACATGTCCTTAACGCCATTTTCATAATCCGATCTTATCTTATGAAAATTGTTCCTTTCATTATAACCTACATGTGTGCTGAATGTCATGTCCACGGCGTACATGGTTATTCATGCTTGATTTATTGACCTTTGACGGTAAATATGACAATGAAATATGCATTTTCGCAATTTGGTGTTAACTTATGAAATGATGGGCTTGAAAATCCCTATCTACATGCGAAATCTCAAATTGATAGCATAATTTCTTCAGCAGTTATATGTCGATAACATACGTTTTGGCTAACCCTCAATTTGTAACAGATTTGAACTCATATTTCCAATCAAACAATTCACCAGGATCCATTGAACAAAACTAAATGGTGTGAATAGATTGCGAATAGAGCAGAACATCAGCTACGATATATCAAAATCTGGGAGTACATTGATGGAGAATAAGTGAGATATTGGTTATGTCAAAAGTCACTGTGGTCGATTTCAACATGATTGAAATGAGTAAATGTCGATTTCTATTAACATAGAATTCAACATGATCGCTATATGAATTTAACTTTACTCGGCAAGTATGAATTGTATTCACAACTCTAATCTATCCGAATATATAAAGAAAATTGGATGTTTGTGGACTTTTTATAAATAGTTATGGACGAATAAAAAAAGGATGTTTTTTACCATATTTTGCCAATTTGCGTGCGCGCGTAATTTTGACTTTGACGCGCGCGTTCTCCGTTATTATGAGTCAACAATGACTCAAATGATAGGGTGTGTTGAGGGGATCTATAAGGAATGCAAAACATGTGAAAAAACGACAATTTTACTATTCATTCGCGTTACGCGCGCAAATACGCGCGGCGCCGACGCGCACGCGCGGAATTTTTTGAAACGCTTAAAATTGTCTGAAACATATAGTAAATTACTCGGGTTGGGGTTTTGAACATTTTAATTTTTTTTTTTCACTTGACGGACGCGTACGCCGCGCGTCTCCGAGTGTAAGCGCACGCGCATGAGCTTAAAAGACGACGATTGAACTGATTGATATTGATGCGAAATTTGAAGTGAAATTAATGATGCATGACTGAGTTATGATGATTATTGAAATTTGACAAAATGGCGTCCTGATGACGTCATGGTGATGTGACGTCACTGAAAAGTTTTACTGCACTAAGTTAGACCATGATCTATCATCATGTGAATATTCATGATAATTGACTCATCTGATCGTGAGATATGCGACGCACAAAATTAGGAAGAATAAATAAAAAAAATAAAAAAAATAAAAAAATAAAAAAAAAAAAATCTTGACGAAATCAATAGGTTATACATATGTATATGTATAACCTAACTAGATTTTGAATTCGTCACTTTTGACGAATTAAGGTTATACATATCGATTTATTTTGATAAAAGGATGATTCCAAAAATAACTACTCAATCATCATATCAATAATAATAGATTCCCCCCCCCCCCCCTGAAAAAAGAGGAAAAAAAAGAAAAAAAAGAAAGTTAAAAAATATTGCCTTGGATTCGAACCCACGACCTTCGATCTTGTGTCACAATTATACCGCGAGACCAACATTAGATCTCTTAACGATAATGGAAATCGGGAAAGATACATCAGCGATTGCACTCTGCATTTGTCATTGTAACAGTGAGTTATTTGACCTTTGATCCTAATTTACATACCTTAACGCCATTTTCATAATCCGATCTTATCTTATGAACATTTTGCCTTTCATTATAACATACATGTGTGCTGAATTGCATGTCGCGGCGTACGTGGTTATTGAGTATTCATGCTTGATTTATTTGACCTTTGACGGTAAATATGACAATGAAATATGCATTTTCGCGATTTGGTGTTAACTTATGAAATGATGGGCTTGATAAATCCCTATTCACATGCGAAATCTCAAATTGATAGCATAATTCCTTCAGCAGTTATATGTCGATAACATACGTTTTGGCTAACCCTCAATTTGTAACAGATTTGAACTCTTATTTCCAATCAAACAATTCATCAGGATCCATTGAACAAAACTAAAATGTGTGAATAGATTGCGAATAGAGCAGAACATCAGCTACGATATATCAACATTTGGGAGTACATTGATGGAAAATAAGTGAGATATTGTCAAAAGTACACTGTGATCGATTTCAACATTGATTGAAATTTAGTAAAATTCGCATTTTCAACTTTAACCGTCAATACGATGACTTTATAACATTTACTCGGCATAAATGAGGTATGAATTCGTATCTACAACTCATAATCTATCCGAATATTAAAAGAAAATTGGGTGTTTGTGGACTTTTAAAAAAGTTATGGCCGAATAAAAAAGTATGTTTTTACCATATTTGCCAATTTGCGTGGGCGCGTAATTTTGACTTTGACGCGCGCGTACTCCGTTATTATGAGTCAACAATGACTCAAATTGATAGGGTGTGTTGAGGGATCTATAAGGAATGCAAAACATGTGAAAAAACGACAATTTGATTATTCATTCGCGTTACGCGCGCAAATACGCGCGCGCCGACGCGCACGCGCGGAATTTTTTTAAACGCTTAAAATTGTCTGAAACATATAGTAAATTACTGGGGTTGAGGTTTTGAGCATTTTTTGAATTTTTTTTTCATTTGACGTACGCGTACGCGCGCGTCTTCGAGTGTTATTGCACGCGCATGAGCTTAAAAGATGACCATTGACCTGATCAATATTGATGCGAAATTTGAATTGAAATTGATATTTCATGACTGAGTTATGATGATTATTAACATTTGACAAAATGGCGTCCTGATGACGTCACAGTGATGTGACGTCACTGACAAAGTTGGCAGTTCTAAGTTAGAACATGATCTATCATCATGTGACGATTCATGATATTTGATTCATCTGATCTTGAGATAATCGACGAACAAAATTAGGAAGAAGAATAAAGAAAAATCTTGACGAAATCAATAGGTTATACATATGTATATGTATAACCTAATAAATATTTATAAAGCGCACTTATCTAAAAAAATTACTCAAGGCGCTTATACTACGAACAAAACAGAGCAAAACATTCAACAGTATTATCTCTCTACAAAATTTAGCAAACTACTTACAAATAAAATTCTAGTGATAACTTTGGGTAAATAAGAAAGTCTTCAGATGTCTCTGGAAAGTTTCCAGGCACTGAGCATTACGAATGTAAATGGGTAATCTATTCCATAGGACAGGGGCAACATGCGCGAATGCACGATCACCGTACGCGGTTCTGGTTCTAGGGACTTCAAGGATGGGTGAAGAAGCAGAGCGGAGTGCGTAATGGGATGACTTCATGGTGAGGAGATCTTGTAGGTACTTGGGTGCAATGTTATTGAGTGCCTTAAATACAAGTGTTAGGAGTTTGTATTCAATCCTTTTCTGGACTGGAAGCCAGTGGTGCTGCTTTAGGATTGGAGTAATGTGATCAGTCCTCTTCACACGTGCCAGAACTCGTGCCGCGTTGTGAAGAACTCTCTGCAGTCTGGAAACGGATGAATTTGGTAAATAATATAATGATGTTTATTGTAAGTAATTCAATTACGATTTCGTGTTATCCTACTTTTACTACTTTTTCCTCCTGTTTTACACATCCTCCTTCTTATCCCACTTTTCCTTAACATTTCCTATTATTTCCTTCTCTTTTCCTACTTTTATGTGTAACACAACAACAACAACCAAATTGTGCGAGGCTGTTATTATTCAGGAGTAGTTAGAACTTGTTCCAGGTTCTCACAAAAGTTGTGGCTGTCCACTATGCTAGTTTCACCATCATCAGTCTAATTTGTAGAAAGAAATTAGCCAGAAGACTTGGTGCGCATGCCTCAGCTCTGCTGCTGTGTATATATTCCCAAAAATTAAATATGGGTTTGGTGCGTCTAAGGTGGGATTACGTTTACTTATACATTATCAATCATAACTAAATGTCCAATGTATTGTGCTTGAGAGACATTACATACGTGTAGATTCACCGACTGCCAATCAGCTTGTTATACTATATACGTTTTATCTGAGACAGGAGTAAAATTGGACAGATAGAAAGATACAAAGTGCTCTGTTGTTCTAGGATCCATATATCCCACACTGAAAACCTAACCTAGTCAGGCGCTGGCTGGACTAACCTTAAACTAGTCCGGCTGGTTAGTCCAGCTTGCCTGACAAGGTATAAGGCTACATTTCATGCTGGACTAGTTAGCTGGACTAGGTAGAAGCTGGTGGACTAATTGTTGATTAGTCCAGCTCATTTTACCAACGTTATTTGTGCCGCTGGACTAGTTTATAAATTCGATGTGTCGAACGACGGACTAGCTTTAACCAGCCGGACTAGTTTAAGGTTAGTCCAGCCAGCCGGACTAGTTTAAGGTTAGTCCAGCCAGTCGGACTAGTTTGAGGTTAGTCCAGCCAGCGCCATGTCAAAAATAATTGCATATATCTTTGTGTAGTGTGCTGTATATATACAGTCCACTACATAGTACATGGTACATTGTACTTTGGCCGGCCCCATAATACGTAATACAGTACTCTCGATGCGTGACGTGCGCTGACAATTAACGCCACGCCACACTACACGAGCTCCATAGACGTACGCATTAACCTAACGCACGCGTATGACCTTTCACGTTGCATGTCGTTCGGAAGAATTCTTTTCCTCGGAATGTTCTCAGAATCTGTCCATTTAGTGCAGTTATTCTATCGATATGTGAATTTGAACCTAACATGTTGGAAGAAGAAGAAATATAGACTGTACAACTGACAACCAAATGGTGATACATCATGGATTTTATGTGATATTTGTGAGGAACCAAGACAAAACTCGAAAGGAATTTGTACAATTTTCATCGTAATTGTCGCTAGGGGAGAATTCCATTTAACAGTGGTGCTGGATTGCAACGGTACGAGCGGACAGCAGTGTTCTGTATCTGCAGCACACTGAAAACCTAAACTGGTAAGCTGGACTAGCTTAAAGCTAGTCCAGATGGTGTCCATCTGGACTAGTTTTAAGTTAGTCCAGCTTGCTGGACTAACATGGCGGACTAACTTTGGCTTAGTCCAGCGTGCTGGACTAGCATTGCGCTAATCGCTCGACTAGCTTAAAGCTAGTCGGTCAACTAGTGTTATGTTAGTCCAGCATGCTGGACTAGCATCAGCTAGTCGCTCGACTAGCTTAAAGCTAGTCCAGATGGTGCCCAGCTGGACTAGTTTGATGTTAGTCCATCTGGCTGGACTAACATCAAACTAGTCCAACTGGGCACCATCTGGACTAGCTTTAAGCTAGTCAGTAACTAGTCGAGCGACTAGTTTTATGTTAGTCCAGCATGCTGGACTAGCATCAGCTAGTCGAGCGACTAGTTTTATGTTAGTCCAGCATGCTGGACTAGCATCAGCTAGTCGCTCGACTAGCTTAAAGCTAGTCGAGCGACTAGTTTTATGTTAGTCCATCATGCTGGACTAGCATCAACTAGTCGAGCAACTAGTGTTATGTTAGTCCAGCATGCTGGACTAGCATCAGCTTTAGTCGCTCGACTAGCTTAAAGCTAGTCGAGCGACTAGTTGGACTAGTTTGATGTTATTAGTCCAGTCAGACCTGCATGTTGGCAAATGCCCTTTTTCCCAGACCATGTTGTCTCATTTCACCTGGCTACATCAATCTAATCACAGACTGTACCCAAACCTATCACAGGCATATAGATTCGGAAATAAGAAAAGTATATTCAATAATAACATTTTAACAAGTAATTTATTTTTCAAAGGCATATACTGCCAACTCTTCACACCAAAAGTCTCTAACATCAGGATCCATGATTCTTGAAAAATTGGGTTACAAAAAGGAAACTATTTATTTTAAAAAGGAATCTTGAGCAGACATGATGTTTTGAGCAGGGAAATAACCGAACTATTCACATTTTCAAAACATTACATTGCAGTACAGACTACTGACCTATACTGGCTATTCATTTGTATGAACATACATTGCATCAATGAATAAAAAATAACATGGTATTATATATTATTTGTAGTCAAAACGATTACCCAATCCACGGGCAAATTGCATCCTAAAACAGAATCCGCGATGTATCAACGTGAGGTTACCCTCACAGAAAAACTCCTCTAGTGGCCGTCTCTCCATCAGCCAGAAGGTGACATTGTTCGGCTCCACATAGGCAAAGTCACCCTGCCTATTAAAAATCCTAGTATTCCATCCTTTCCCTAGCACACCGTCAAAGTTCGAAAGGGACTCCAGAACAAATTGTGATTTCGTGTTTTTGCTCTTACGTCCCAAATGCGACAATTCTTCAAATATGGGCAACAGGCACTTCCAAATTTACAACACTATCAACCTTTCGTTATCCATGTAGACTTGGTTTTATTTCAGATTTAAATTGTTCTACAAAAAAGTCCCTTTGCTCTGGTGTACCATGAATACAGCAATTAGGTACATCAATTATGTCCTTGGCCTCTCGCCATTCATCATATTTTTTGGATGCCCACTCGTCTTCCGTATAAAGTCTTCGAATCGGTTACTTCAAGCGGGTACAGTTTGGTGGTCGACCAAGCAGGTGTTGCAACTTGAGATGCTTTGGCCCCTGGTACTGCCGGTCCGTTGTGGAGCTGAGCGTAGTTATGTACAGTCCTCGCTCTTGTACTTCTCCCCGCAGAGGACATCATCCAGCCTCCAGCTGTAGCTTGTTCGACTGTTGATTAAAAATAACAACAAAAAACATGGTTACAATGGTTGTAATCAGGCGCGCCGGAAGCAGTTTTGGATTGGGGGGGCAAAACCCGAAGGGGGCTCAAGATTTATGTGTTTAGGGGCTCATGCCCGACCACACTCACAGGGTTGCCAATCCCCCCCCCCCCCCCCCCCCCGTTCAAGGGAGCTTTTGCATTTTTGGACTTGAAATTGTGGAATCTGGTGCATAAAACATGATCCAACAACATAGCTAACAGCCAAAAATGAGTCCCGAGGGAGCGAAGCGACCGAGGCCTGTGGAAGAGCCAGGGGAAGATTTTGCATTTTTATATTAAAATGATGCAATCTGGGGCATAAAAAACATAAACCATATGCCACATTTGTATGATCCAACATCATAGCTTACAGCTAAAAATGAGTCCTGAGGGAGCGAAGCGACCGAGGGCTGGGGCAGAGCCAGAGGGGGAGGGTTTGGGAGGGGGTATCCCCCTCCCCCGGGGAAGATTTTGCATTTTTATACTTGAAGTGGTGCAATCTGGGGCATAAAAACATAAATCATATGTCACATTTGTATGATCCAACATCATAACTTTCAGCTAAAAATGAGTCCCGAGGGAGCGAAGCGACCGAGGGCTGGGGCAGAGCCAGAGGGGGAGGGTTTGGGAGGGGGTATCCCCCTCCCCCGGGGAAGATTTTGCATTTTTATACTTGAAATGGTGCGATCTGGGGCATAAAAACATAAACCATATGCCACATTTGTATGATCCAACATCATAACTTTCAGCTAAAAATGAGTCCCGAGGGAGCGTTGGGGCAGAGCCAGAGGGGAGGGTTTGGGAGGGGGTATCCCCCTCCCACGGGGAGAATTTGCATTTTCATATTTGAAATGGTGCAATCTGGTGCATAAAACATAAACGATATGCCACATTATGTATGATCCAACAACATAGCTTACAGCCAAGAATGTGTCCCGAGGTAGCGAAGTGACCGAGGGCTGGGGCAGAGCCAGGGGGTTGGGAGGGGGTATCCCCCTCCCACGGGGAAGATTTGGCCTGTATATACTTGAAATGTTGCAATATGGTGCATAAAAAACATAAACCATATGTCACATTTGTATGATCCAACATCATAGCTTACAACTAAAAATGAGTCCCGAGGGAGCGAAGCGACAGAGGGCTGGGGCAGAGGAGGGGCAGAGGAGCCAGAGGAGGAGGGTTTGGGAGGGGTATCCCCCTCCCACGGGTATCCCCCTCCCACGGGGAAGAGTTTGCATTTATTTACTTGTAATGGTGCGATTTGGTGCACGTCACACAAACAGCAGAGCAAAAACAGCCTACACAGGAAGTACGTGGACTGGTACAGAAAAACCCATCCCAGACGTACCAAATGCAAGTTACACAACAAACTGAGATAATTTGTTTGCGCGCGAAGCGCGCAGCGAAAATTTTAAATGGATGAATAACTCAGTTTTTAAACGTTAGAATTAACAAATAATCTGATACATTTAATTTGTTCTTTTCCTTTTTCTTTCTTTCTTTCTTTTTTCTTCCTTTTTTTGAGGGGGGGGGGGGCTTTTTGGGGGGGCAAAAACGCGTTTTGCCCCCCCACTTTTTGGATTGGGGGCGCGTCCGCCCCCCCCTGCCCCCCCACTTCCGGCGCCTATGGTTGTAATTGTTCAGACAATATTGAATGAATTCCTGTATTATGCATCTATCTACACCAGCACAAATAACTTCAGAATACACCCCATACATAATCATTCATGCTTACTAATACGAATAATACACTATTCTTTGTCTGAATGATTTTATTAAATAATAAATAAGGAAATTGAATTAAAATCAGCTAGACTACGACTACGAGTATATAAAATGAGATTAATGATTTTTTTTTTGCCCAAAATACTTGATTATTCTTTTGACTTTAGTATTACAATACATCTTTAAAACTAAAGGTCTTCTACGTTCTTTTCTATTTGTATAAAAGTTAATATAAAGTATTAAATCATATCTATCTTACCGGCACTGCACTGAAAACCTAACCTAGTCAGGCGCTGGCTGGACTAACCTTAAACTAGTCCTGCACTTTCAGAATCTATATGCCTGTGATAGGTTTGGGTAGAGTCTGTGATTAGATTGATGTAGCCAGGTGAAATGAAACAACATGGTCTGGAAAAAAGGGCATTTGCCAACATGCAGGTCTGACTGGACTAATAACATCAAACTAGTCCAACTAGCGACTATAGCTGATGCTAGTCCAGCATGCTGGACTAACATAACAACTAGTCGCTCGACGAGCTTTAAGCTAGTCGAGCGACTAGCTGATGCTAGTCCAGCATGCTGGACTAACATAAAACTAGTCGCTCGACTAGCTGATGCTAGTCCAGCATGCTGGACTTACATAAAACTAGTCGCTCGACTAGCTGATGCTAGCCCAGCATGCTGGACTAACATAAAAACTAGTCGCTCGACTAGTTACTGACTAGCTTAAAGCTAGTCCAGATGGTGCCCAGTTGGACTAGTTTGATGTTAGTCCAGCCAGATGGACTAACATCAAACTAGTCCAGCTGGGTACCATCTGGACTAGCTTTAAGCTAGTCGAGCGACTAGCTGATGCTATTCCAGCATGCTGGACTAACATAAAACTAGTCGACGGCTAGCTTTAAGCTAGTCGAGCGATTAGCGCAATGCTAGTCCAGCACGCTGGACTAAGCCAAAGTTAGTCCGCCATGTTAGTCCAGCAAGCTGGACTAACTTAAAACTAGTCCAGATGGACACCATCTGGACTAGCTTTAAGCTAGTCCAGCTTACCAGTTTAGGTTTCCAGTGCATACACCTGGGTATCCAGGGTCGCATATTGATGGGGACGGACTTTCAACATATGATTCATCACGTGGGATGGTCAAGTGGTACTTGTTGTTTTATTTAAACAAAAACAAAATCAATATACCGTACTTCAAAGACTTCTAATTAGATTCGTCTTATATTACCATGATTACGCATGAGTTAGTTGTGGTGATAGAAACAACCAACATTCTCTTTTGTGTAAGACTTTATCAAGTGTATTGACCCGTCCATCAATAGCTTCAGGGATTGGGATTAGAGGGTACCACCACCCAAAAATAAGATTTGTATTAAAGGGATCTAGTAACTTTTTTGACATGTGACATGTGACAAAAGTGATGAATGGTTGATGCAATGTATATTGTTGTTATCTCATATGTCCACAGGGTATTGTGTGAAGATTTCAAGTCGAATGGACATTGTATGGCCAAGTAATGAGCGAAAATGCAAAGTGATATTCAGTAACTCACTGCATCCACTTTGTACATGGAAGAAAAACTCGCCCGGAGTTGTTCTTATCTGAATACTTCAATCATACATATCTTAGTAATGAAAGGGAAATTTGAAAAACCGAAACCTGTCCCATGATTTTATTGTTAATACGAATACAACAAGGTATAAGGGAACCGCTAGAATTAAATTTTTATTTTGAGGATTTGGACAATGTTACTAAGTCCCTTTAAAGAAAGGTAACATATTGAGTAATCCATTCCATCAGCAAGTTCACAAAACTACGTTTCCAGAAAAAAAAATACAATTGGAAAACGCATCACCATTCTAAAGTATGCGTTCATGCGGTCTGAATTGCGAAGACTGCGTGCAGAGCGAACGACTAATGTGTGCAGAGCGAACGAATCGCCCGGGAATCTATTGTCTACAAACGTACGCGTGAATAGCATTGGTGCAATCGCTAATGGTTGGCCTGTATGGAACCAGGAAATAGTAGTGGTTTCGCAAGTGGTGGGAATGTATTGCTTTGTTTATTAATTACACAACCCTTTGCAAAATGTTGGGTAATTATTTGATATCACAAAACGGTACTAAAACATAGAATAATGTGTTGTTCTTTGCCTGGTGGTCCCCTTTAGGTTAAGTTTCAACAAATATAATTCTTCACGTGAAAGGGCTTCATACATAAAACAAATAACAATAGTAATACTCAAAAGGACTACCTATATGTAAAATTGTTTCTGATATAAGGGAATAACGAACCATTTTTTATTTTAGGAATAGCGAACCTTCGGAACAACGAACCTTCGGAATAATGCAACAAATGTTCTGATTAACGAACCCTATTTCATTTTCGGATTGACGAACACTCAGGTATATGAAATTTGCGTGTTCGGAATAATGAACCTTCGGAATAACGAACCTTCGGAATAACGAAGCGCACCCGTTTTTATTAGATGACTGCATAAATGCATACATTTTGCTTTAACACTTTCTGTGCATGGAACTGTACAGCTAAATTGCATGCGTGTTTTATTGTATTGTGTAAAATAAATGCGACCGTGACAATCAACGAGCTTTCTACCATATAATTCCGGATCAGGATACAACAGCAAAACCGCAATTAAGACATGTAGATGTCACCGGTTAAAATGCACTTTCAGAATCGCTAGAATGCAGTTAAACGTGTCACATCGAAAGAAAAAAAAAGTATTGGGTGAACTTTTGTATTCAATGCAATTTCAAAATGTTAAAATATGGATTTTTAAAACAATATCAAGTCAGATAACTCTTTGATTGTCACGGTCGCATTTATTTTACACAATACATAAAACACGCATGCAATTGAGCTGTACAGTTCCAGGCACACAAAGTGTTAAAGCAAAATGTATGCATTTATGCAGTCATCTAATAAAAACGGGTGCGCTTCGTTATTCCGAACACGCACATTTCGTATACCTGAGTGTTCGTTAATCCGAACATTTGTTGCATTATTCCGAAGGTTCGTTATTCCGAAGGTTCGCTTTTCCTAAAATACAAACGGGTTCGTTATTCCGAAGGTTCGTTATTCCGAAGGTTCGTTGATCCGAAAATAAAATCGGGTTCGTTATTCCGAAGGTTCGTTAGTCTTAAAATGAAATAGGGTTCGTTAATCCGAAAATTAAATAAATACGACGTAGAAAAGAATTTGATTTCTTTTAAGCAATGTTGCCTTAAAAAAAATGATTTTGAGCAGTGTGGACTTGAGAAAGGGAATCAATCTTACTCTAATTGCCGTGGCTGCATTGGAGTGGGGAGAAGGGGAGGGGGGGGGGGGGGGTGGCAAAGAGTGGCTTTACAATTCTAGTCAAATTGTATAAGAATCATTTGTAACATGTTGTTCTAAACTGAAATGAATTTCCCCAAAAATGATTAATTTTTTTTTTGGTAAAACAGTGCAATAAGAATGAGATATTTGAGATATATATTGTATGTATTTCATCATAAATAGCAACTAAGGGTAGGGGCGGATCTAGCTTTTTGCTAAGAGAGGGGGGGGGGGGAGGTTGACCCAATGACGATGCGGAGCATTGTCCACGAGCCGCGAATCGGCGATTTTTATTTGCTATTTTGAACCCCCGTAAGTGATGTCTTATTGCTAAGGGTTTTTTTTTTTTTGTTGGGGGGAGGGGGGGGGGGGGGGGGGTTGAACCAATGACACCGAATATTGCGAGGGAGCGAAGCAACCAAGCCTGCAGGACCGAAGCAACTGAGCGGGGGGAGGGTCTGGGAGGAGGGTGTCCCCACTCCCCCGTTAGGGAGCTTTTCCATTTTTGTTATTGAAACTGTGCAATCTGAGTTTTCTTGTCTTACTCTCTCTTTTCATTTCATTTCATTTTATTTCCAATAATATAAAAACATCAAAATTACAAAGTATTCGAGTACAAAATTAATATTGCATTGTAACATAGATTTGACGGAGTAAAATCAAAAATATATATTGTAGAATGATCAATAAAACTGGAAATATGGGAAGTCCGCAAAGCAAAAGCTTGAAGGAAGGATAATCCGTTGTAAAAAGGCAAATATAGTTTTAATCAAAATAATACATTTAAGATAATTCCAATCGAATAAGATAAAAGCCATTATTTAAATTGATTTGGGAGGGGGCCCATGACACCCCCACCAGTACGCCAGTGCACACACGCACACACACACACACACACACACACACACACACACACACACACACACACACACACACACACACACAACTCGACGGCATTCCCTATTTCATTTTCGGATTAACGAACCCTAATTCATTTTCGGATTAACGAACCTTCGGAATAACGAACCCGATTTCATTTTAGGACTAACGAACCTTCGGATTAACGAACCCGATTTCATTTTAGGAATAGCGAACCTTCGGAATAACGAACACAATTTCATTTTAGGAATAGCAAACCTTCGGAATAACGAACCTTCGGAATAACGGTTACAGTCCGTTATTCCGAAGGTTCGTTATTCCGAAGGTGCAGTTATTCCGAAGGTTCGTTATTCCGAAGGTACGTTATTCCGGAGGTTCGTTATTCCGAAGGTTCGCTATTCCTAAAATAAAATCGGGTTCGTTATTCCGAAGGTTCGTTATTCCGAAGGTTTGTTAATCCGAAAATAAAATCGGGTTCGTTATTCCGAAGGGTCGTTATTCCGAAGGTTCGTTAATCCGAAGGTTCGTTGATCCGAAAATAAAATCGGGTTCGTTATTCCGAATGTTAAAAAAAATGAAATAGGGTTCGTTAATCCGAAAATTAAATAAATACGATTTAGAACAGAATTTGATTTCTTTTAAGCAATGTTGCCTAAAAATAATGATTTTGAGCAGTGTGGACTTGGGAAAGGGGATCAAGCTTACTCTAATTGCCGTGGCTGGGGGTGGGGGAGAAGGGGAGAGGGGCAAAGAGTGGCCTAACCCTAGGCTTTACAATTATAGTCAAATTGCATAAGAATCATTTGTAACATGGTGTTATAAACTGAAATGAATTTCCTAAAAAATGATTTTATTTTTCTTTGTAAAACACTGCAATAAGAATTAGATATTTGAGATATATTTATATCTTTCTCATGTAAAGAAACATGATATAAAACCCAAATCAATTTGATATTATTTAATTATAATTATGTCATGAAGTTAGATTTTGCTGCTTGATATCAGTCCAGAATATCTTAATTCTAACATTTGATTTGTCTGAATGGTATGTATTTCATCATAAATAGCAACTATGGGCAGGGGCGGATCTAGCTTTTTGCTAAGGGGGGGGGGGGGGGGGGGGGAGGTTGACCCAATGACGATGCAGAGCATCGTCCACGAGCCGCGAATCGGCGATTTTTATTTGTTATTTTGAACCCCCGTAAGTGATGTCTTATTGCTAAGGGGGTGGGGGGGGGGGGGGGGGTGAAAGAATGACGATGGGGGAGGGTGCGGGAGTGGGGTGTCCCCCCTCCCCCGTGAGAGAGCTTTTGCATTTTTTGAATTTAAACTTTGCAATCTGAGTTTTCTTGACTTACTCTCTTTTCCAATCGAATTAAAGCCATGATTTAAATTGATTTGGGAGGGAGGCCCAAATCTCCCACCCTCCACCCCACCAGTACGCCAGTGCACACATACACACACACGCACACACACACACACACACACGCACACACACACACACACACACACACACACACACACACACACAATCACTCTCACATGTACATGTATATGTCTATACCAGGTCTATACAAATTTAAGGGAGGGTATGGGATGGTTATTACCCCCCTCCCATTTGGAGCCCGTTCGAAATTTGTGTTTAAAACATCACTCTAATTAGAAGCGTGGTTATTATTAGTATTCTTATGTATTTTTTATAAAGATGTAATGTTAAAAATAGCGGGGAATTATTGTACAGGCCATTGCCTCCCCCCCCCCCCCCCCACACCCCCACCCAAAAAAGGGAGGGGGTATATTACCCATCCCACCCCCTCCCCCGATCTATACGCCCGTGAACTCTACCAGTCCAAACTGGAGCTTATCTATGAGCATGGATCATCTTACAAGATGATCTTTTACAAGTGTCTTTATTCACGTCCGTAGGACACTATAAAACAACACATAAATAATACACTTTCCAAATTGAAAGGGTTAAGGTTTCAGATACAAGTCTGCTTTTTGTCACACTGGCTCTACTGAAACTACCTTTTCACATTGGTGATATATTCCTAATATTTTTCTACAAATATATTAACTGTATATTTCATTACTTTCATTACAACTAAAATTCATATAGCATTTTCCATCACGAAAGCATTAATTTAGTCAGTATGCATGTCTAAAACAACAAAACAATGTATTATCGAGACAAGTATTAATCCCCACTTCGTGATATTCTGAAGCATAATAGATAATCCAATAATTATCACCACCATCATTAACACGTGTAACATAGAATCAGGAATAATCACCTTTAATGCACAGCATACTCGATCCCACCTTTGTGATATTCTGAAACATAATAGATCATCCAATAATCATCACCACCATCATTAACACGGTCGTGTAACATAGAATGTTCCGTCATGATATGTTAGTCAACACACACCTCTCTTAAATTGTTTACTCCATGGTATGAAACACACATGCATGATATGAATGAAGAAAGGAATATTGTGCTATACGTTGGTGTTTAAACATCCAATAATCATCACCACCATCATTAACACGGTCGTGTAACATAGAATGTTCCGTCATGATATGTTAGTCAACACACACCTCTCTTAAATTGTTTACTCCATGGTATGAAACACACATGCATGATATGAATGAAGAAAGGAATATTGTGCTATACGTTGGTGTTTAAACATACAGTGAGAATCACAATTCCTTCCCCATGCATTATTTCATTTCTAATAGGGATACTACGCACAAATGCTAGGGGTGAGAGACTATTTTGACCGTTACTGGAAGGAGGGGCGTTTCATAAAATTGTATGATGTAGTATGAGGGCGAAGACCCTAACATTGGGGAGGGTGTTCTGGTCTCGTTAATTGGCAACGCATTATATGCATACATTTGATGTGCGCTGTATTGAGAATCAATTACTGTTTTCAAACATCTAATTAAAAACGCCATAAGTTACGAAACAAAAGAAATATAACGGCTTACCTGGAATTTCTTGAAATATTTGTATGCTAAATTGCAATAAAGGAAAAACAAATGTTGCCATTATTTGAGCAAATTAATAGGAACATATTATTTTTCCTCAATATCTCCACTACAACATATCAAAATTGTAGACGTATTCGAGCGGAATCGAAGGAGATAGAAGCACAACTGCACCTTCCAAACATAATACAAAATTTATGAAATCAATCAAAATTAAATTTTCGCTTTTCATGGCAATTTGATGACGTCATGATGTCCGGTTTGCAAACTTTGAATATCGCACTATACCTACAACTCATACTCTATCACGAAAACATAACGACCAAAATACTGAACATGGATTTTCAAATTTATGATCAATTGAACAGGGCATGTTTTTACCACATTTTCACATATTTTACCTATGGCAGCACGCGCGGATTTCATGTGTAGCACGCGCGCATCGACACATTTCCGGTCGGAAAGAGATAGTAATTGTTCAGAATCGTCCCAGCTACAAGATATCAAAACTTGGAACAGATTCAAGCAGAATTGACCGAGATATCGGAATCCAAACACGATATATACATAATCGCAAATGATAAAATCGTTGAAAACTGCTAATGTTAACTTCTCATGGTCATATGATTACATAATGAGGTTTGGTTGGCGATAAGGATGCATGACGTTGTATCTACAACTCATTCGTCTGCAAGGAAAAATATTTTTAACAAAATTGCCCGTGGATTTTAAAAATTATTATCAATTAAAAAAGGGCATATTTTGTACATATTTTGTGCATAGCAGCACTCGCGGATTTTAAAGTTTTACGCCCTCCTGTTCGAGCGTTTTTGGTCGAGGAGATCTGGAAACTGTTCTAATTTATCATAGAAAGTATTGGGAACAGTTTTCAAAAAAAAAACCGCCATTTTTTTGTTCCGTGCGCGCTACGCGTGAAAAAGCGCGCGCGCAAACGCGCACGCGCGCAAAATTTTGAAATGCTCGGAATGACCTGAAACGTATGGAAAATTGGTTCGCCGGTTGATTTGAGAATTTTTCAAGGATTTTTACCCTTTGACGCGTGCGTACGCGTCCGTCGTTGTCCGTACGTCCTTGGGAGCGACATTTTTATATAGCCCTTGAACTTAGCTTGCCATGTACAGAATTTGGTGAAATATACCATTACGTAAGAAAGATATGGGCTGTTGAAATATTTCACAAAATGGCGTCTCCATGACGTCACAGTACCGTCATAATCATTACCCAGGTGCACAATTTCGGACCAAGGTCTATTATGTTCACCAGGTTTCATTATCATATCCCCAGCCAAATTTTACAGACACGAGACACAAAAAACGTACAAAGAAAAAAAAAAAAAAATTGTGTTTCCACAATTGCGGTATATTTGGAGATCGTAATGACCGCGGGAAATAAAGACGGATCGTGATAGCGTTATCAAAATGATGTCGAATGAAATCGGAATGACCGCGGGAAATGACGACGGATCGTGGTAGCGTTATCAAATGATGTCGCATGATAATTTGATATGTTATGAACAAGATCTTATCGAGATCGAGCCTTGTAACATGACACGAATTATATACACAAAGCCAGAGATGATCGTGAAGTATTGTGCGATTGTGGAAACACCCGCTGAGTAATAACAAAAGGTGATACGCTATACGTATCACCTAAAAATGCAAAAGCTCCCTACCGTGGGAGGGGGGACTCCGCTCAGTCACTTCGCTCCCTCTCGGGCTTGGTCGCTTTATCCTCGCAATGTCTCACTCTCATCTCTGGCTCAAAGTTGGCAACTCTGTGAGTGTGGTTGGGCATGAGCCCCTAAACACATAAATCATGAGCCCCCTTAGGGTTTTGCCCCCCCCCCCCAATCCAAAACTGCTTCCGGCGCGCCTGCACCAACATTATCTTTTCGTCTGGCTTTGATGTATCGCCAAAATGTTTTCGGATCCTCTGACTCTGCTACACGGTGAACGTATTGCCTGTGTGCATCCCGAAGTGATCTGTCAACTTGTTTTCGAATGGTGCAAAATCTGTCCCAATTGGCTGCGGAGTTGCTTTTTTTCGCTCTAATGTAAGCCTTTTCCTTTTTCCTACATAGGCGCTTCAGCTTTGAGTTAAACCATGGAGCAGATGACCCGCTTACTCGTTTGTGAGGGACAAGGTCGTCAACAACTGATAATATAGATGTTTTGAACCAGTTCCAGTTTTCCTCAATGGTGAAAGTTGCCGGATCACGAGCAAAAAAATCTTCGCTCACAAGCGATGATCTGCTCTTATTTGAATTTGTAATATCTTCGTACATCAAACTTTGATTAAAGGGCAATGAAACCCAAGCAAAATGTTGCTTTCATAGTCTTGAAGAGATTAAGAAGAAGAATCTCTGAAAGTTAGAGCATAATCGGGTAAGAAACAAGAAAACTACGGCTCTTTGAAGATGTCAATTTATTCCTATGGGGAACCCAAATTGGCATCGCACTCTGATAAGTGTGTGGACAACTCCCCATATCTTTTGTACACAAATGTTCCCATTTTTACAGTTTTCTTCATGTGTCACATTTTTCCATTCCCCCAACTCATGATATGTTATGTATAAAAGCATTCTACAAAACATATGTTGAACTCGAACGAAGGGTAAACATACATTTTGAGAAAATTGAACAAAACTGAAATTTTGTGTACAAAATGTATGGGGAGTTGTCCACAACTTTGCCAGAGTGCGTTGCCAATTTGAGTCACTCGAAGAAATACATGGCTCTTTTCAAAGAGCCATAGTTTTCTTATTTCTTGACCGATTGTGCTCAAATTTTCAGAGACTATTCATTATATTACGTGTCTTATAGTGCATACAACAATTTGTCTGGATTTCATTGTCCTTTAATCATAACGAATACTGAGCGTTAACATTGTAATTCGAAATCATGGACGTAAATTAGACGCTTTCGTTTTGTTGCTTGTAGGAGTCTATACAACATAACAATAATACTATCAAATCAACATAAAAATGTTATAGTTCATGTTCCTTTTTTCTGAGGTACAAAGTTTGTCCCTGCTCGTCCCAAGCCATATATGGTATAATAACAGTAAGTATGGTAGATTGTTCATTTCTGATTGTGGATATTATATAACTCATATGTTATTATGTGCGTTATTAACTGGATTGGTTACATTTCGTCAATTGCTGAATCTGTATTGGATATAGTAACTTTGTTGACATGTACAAAACGTGATGAATTTGTACTTTTGTGATATGAGATGTTCACTAAGAAATGTGTGAAAATATTGATGTTTATACCATATGGCCATGTTTATGAGCAAAAATGCAAAGTGATATTCGCTTATTAATTGCACTGACTTTGACTTTGTATAAAGTTCATTTCATATAATTTGTATTTATATTTATTTATTTATCTATCATCATTATTCATTTATTATTTATTTATTTTATTTATTTATTTATTTATTATTATTATTATTATTTATTTATTTATATATTTTTTTGTTGGGGGGGGGGGGGGGGGGGGAATTAGCATTTGATTGTCGTTTAAATCAGTGCTCTGTATGATTCAAATAGCTGCTTACAAGATAGCGTCTTCATTTGTCTTTCAGCCCAATTCCAGGAGACATATTTTGATCATCCCAGTTGAGAACATGGATGGCAATGTGTCCCCATTAGGACTTCCTGCAGGATCACCACCCACTCAGGATGGTAACCATGGCTACAGACGAAGCGATCGAGCCAGACAAACATTTTTGGTAAAATAAGATAGGAGAGTTTATTATATACACACCATGGCAGTTTTAGATGGATAAGTTTGTGCACATTTCTTGATATTTCTATACTTCTATACAAAAAGTTCCGCAATCGAGGTTTACGCATTAATAACTTTTCTATTAGGTTATTACCATTGATAAATTTGGTATCATTGGAAAGCGTGAATTCTCCCCTTTACATTGATATAACATTTGCTATGAATATTTCATCATGGAATGTGCATTGCATCCAAATGTAGGGCAAAGTCAAAAGTGAAATGTTGCAAAATGCACTGATTCTGTCAACAAAGGGACTTCCTTTTGTTTGAAGATTAAAATGTGGCTAGAATGCCTATTACGTTATTACCATTCATAAATTTGGTATCATTGGAAAGCGTGAATCCTCCTCTTTACATTGATATAACATTTGCTATGGATATTTTATCATGGAATGTGCATTACATCCGAATGTAGGGCAAAGTAAAAAATTAAATGTTGCAAAATGCACTGATTTTGTCAACAGTGTGCCTTCCTTTTGTTTGAAGATTAAAACGTGACTTGAATGCATGAACACCTCACCCCCATTCAAGCCAAGGAAGGCACTCTGTTGACAAAAATCAGTGCATTTTGCAACATTTCACTTTTGACTTTGCCCTACATTTGGATGCAATGCACATTCCAGGATAAAATATTCATAGCAAATGTTATATCAATGTAAAGAGGAGGATTCACGCTTTCTAATGATACCAAATTTATGAATGGTAATAGCGTAATAAAAAAGTTATTAATGTGCAAACCTCGATTGCGGAACTTTTTGTGCGAGGTATACATTGAATGAGAGGTTGAATGAATGTAATTTGGAATGTTCACCTCTTGATGTTTTCACTGTATTTAAATTGTGACAACGCATTTATTTCCTTAAATTGTGTATGTTATTGCATTATAACTTTGCGCTTATGTATAATTGATAACGAATGGATCACCATAAAGCCTTTGAACAAGAAAGACTATTGTTACATTGATGATCTTATTGGATGTTGGTGTTATTATGCATTGGTTAAATACATTATAATATATGCACATGATGAGCAAAATGCATAAAAAGTATATAGCAATTGCTTGTGTTAGCCTTATTCTTGAATCGGTATGCATAATAACAAGCAAATTCTTTCAAGAAAAAGCTTGTGCTTGAAAGCATAAGCAATTGCCATAGGCGCCGGAAGTGAGGGCAGGAGGGGCGGCCGCCCCCCAATCCAAAAAGTGTGTGGGGGGGGCAAAACGCGTTTTTTTTTCCCCAAAAAAAGCCCCCCTCCCCCCCCCCCCCCCCCCAAAAAAAAAAGGGGGAAAACAGAAGAAAAGTGGGAAAGAAAAAATAAAATGTAAGAGCTAAAACTTGTTAATCTAATGTTCAAAAAAAATTTTTTTCGCTGCGCGCTTCGTGCGCGAACGGATTATCTCAGTTTGTTGTGTAAATTGGGTATGGTCTGGGTGAGTACTGTTTCTGTACCGGGCCACGTAGTTCCCGTGTAGGCTGGCATTGCTCTGGCTGCTTGTGTTACGTGCACCAAATTGCACCATTTCAAGTATATAAATTCAAAATCTTACATAATGTGGCATATGGTTTATGTTGGAACTGTGTATATGACACTAAATACAATATTTGTGTGTGTGTTGGGGTGCATCTATATTATAATTTGAGTAAGGAAATCCTTTGACGTAGAAAAACTTTGAGGGTTTTGCACGCCTCGGGCTGAAAAAATTCCACGTGTGTTTCGTTCTGACCGCAGATCATTCTAAAGGTTTTCGATTTTTTAAATAAGTTGTTTGAAATCTCGAAATGAAATATAAAAACTCAAAATAGTAGTTCTTGAAAGAGGATGGCCATGGCAACGGATATTGCATGCCATATTCGGATCCGGCCGCCGCGATATAGAGATTGCATTATGCGCTGCTGCCGATCGCTATACGTACGCGCGCCAACAGTACGTACGTGCAATTGCAACATACATGCGCATATCGCATGCATGCAATACACTTTACAACTTGCGTAATTGCATTCACCAGATAAATTCTGTTTTGAAGTCATGTCCAAATTCTTTGGTCTACTCCTATATCTGCGCTCATCTGGACTCTGGTAAGTACCTTATTCAAAATTAATTGTACAATTGTCAATCGAATCATAATAATATATGAGTATGTCATTGACATTGACAGTGTCAGAACTCAGATCAGATGTGATTAAAAGACTTGGAGACATTATTTATTGGCTAGCCTCCCTATTAAGCCTTACTCATTATCCTAGCACCATTATAATTATATGAGCCATTACCATTTTGCTAACACTAACAGTGGTCAGAGTCAATTTTGAAAAATTGTGTGGTATAATAAATAAATTATTAAATAATTTATAAATAATGAAGACAGTCACGTTAATTGACCTTTGACCTTCATCTTGACTGTCTAGCTACACTACAGACCTCTGCACATACAATTTTGTTGTACAGGTCTGGAAGTGGAAATGATATGCTCTGCATCTCTTCTGCCACACAATTTTTCCAAATACCAACTTTGGACTCTGACCACTGTTATTGTTAGCAAAATGGTAATAATGGCTCATATAATTATAATGGTGCTAGGATAGAGAGGATAGCCAATAAATAATATCTCCGAGTCATTTAAACACATCTGACACTGTCTATGACAATGTCATACTCATATTATAATTATATTGACAATTGTACAATTAATTTTGAATAAGGTACTTACCAGTCCAGATGAGCGCAGCTATAGTAGACCAAAGATGCAGAATGATAGCAAGAACCCCCTCTCTCCAAAACTACCCCTTTGAGTGTGGGCGTGGCTATAAAGCCACACACGTGTGTGGCTGTAAACACTGCCTTTTCATAAACTTGTTAAGTTACAGTTAACAAACACTTGTGCATCTAGACTAGAGTATTGTTCATGATTTCTTTTCCATTTTTACTTCTTCAGGTCACCCATATTATTATATTAGGGGTCTGAATACGTGAATTTGCACTCTATCATACATTTGTTCAACAATGCCTTCATATATATAATACAGGGGAAACTTTATGACGAGGACCAGCCTAGAAGCCATGAAAATTACCTTGCTATATCGGGTTTCTCGCTACTAGTATTTCAGCGTGTTCACACACAAACATTTTCATCCCTTAATCATGACTAAAGAATCATGACTAAAGAATCATGATTAAACCAAACGTTCACACACACCAAGCGATTATTCCAAAACAACTGGCTTCCAGGTGGCTTCCAGGTGCATCGAACACCAGGGCCCCGTTGCCGAAAGACTTTAAAATCGATTGTAAGTTAGAATTGATTGTAAGTCAGAATATTTACGCGTTTCAACCAATCAGATTTGCGTATCTAGAACACGTGATCTGACTTACGATTAATTGCAACTTACAATCGATTGTATCTCTTTCTGCAACGGGGCCCAGGTCTCCCTAGGGCCCCCATAGGGCCCCTGTGTGCGCGAACGTTCACGTTAAGCCACGCCCAGTTAGTTACGAGTCGTGTAGCTAACCATGATTAAAGGGTAGTTTAGTTTTGGTAGAGAGGGGCGCTGCACATCACAATTTTTGTGTGAGGTAATGAAAAACTGAGTGTCGAATCTGAGAGAACATGCAATTTTAATGACAGAATAAACTTTATTTGGTCAAAATCGGTCCAGAAACGCTGAAATATCAATAAATATATATGATCTTATAATTATTTGGGCCCAAATAATTAGATGAATTTTTCAAAAAATCAAAAAAATGCATACACTTTTTCAAAAAATTTTCAAAGCGTTTTTTAAATAGTTGTTGATGATCTCTCTATTTAATCATGATTTCAATAAAACATCACATGCATAATTTTGTATTAAAAATAATTAAAACCAATGCCTTTTTAGAGAGCGCCCTCTTGTGTTTTAATGGCTCTTTTTGAATGATAATGGGCTTTTTACTTAGTCGTTTGTAATTTTGTATACCTTTCTAGCATGGTGGAGTTATAACTATTAGTTTATGTTACTGTCCAGGTTTGGTTACTAAAGTTCAGCCTTGCCAAAACTGTACTACCCCTTTAAGCGAGAAATCCTCGTTCACACACAAAATCGGCGTGATTCTATAGTCGGCTCTCGTACGAAACGACGATAAAACCCGCGTTTCGTTAGTCATCACTAGCGATACGTCGTTTCGTTAGTAAGCGTTCAGACACACGAATTTTTAATGAGAAGCTGATTCTATAGTCAGCTGCTGATTCTTTAGTCATGATTAAGGGCTGAAAATTTTGTGTGTGAACACGGGGTATCAAATATAAAGAGTTGGGACCAGCGAAATCAAGAGGGTATTGTTATATCCAACCTATTTATAACGAGGTTCCACTGTAGTAATGATAACCTGTTAAGTGTATCACACCTGCAGACTCAAACAACCATGAAGGAACTTGAGTTGGATGATATAATATAAACAATTGTGTGAATGTAGTGTTACCACCTTCAAACAGATTGGCTCATTTAAATAATTTTTCTTTTAGGCAAATTTGAATTTAAAAAACACCAAAATGCAAAACAAATACATGTTATATTTTCAATATTTTACTCCTTTTTTTGGGGGGGGGGGGGGGTAAATGCGCTAATTTTAGTATAGACTGACAGACTCTTCAAATACACTTTAACATCAAACTCTTACACATGTATTATTGTACATGTATTATGTGCACACGTGCTATAATTCTGTTTAGGATCACATTCACCAACTTCTTTTGTTTTGTTTTTCCAATCCACCATTGTTGTGTCAACTCTCAAGTACGTCCTTTCAACACCATATTTCGCTCACACAAAGCGAAAGGCCGCCGAAGGCGGCCCTTTCGCGAGTATTTATTAGTGTGTGTCAATTATTTGTTTTCTTTGTGAAAAATATATTTGACATTTCTTGCTGATCAAACCATAATACGCTTTCCCAGAATCTTAAGCCCGAATTTCCTATCTAGGTATGTACCAGATTTCACAATTTCAAGTCCAAAAATGCAAAAGCTCCCTACCGTGGGAGGGGGACACCCCCTCCCACACCCTCCCCCCGCTCAGTCATTTGCTCCCTCGGGCTTGGTCGCTTCGCTTCCTCGCAATGTCTCACTGGCTCAAAGTTGGCAACCCTGCATGTGAGTGTGGTTAGGCATGAGCCGCTACACAAACAAATCGTGAGCCCCCTAAGGACTTTGCCCCCCCCCCCCCCGCAATCCAGAACTACTTCCGGCGCGCCTGGCAATTGCATACTGCTAACAAGCAAGTGCTTATCAAACAACCAAACAGTTGCCTAGCATTGTATAATAGGTATATAAAGGACAATTTTACTTGTTACAATGGGCAATTGCTTGCGTTTTTTTCAAGCACCTCCAGACCTGCAGCTTGAGCTCTTGCTTACTCAGGACATTCAAGTTTTAGTATCATGTTAAATGTGTTTATGGACATGAAATATAATTTTTAATTGCTTTAATTTGGCCTTTTGCTTGTTGCTTGAAGTCCTTATAAGCAATTGCCACTTTGTATGCATTCGGCCCGTACGTATACATTATTTCAATTACAGTATCATTCGCATTATCATGACTTAAGCTTTTTTCTTCCTTTTTAATGTTAACAGGTGACAGCCATCATACAATTGATTGGTGCTTTACTATCAATCACCATTGGAATCATACTGACGGTAGACGATGCCAATGGACGTTATCCATATGTAGAAGCAGTCATTGCGGGGTTTGGTGCATTTTTGGTAGCCAGTGGTGTACTAGTAAGTTCTTGAAAATACATGAAGTAAACATTTTAGCGGAAAATACACGGATAAGCAGTGTCATAGGTATTATACATGTAAAAGATTAAAACAAATTAGACATAAATCACGGGATCAGGCGCGCCGGAACCAGTTTTGGATCGGGGGGGGGGGGGGGGCTAAATACCTAAGGGGCTCATGATTTTGTGTGTGAGGGGTTCATGCCCAGACATGTACTCATTATAGGGTTGCCAACTTTGAGCCAGAGGTGAGAGTGAGACATTTGCGAGGGAGCGAAGTTACTGAGCGGGGGGAGGGTGTGTCCCCTTCCACGGTAGCACGGTAGGGAGCTTTAGCATTTTTGCATTTGGAATTGTGCAATTGAATTGAATTGAATTTATTCGGCAAAAAGTAAAATAAAAAATATCACAAAATAAATGTACATATACAATTTAAAGCAGAGAACTCTGTGAAGCAGCAGCTTGTAATCTGGTGCATACCTAGATAGGAAATTCGGGCTTAAGTTTAATCTGGGAAAGCGTGTTATGATTTGATCGACCAGAAATTTTTAATATATTTCTCACGAAGAAAACAAATAATTGCACACTAATAAATATGCACCCCAACACAAACACAAATATTGTATTTAGTGTATATGGCATAAACCATATGCCACATTATATATGATCCAACAACAGTCCCGAGGGAGCGAAGCGACCGAGGGCTGGGTTAGGGTTAGGGTTAGGGTTAGGGTTAGGCTTTGGGAGGGGGTTTCCCCCTCCCACAGGTAAGATTTAGAATTTATATACTAGAAATGGAGCAAATTGGTGCACGTCACACAATCAGCCAGAGCAATGCCTACACGAGAACTACTTGGCCCGGTACAGAAAAGGTTCCTACCCCAGACCATACGCAAGTTTATACACAACAAACTGAGATAATCTGTTCGCGCCGCGAAGCGCGCAGCGAAAGCTTAAAATGGATGTATAAATTAGTTGTTGAGCCCCCTGCCCCCCCCCCCCCCCCCCCCACTTCCGGCGCATATGCACGGGATCACTGGGAAAAAACATTACATGCAAACTCTTTTCAGACAAAAATGCTATAACTGTCATATTCGTATTTATTAGATATCATGTGTATGTATAACAAATATTTTACTAAGTGATTACAACACTTAACAATTTTGATTTTATTTGCATTTCTATGAAAGATTATTGTACATTGTAAAATTAACTCGATTCAGCATGCGGGCTGCCATGGCAGATTTTTTGTTTAAAACCTTGAACGGGATAACAAATGAACTCATGGCGTGCCATTAGAGGCGAATCGAGCTCAGGAATCCAAATGCAAGTTTTTTCAATCAATAACAGATTTGACAAAAAAATGCGTGTTCATAAAACATTTTTATTTTGTCCTGTTCAGCTGTTACTGCCAACTAGCATACTTGGATTTCTGGCTCATCGGTTGCCGTGTAACAAATGCATTGTAAGTACGGTTGAGTATGCTTGCATTTCTGGCTCATCGGTTACCGTGTAACAAAGGCATTGTAAGTACGGTTAGACAGTGGACAGTGGACAACGTAACGCGCAAGTATGAATACAACAGTGTCTTGGACATGTCTTGGATAGCTCTGGGCATACGCACTGTGTTAATATGACGTAATTGATAAATGACGTAGTACACCCCTATTGTGACGTAACAATGACTAAGCAAATTCTGTGCGAGCAAGACCGTAATGCGCATGCGCAACGTTGTGCCAGCCAGTATACAAATGATGCGCAGGTATTAGTGGGTCGGTAGGAATTGTTTGCACAAGGTAACTATGGAACTGTTAAACCCACGAGGCGAAGCCGAGTGGGTTTAGACTCGTTTCCATAGTTACTGCGTGCAAACAATTCCACCGACCCACGAAATAAACTTGCGCATCATCTGTTTTATAGAATGGGCATTGTTACGCCCCCCAAAAAGTCAAAAAATTTAAAAAATTACCGGATGCATGAAATAATTTTACCGGACGCATGACATTTTTTACCGGACGCATGACATTTTTTACCGGACGCATGATTTTTTTACCGGACGCATGACATTTTTTACCGGACGCATGACATTTTTACCGGACGCATGACGTTTTTACCGGACGCATGATTTTTTTACCGGACGCATGATTTTTTTACCGGGCGCATGACTTTTCATGCATCCAGTACAATTAATTGTCTGCACAAATTTTGCTCTCAACCAATCAGATTGCAGGGATTTATCAACCCATTCTATAATAAGCCTTGTCTATCATCTGCGTAATGCCAGGCTAGGCCGAGCCAAGGCTGAGGCTAGACAATTGCATGCATATTTGCGCAAACAGTGGCTCGGCACTGGCATAAGCCAGTGCTGAGCCAGTGCTAGACACAAGTATGAATGGGATGTCAGACTTGGCCACGATCGCTCTGTAGACTCCGTTGAAGATGGTTGAGGCACACCCCGCTCCTTAGAACCCCGTTTTGAAGTTGCTGAGGCACACCTCCGCTCTTATTTGACTTTAGACCCCAGTTTTGAAGATGGCTGCCGCTCCTTAGACCCCCCGTTTTGAGGTTGGCTGAGGCACATCCCCGCCAAAATATAATTCGCGAATTCCCCCCCCCCCCCCCCCCCCCCCACCCACCCACCCCCCCGGAGTAAAGTAAGAGTCTTCAGTTCTTGAAATTAGTAGGCTTGTTAAGGGCCAAAAATAGGATGTTGACTGCATTTTGGGGTACGATTGTTTTTAATAATTGGCACACATATTCCTTTGATCAAAAGAGAAAAAATCATTCAAAGAGACAATCTGTATTCTATGGAAATTAGGCCTATTTTCCATAATTTATGCAAATATATTTATGAGAATTGGATATTCCATGAAAATGGTGTTTTTATATTCCTTGGATCAAAAGAAAAAAAAATCATCCAAAGAGCCACTCTGTATCTATGCAAATTAGGCCTATTTTCCATAAGTTATGCAAATTATTTAATGGGAATGGGATATTCTATGAAAATTATGTTGTTATATTCCTTGGATATTGAAATATTGAAGGAGAAAAATTTGAAAATAGATGACCTAGGGTATATCAAGGCCAGTGGATCAATCTACCACCTTTGGTGGCCATCTAACCCCTCAAATTCAAGATGGCCACCGACATTTTGTTTTATTGTTGAACTACATATATGTATGACATGTCTAGTAACATCAAACTAAGAAGATATTTCAAGAGAGACACACAATTCCTATATAAATTAGCCTCATTTGCATAATTTATATATAATGACACAGAAATGTAATATATTATGATATCGTCGTCTTCATTGAAATACTTGAATGTTATCATTCTTGCGGCGGCCACCGTGGATTTGTGAGACAAGATGACTGCCAATGCTGATAATAACCTGCTAAAAGTATTTGTTTGCTTTGACTTACCCTAGTTCATCAATCTGACTACAATTTCATAATATTTCACATTTGTGTACTAATGCATACATTATGCAAATTTCGATAATTCACATAGATAAAGTGTGCTTATTTTGATGATTCTTCTAGTTTGTTCCAAGGATGGTCCAAACAATTGTTAAAATAGATACATCACATTTGTTTGTACCATGAATAGTTCAAACGTAAGAAGAAAACAAAATTACATTCCTGCCAACAGCCATCTTGGATTTGAGGGCTTAAGATGGTCACGAAAGGTTAAAATAATCTGCTAGATTGATCCACTGGCCTTGATATACCCGAGATCATCTATTTTCAATTGTTATTCTATAACCCAAGTGTCTCAATTTTCATAGAATATTAGGAATATCATGGAAATTAGGCCTAATCTGCATAGACATAATGTGTCTCTTTAGATGAATTTTCTTCTTTCGATCCAAGGAATATAACAACATAATTTTCATAGAATATCCCATTTTCATGAATAAATTTGCATAAATTATGGAAATTAGGTCTAATTTGCATAGATACAGAGTGTCTCTTTGGATGATTTTGTTCTTATTTTGATCCAAGGAATATGTGTGCCAAGTAAAACAATCGTACCCTAAAATGCAGTCACGGACCACTTAACAAGCCTACTCTAAATACGTGTGACATTATTGGAGAGTGCAAATCAAATACATGCATACGACTGATGCGTAATCGTACGTCTGTCTGTGTGTGTGCGTGTATGTCCGTATCATAATTTTCCTTGTTCCCTTAATTGGGTTATATGAATTTTACATCATTTTTTTTGTATTTGTCAATTTGTCTTTGTCAATAGTCTTTTGCTTCATTCGGACCCGAATCATTCATTATGTTGTAACATATATTAATACAGTATATAATGACATTTGTACATTGTACATGTTGTTTATGATTCAGTGAGTAAACTTGAATCGAACTGAATTGAATTGAATTGAATTGAATTGAATTGAATTGAATTGAATTGAATAGATTTGTAACTGCTAATTGTTATACTTATCTTCACAGCTCATTGCGTATATTGTGAAGTCTACTCTGTCAGGAGGGGTGTTTCTCTGCCTTCAATGGATGATCTTTAACTGGGTAAATTTATTTCAGTAATTTAATTGCGAACAATTTGGTCGCTAGGAAAATTGTATGTTTAAGTCTATGTATACACGCTTAGTTGTTAAATAGTTTGTGTTTACACATATGACTACCTAGTATGCAATAACTGCACATTTAGCATTCCGGATGCTCTCTATATTATAATGGTGCTTTTAAAGGGATAGTTGAGTTCTGGTAAAGAGAGTACAGTTTTGATCAAACTGAATTTTAGTAACCAAAACCTGCACCATTACATTACAAACTAATAGTTATAACTCGAAAGGAATACAAAATTACAAATGACTTTATCCTGTTATCAGTAATAAAAGAGCCGTTAAAACTCAAGAGGGCGCTCTCTAAACACTCATTAACCATTTTAAATAAAATACTGTGCATGTGATGTTTTGTTGAAATAGTGATTAGATAGAGAAATAATCAACAACTATTTAAAAATCTCATTTGTAAATATTTGAAAAGAGGAAGCATTTTTAAAAATTTGTTAACGGCTGGTTCAAAATTATCGAATAAGTGTGTGGCCCCACATTTATTACAAATGGTTATGTTTATGGATATTTCAGCCATTTCTGAACCGATTTTGATCAATAAAGTTTATTCTGTCATAAAAATTGTATGCTCTTTTGAATTTGACATTCAGTTTTTCATTATCTCGCAAAATTTTTTTTTTGTGAAGCGCCCTCTCTACCGAAACTGAACCATCCCCTTAACTTACAATATGGTTTGTGCGTGCTTTGCATGATGATGTGTGGATGAACATTTCAAATTACATCCATCGGCGATCTCGATCGAGCACATTCAAAATTGAAAATATCTCAATTAAAAGGCGGTTACTCGGCCCAATTTCTATAATCTCATATTATTACAAAAATGTATCATTTCACATGGTCGGTGATAAAAGAATACATTTCATACATTGTGAGTGGGGCATTACCCAATAGACCGCTTTGGTAATGTATGTAAATAAATTATGCGCGTGAAGTCAGACTCCCCGTCGCAAGCTTAACAATAGTAACCTAAGTCCGGC
>JBAMJV010000441.1:0-170000 GCA_037951105.1 Echinarachnius parma
AAACCATAAATCGTGAGCCCCCTTCGGGTTTTGCCCCCCCAATCCAAAACTGCTTACGGCGCGCCTGTCCGTTATTCCGAGGGTTCGTTATTCCGAAGGTTCGCTATTCCTAAAATGAAATCGTGTTCGTTAATCCGAAAATGAATTGGGTTTGTTATAATGCTATAATTTCATATAAAGAGATAAATAAACTAAATGTTTGATTGGTCTGGCCAGGGAGGGAAAGGGGGAGGGGTATGCTTAATGCAGCTGTAAATTAAATAAAAAAAAACACAAACTATAGTATTATAACAAGCCCGATTTAATTTTCGGAATAACCAACCCGATTTTATTTTCGGATCAACAACGAACCTTCGGAATAACGAACCTTCGGAATAACGAACCCGATTTTATTTTCGGATCAACGAACCTTCGGATAACGAACCTTCGGAATAACGAACCTTCGGAATAACGAACCTTCGGGATAACGAACCTTCGGAATAACGAACCTTCGGAATAACGAACCTTCGGAATAACGAACCTTCGGAATAACTGAACCTTCGGAATAACGAACCTTCGGAATAACGGACTGTAACCAAAATTATAACTCCACCATGCTCGAAAGGTATACACACTTACAAAAGACTTTTGTTTGAAAAGTGTAAGCATTTTTTTTTCAACGGCTGGTTCAAACTTATTGAATTATTGTGGGGCCCCACAATAATTCCAAATGGTTATAGGTATTTATGCATAATATTTCAGCCGTCTCTGAACCGATTTTGATTAAATAACTTGAGTTTTCTGTTTTGCATATACCTCACACAAACATTTTTTAGTGCAGCGACCTCTATACCAAAACTCAACTATCCCTTTAAAGGGAAGGAATCCATTTTAGCACCGTATGCTAACATTTATTATATCCCTCATAAGATCGTTTTACCATTGTATTTGACAAATGATAGTTTTGGACAACACGCGCAATCCCCGCGCAATCACTTGACCGGGCTGTTAGCAAAAAATTAACACTAAAAGTTCGTTACGCGTTCGTCCCATAGATCATGTGTTTAAGCAAAATGCACACGCGATCAAATTTGTGCAGTGCTCTATGGCGCACACGTTCTAGTCACGTGATTGCCATTGCTGGTAAAAACTAACACCCTAGGAAGAAGAACGCCAAGACAGCCAATAAGCACATCCGTGGGAGCGTTAGCACGCATACATTGCGTATGTGCGCAACTGCCAGCGCGTTGGTGCGCACTCGGTTTTGCGTCTTTGTGATTGTATGCGCAAAATAACAATGACTTTAAGCGTATTAGATGCGCCCAGGTTCTGGAGGCTCATCTGGCTTCATTAATGTCGATTGATTTTTATATCAAAATTTACAAGCGATTTTATGAAATATTCAAGAGATTTTCACTTATTTTGCTATAAGCTGAACACAATCACTGATATTGATGAGTGATATAAAACAACTAACGAATGTGCTTGATTGTGATAGGCAATCTATTACCTCGGTGGGCTCAAAATGACTATTACCCTCAGCTACGCTTCGGGTAATAATCATTTTGAGCCCACCTCGGTAATAGATTTGACTATCACAAGAAGCCCATTCGTTAGTTGTATAAAAATGACAGAACTTATCTGTTTTGTTCTTTATTTTGTTAACTTTTCTGTTGTTACTGAGAACAGTAACCACTACCCAAAACTGCGAACTTCCTACATTTTCAGCAGTCGACAGTTTCAGCATACATTTTAATTAGGCTGGGGGCCCCTATAAACTAAATGTGGACTTGCTAATTGACTTCTTTGGTGGGCTCCAGCCAAGGGCGTCGATTTCTTCTCATGGTTGGGGGGGATGATCAGTTATTGCGAGGGAGCGAAGCGACCGATGGGGGCAGAGGCGGATCTAGCTTTTTGCTAAGGGGGGGGGGGGGGTTTGACCCAATGACGATGCGGAGCATCGTCCACGAGCCGCGAAGCGGCGAGGCGATTTTTTTGGGGGGCTATTTTGCTAAGGGGGGGGTTGACCCAATGACGATGCGGAGCATCGTCCACGAGCCGCGTAGCGGCGAGGCGATTTTTGGGGGGCTATTTTGCTAAGGGGTGGGGGGGGGGGGGGGTTTGACCCAATGACGATACGGATACTGTGTGGGTCTGGACACAATGATGGCGTTTTTCTATGCACATCACATTTTCACTTGGCAGCCCAAGGGGGGGGGGGGGGGGTTTAAACCCATGATGGCGTTTGTCTATTCACATCACATTTTCACTTGGCAGCCCAAGGGGGGGGGGGGGGGGTTTAAACCCCCTAAACCCCCCCCCCCCCCCCCCCTCGTAGATCCGCGCCTGGGGGTGGGTGTGGGAGGGGGGTGTCCCCCCTCCCACGGTAGGAAGCTTTTGCATTTTGGGGCTTGAAATTGTGCAATCTGGAGCATACCTAAGGCATCAATTTCACGTTTTATAAACTTGTTTCTGAGTTACCGTGTTATAGATAAACACAATTAATGAAATCAAGTTTGCAGAAAACCAAAGGGCGGATCGCACTTCTTTTGCTTATGGAGGAATGAGTAAGGACGTTATAACATAAGACATACGATATAAGAAACTATTATATATTTTTTTACCCTCCCAAATATTGGGGGGATGATAATACAGGCCATCACCCCACCTCAAATATTGGGGGGGGGGGGGGGGATATATCCCCCCCCCCCCCATCCCCCCGTGATCGACGCCCCTGGCTCCAGCATACTAATACTAACATGGCCTGATTTGGCACGGTAAACAATTTTCTTTCATTTTTGTTCACTATAGTTGACCACGGCCCTCAATATGTCTATACTATTGACATAGAGAAAAGATTGCCCTACAGGAAGTTTGGAAATATCTAGTTGCCCGATCAGGCCAATTACGTACGGCCCGACATTAGTTTTACTGGCCCAAGGCCGTCGAGCAAGTTTAAGTGTCAATCTTTTTACAATTTTATTTTCGTTATGTGGGCGTAGCGTGGTCGGATTGATTGGGGATGGGCCTGCCCGGGGCCTGCCCCAACCCCAATCAACCCAGCTAATCATGAAATGAAACTTGTTTTTTAACTCCCTAGAAGCATTCTAGATCCTATATAGCCAGGAAATGGAAAATTAATACTTAAAAAAGGAAAGGCGCAGCAAATAAACAATAAGAAATAGATGAAACTTAATTGCATTGTATTTCCAAGGTTAAATTAGGCATCATGCGGTTGCTATATCACAACAGAACTTGCACCCCCGGGGCACCCCCCACGTCTATACAGAAAATTCCATCTCGATCTGGAGGGGTCCTTTAATATTATGACGTCATACTATTCTCCCTCCATCACGAAGTGGTGAGTGAACATGAAACAACAAACGAGGAGAAGGACTGATTTATCGGTCCACCCCACGTCCCACCCCACTCAGTCACCTAGTGATTGCGTGGTATACAAAAAACAAAGTTCTAGGAAAAGAATGGAGGCGTAGAGTGAATAAATCAAACCAATTTTCATTCATTCTCATTTAAGGGAAGAACAGAAGGGGGGTTGCTGGAAGAGAGAGGGGACACAGTATGTGGGGTCATTTGCATGCACTGTGCTCCCAAAATGCTCCCTATCAGATGACCCACCTGCCGGTCATTCCATCATGTGATGCCAGACCACCACCACCACCACACTGCACACTGCGTATGGGTATGATAATTATGACTGTACGGGTATTCGACTGTACAGCTCAGATCAGATGGGCAAGCCGCGGCCGCGGCCGGGCCGCTCACGCGCTATATGCTATAGCAAAACCGCACCCCTACGTACGTACGTAGGTACATCATATGCATACACATTTTGTATGCCATTTACGTAAGGAGCTGGAGCTGGACTGATCTGATTGAGTTCATCGCCGAAAAATCGTTCTAAAATCATGAATAGTAAAACTAGCAGTGCAGTTTTCGTATTCCTTTTGGGAATATCGATATTCCCAAATATCGATGCATCTACTGTGCCTGTCATCGGGTGGTCAAGCACCAGGTTTGTGAGAAACTTACCTTTATTTTAGTATCTATTTTAGAAAAATTACGAGTCGGATCATTTTTCTACAGAAGAAAATAAATGCTGCGACACCAATCAGCAAGCTCCAATTCGGGTCTTCTCAGAATCATGCTGAAGTTAAAGTTGTTAGTTTTTTTAATATTTTGTTTACCCAAGTTAAGTCCAGTAGCCTAATAATATAAGTGGCCAATGTGTTTATTTAAGCCTTTTAAATGTGTGTACATGTAAACAGTACCGTACTAACTATTGAAAACATGCAAAATTGCAAATGTAACCGTCCATGAATCGATGCATGAATTTTTTTGTTGCTCTAATTTACTCTAATACTAACATTTTAAAAAGTGAAATAGTGTAATTTTGTGTGTATTGATACTTTGTCCATCTGAAAATTAGAACATGTCAACGAGAATATGCCATGTGAAAGAGCAGTGAAACATTACTTTCTCAATAAAAACAAAATGTGCAAACAAACTGATATTTCTTGAGTGATTTCTCCTTCCGTATATAGTGACCACAATCAACTTGCGGACTATTCGGTCACTTCCATTTTGTTGTGATGTGCAGGAATTATGCCTATGGGCTGTAGCCTTTTGTATATCACAACTATAATGGAGGAGGAAGAATCAGAAAATTAAATGGAAATTCTTTCCAGCAGAATGGACAGTTTTGTTTCAGAAGGCTTTGCAAAAATGTTCTACATTTTCTACATCGTATTGCGCAATCTTCATAAAATCTTTAGCAACATCCTGCGTGGAAAGACACATATACTTGCACATTATAGCAACTTCACGTTACAGTCGTTACCATTGTAATACTAGTTGTAGTTTGCTACATGGGATGTCAAGAAGTGCATGTTAAAGGGGACCACTATGCAAGAACAACACATATATGTTGACTTTTGGTTCCGTTGTTCGATATTTAATAGATTTCCAACACTTTGCAAAGGTTTGTGTTATTTATAAACAATGCAATTAATCACCCACCGAAACGTTCGCGAGTGCACCAATTCTATACCAGCGTATGCTTGGAGACGATAGAAGCAGGGTAGACGCATAGGTCCTTAAACAATAGACATTTTTTTGTGTGCAGACACATGAACAATTACTTTAGACTTTAGTATCGTAATGGGTTCTCAAATTGGATATATTGTCTCATTTGTCTTGAAACAAATTTTACTGAACTTGTTGGTGGAATGAACTTAAATTCAATTAAGAATTATTATTTTAATGGCAGATTGATGTGCAGAAATGATAAGACAGATTATCTGGAAAGAAATTTGTATTGAAATGACATAGTTTCATAATCAGTCAACCGGGCCATTATTAAATGACCTGTGACTTAAAAAAAAAATGTTTAAGCTATCGAATAGTACAAGTGCAATACTGAGATGTGCCATGGACATATCTACGAAAAGAATGCCACTTTTTACAATCATAAAACATTTATTAACAAAATCTACACATAATTGACACATTCATCAACCCTCAAACATACTGATTTGATATTTTAAAAGTTAAATCAAAAACCTTTACATTTGGTTGCACAAAGTGGAATCATAATTTGTTGTGTATACTGCATACATGACCCACAAAAAGATACTTTTGTGCGCTTGCCTCTGAATGAAAAGGAAATGCATACATACACTCGTGCATCTGAGTAGATACTAAACCTCAATTACAGGAAACCAGTGATTTCAAAAGTTTCAGAACATGTCACTTCCATGTAGTGCGTTGAATGAAAAAAAAAAAAATTGAATTTTTTCATGGCGTGTATTTAAAAAAAAAAGAAAAAACTTTCAAGTAAATCTCATTAAATATAATGAATTGATACCAAATATTCTCATTTCAAAATGACAAGTAAAATTGTGAATGCATTTGTTTGGTGTCTACAATTATTTTGTAATTTTGATATATTGGTGTGACTGTGTACAGACTAGCATATTTATAACCAGCTACTTCTTTTAATGGATTTTCCTTGAATAACAGAACTTTATAAAACAGTGCTCTTTATTTCAACCAATTTAGAAAACAAAATGTCTTTTTTATTTTGTTCTTTAGTTTGCTATTTTCAAGGTGTTTATTTCTCGTGATGAATTGCTCTATGAAATAAAGTAAAAATGTATCAATTACTTTGTTCATCCCTGCAGGAATCTGTTCACTACTCGGCAAATCGCGGCTGGAGAAGAGATCTCCCAGGAATCTCTCAGAAATGACTTCCTGGACAAAGCACTTGGGAATGACCCTCAGACCGTTGTTCTCGTTCTTCTCAATAAGGTACAGTGAAAAAAATACACGGGGGCTAAGGGCGAACTTTCCCCCAATATGCCAAAAAGAGCCCTTGCAAATAAAACAAAAACAGCCACTGTAAATTTGCTTAGAGTTCAATGCAATTGAGAGTGTTACATTCATGCAGGCAAATTTGAAAATTAGCCCCCCCAAAATATTTTTTTTTTCCCCGATATGGTATTTATAATTTTAGAATGTGTGAATTTTAACTTGTGGGTATTACAGTTTTCTCTCTCATTTGACCAACAGTATGAAACATGTATCATGTATTTTTATCTAAATTTCAGTATTTGAACTGTTGAGCAAATCATGATGCATATTTTCAATTAAAATTATAGTGGTCCAGTTGTCTCGTTTGTTTTTAATTTACATGTATATGCTATAACATTGTTATTTCAGCTGAGTCTTGGTGATCTGACCAGGTTTGGAGATGCCTATGGCTCCAGTAACCAAGGAGGAGTCATTCCAAACATAAAGGTAACTTAAATGATTTTAGAACTAGTATCTGATCATACTTTCATTTAATTTTGTTTTCGGATTCCTAACAAAAAATCATATTGCACTTGTAGCTAGCATTCAATGCAAAAATAGAACTATTGAGTAGAGCATTTCCTGCATAATTGTTAATTTTCCATGAGACGATTCATTTTGTGCAGAACAATATTGTTTCAAAAATAATATCGCTAGTGATATTCGTTTGTCTCGCAATGTATGGTCAACAAGGGATCTAAAAGATTAGTTTAGTTTATTTAACCATAAAATGAAACATGTACATACAAATGAGTAACATAGTAAACATAATACGGTAAAGAACACCCTTAGAAGCAAATTGCTTGTGGTGGGGCCTTAAAAAGAGAAACAAACTACACATAAATGATACAGTTTAAAAACTTTAAAATAACATGATACAAACACACATGCACGCTCACACATACATTCAAAATATCCTCCTCTGCTCAAACTTGTTTACATAAATCATTAAAAAATAATAACTGTGTACATCGTACTTTAAATCGAGATAGAGTTGTACTTTCCTTAATATCATTACTCAAACTATTCCATTCCTTAAAGGGAAAGTTGAGTTTTGGTAGAGAGGGCGCTAGACTACTTAATTGGTTTGTGAGGTAATGAAAAACTGAGTGTAAAATTTGAAAGAGCATAATATTTAAACAATAAAATCATCTTTGTTTGATCAAAATCGGTTCAGAAACGGCTGAAATATCCATAAATATAACAATTTGTAATAAACCCGGGGCCCGGGTTTATTAGAGAATTTTGAACCAGCCGTTAAAAATTCAAAAAAATGCTTCCTCTTTTCAAAAAAGTTACAAAATAGGTATTTAAATAGTTGTTGGTTATTTCTCTATCTAATCACTATTTCAACAAAGCATCACATGCACAATATTTTATTCAAAATGGTTGAAACCGATGAGTGTTTAGAGAGCGCCCTCTTACGTTTTAACGGCTCTTTTTGAATGATAACATGATCTTTACTACGTCATTTGTAATTTTGTGTTCCTTTCTAGTTATAACTATTAGTTTGTAATGTAATGATGCAGGTTTTGGTTACTAAAATTCAGTTTCACTAAAACTGTACTCTCCTTACCAGAACTCAACTATCCCTTTAATGCCATTTACATAGAAAGAATTTTGTGCATTTGTCATACGAACTTTAAATAAATGTAAATCATTTTTCTGACGAGTAGAATACGAGTGAATATCACTATTAATAACGAAGTTTATATTAGGAATTTCTGGCAATAGGCGATTTTGAAATTTAAACATAAATATGCCAGTATTAAATTGAATCAATTCAAAAATTGGGAGTACGTGTGTTTTAACAAAAAGTGGCCGTGATGGGGCTAAACGTTTTGTGTGCCGCTGCAATACTTTGTCAAGTGATATAATCTAATGTAAGCAAGCATGTTTTATACTCTTCTTCTAACAATATTGTTAGATATTCTTTGACTATTTTGAACCAATGTGACTGTGTTGTAAAATCTGTGAATGCACAAATGACTACGCCATGTCTTGAAGCATGCGATATTGTAAACAAACTCTCGAGTATATATTATAGAGCATCCACTCGGATCCGCTCATATTGGACAATGCAGTCACTTTACCTTTTGTTACAAGTGTAGTAAATGTGGGGTACGTTGCTTTAAGATGCATTAAAAGCCTGATATGTAAGTGTGTCATTATTTTAATTTACAGTCATCCATGGATAAGGCTTCCTCTACGATGGTTCTGCCTCAGACTGATACCTCGGAGATGGTAGAAGACCTCGTGTCAAAGGTCATGGGTCAACAGGGAGAGGTCACAGAAATCAACGCTGAGAGTGAACTGAAAGTCTTGCAGATTGATCCAACCAAAGCTAACCTGATCATCGTTCGCATTGAACCAAGGTATTGTACTGAATTTCTTTCCATTAGTCCCAATGGGTGGAATTCACAAAGGAGGTTTGTAGGAGGTTTGTACAAACCATGGTTTGACGATGGTTTACATCTATGGAATGCTGCTCGCATACCGTAAATTGTAAATCAACATTGTTAACAAGTATGGAGTTTACATTCCTTCTCCATCAGTTTACAAATGGCATTCCATAGATGTAAACCATGGTCAAACCATGGTTTGTACAAACCTCCTACAAACCTCCTTTGTGAATTCCACCCAATATGTCCCAACATTAAAATTCAGGTATTAGAAATTGCAATTAAAATAAGTCCCGAGTGGTGTGTGACCATTTCAAAAATAATTCTCTGTCAATAGTCTACACAGGTCATTTTATGGTGCCTCTGCATTTTTGTATGTTCAGGATCCAAACACCTTAGGCAATATTGATATTTAGCAGTGGTATGGCACTATGTAAAGACAAAAAAAAACATTACCAAATTAGTGGTAGGGCCAGTTAAACATATTGCAATTAAGAGTCTCCCTTACGCTCTTCTTTCAAGTGGCCGAAATGACGCATCTGGGCCCCGTTTCATAAAACTTTCCAATTATTGTAACTACCATGTCAACAGCCAATCAGCATGGAGAATTTTAGCGGTTGCCATGGTAGTTACAATAATTGGACACTTACAACAATTTGAACAGTTTTATGAAATGGGGCCCAGAAAGACTCCTACCATAGACATGCGTGTTGTAGATCCTAATATGAGGGTGGCCAATAAGAGAGTTTCTGGTGGCCATTCGTGCCGGGCCACTGCTAATGGAGAGCTAATTCAGTACCGTATTTGCCGGTGTATAAACCGCACCTGTGTATTAACCGCACCCCCATTTTTGCCAAAAATTTTTTTTGAAAAAAGTGCAGTTAATACGCTATAAACCACACCCGTGTATTAACCGCACCCCCATTTTTGCACAAAAAAAAAAAAAAGTGCGGTTAATACACCAGCAAATACGGTAATCTCTTTTCTCTGTTGTACGTAGTGAATCAATGGAGGAGCAGCTGAAAGCAGCCGACGGTTACATCAAGACGGCCATGGATCTATTCAGAGGCAAGACCCCACCCAGGGACTTCACCGTCTTCTTCTCCGCAGTCAAGTCGGCCAAGGTAGAGTAGAAGCTCATTATAATAGAGAATTCTGATTAAAAAAAAAACTTCTTCTAACTACTCATTAGCACATTACAATACTGTTGTATATTGTAGACAATGCATATATATTTACTTTTTTGACACGGTAGTGCATGCATTTTAAGGGCAGGAAATAGTGTATATTGCGTGTATATGGCCATAGTATGACGAAGGTGCAGTAGATGCTCATAATAATAAAAGAGTTCTTATATTGAAAAAAAACCTTATAACCACTCATGAGCACATTACCATACTGTTGTGTATTGTAGGCAATGCATATACAACGCATGGCTAGCAGTTTTTTTAAATTTTATACACTAGCACATGCATTTTCAGCAGATAGCATGTAAATAGAGTGGTGAAGTGTGATGTCATCTATGATGTCATTAACACCTATTTTTAGAATTTTCAAATTTGAACTTCATTTTCAGAAAGAGAATAACAAATAATGTCTAAATACTGAAAATCAATTTAATATGTTAAGTATTGCCTGAGATATGCCTATCTGAATGAGTTTTTTCCCCCCAATAGGCAATCAGTGTTATAGTGCACTGTTTCATAACTTTATGAACCAGTGCACTGTAACACTGATTGCCCATTGAAGTAAAATTAATTTGGATGGGCATATCTCAGCCAATACTTAATATATTCAATTGATTTTCAGTATTTATACATTATTTGTTATGCTCTTTCTGAAAATGAAGTTCAAATTTGAAAATTCAAAAAATTTTTTTTTATGACATCATGGCTTCTGTACTCTATGGCCAGAGTATGACCATTCACATTATAGATGTACTTATAAAAGGGTAATTTACTGGTCTGAGCTCTTTATATTCTATTGTTTTTCTACCCTGATGTTCTACCCTGATATTGAAACAAGATAGGTATAAGAAATAGATCATGGTCCCAAGGACCTCGTTAAAACAAGGTTCCAATGCCCCCCTGAACATCTTGCAAAAGAAAATAACACCTATAGTCCCAAGGACCTTGTTACAACAATATCCAACTGCCCCCAAGTATCTTGCAAAAGAATATACTGTAACACACCTATATGAGTATTATGAGAATATTTTGAATCTAAATGAACTGTCTTCCTCATTTGTTTTCTATTGCATAATTTGTTCATCCAGCACTCGTCCATATCAAGCGGTCGACGCCTCCTCGAGAGCACAGTGGCCCCCACCCCGGCACCCTCCAGCTTCCTCTTCCTCAACTTCACCAGCGAAGATTGCATGGTCTACATCTATGCAAAGGAATCTGTTGCCAATTTGATGGACCAGGGTGCGGTGGTGCCGGGGAAGAACAACCTCACCCTGCCCACCGAGGGCTGGACGACTACCGGATCCAGCTGCGTCTCCAACAGCTCTGTGGAGTAAGTTTCCCATGAACATCAGGGCCCAACCCTAGCACTTGCCCTATTGTCTGGGGCATGTAAAATTGATGTTGAGGGAGATACAATTTTATAAATAGTCTAGTTCAGTTGCCCGATCCGTCAACTATATAATTGTTCAACTATGAAAGAAATGTTGATGTTTACATGTAAATCTCATCTAGAAGTATGCAGGCAAGTGAAATGTGAAAAGTTATGATGACCAAATAGGCCAGTACAAAAAACAAAAAATGTACTAGTCTATATAAATTTATATAGACTAACCAAGAAATATTTGAAAAGGTTCTTTATATTAAAGGGGTGGTCTTTACAGATCTAAGGTTTATGTTCCATATAAATAGTTTCCCAGAGAGTCAAGGATAACTGGTTTTAACCCGTTCAGGACTGATTGATTATGATATAGCATGTATACTCCATAGACCTAGGCCTGATTATTTGCGGGACCAGCCCTTAAGGGGTAAAAATATAAATGTTGTTGAGTAGTTAAAGGTAACGTTGAGTATTGGTAATTTCCAAAGTGCCCCCCCCCCAAAAAATTAATAAACGGATTTGGTTGATTTCAATTCCATATGAAAGATCATCGAAAAAAACATGGGAAATAATAATAATTCCCATTCAAATGCTCTAATTGTTGTGAAATTTGCTTTCAAAATATTTATAAAAGTGATTGACGTCCGGCCATCACTTTTTAGAGAATGCTAGCGCGAGGCGCAAGCGTTCTAGGTCCTCTGATGCGAAAGGCGAACGGCGCTTGCGATACACATGAATATGCGCGGTAACTATTACCGCGCATTACAGTCTCGTATTAGGAGGATCTAGAACGCTAGCGCTTCTCTCTAAAGTTAATTTGACACTTGAGTTGTAACAGCTCTTTTTGAATGATAACAGGGGTTTTACTTTGTCGTTTGTAATTGTGTATACTTTTCGAGCATGGTGAAGTTATAACTATTAGTTTGTACCGTAATCGTGCAGGTTTTGGTTACTAAAGTTAAGTTTGACCAATACTCAACGTCACCTTTAAATATGGATATATCATTATAGACTTTTGTAGAGTACCTACAATATCATTTACCAGCACTTTCCAGAGATACACCTGATTATTTTAACAGTATACACTCATTAACCATTCAGCATGTTTGATATATTTATTTACATGTTTCTAATCATATTTATGAGTGAGCTTTATTTTGTAAGATATGTTATACGATGAACATCTGGAGAAAAAAATAGTTTTAATAACGCAATTGTAGTAGTCAAGCTCCGTTAACATATTCATCCAATGCCTTTTATTCCCTTTACTTGCTGATGTTTGTGTAATTAAATCATATGTTTCATCTATAATCTTGCTCCTTGATTGAATTGATAATAAAGTGGTATTCATACATGTGTATGTTCCTTTAATAATCTCATACAGTGTGACCTTTGGGATTGCCGATCTGCAGTTCAATGGAACAGGTGCATGGATTTCTTCTGTATCAATCTCGTAAGTTACGCAGTATGCATTTCCCAACCCTCAGAAGTTTTACTCAACTAGTAATGATCCAGAAAATTTGAAGAAAATATGGCATAAACATGCATTGCCTTTCACCTTTCCTTTAGAGTGGTGCTATACTCGTAGTCAAATATTCCAGCAAAATTTGTCATTGTTATACATTGCCTTTAGAATATGTATGACTTTATTATTTATGTAAGTTATTGCACATGTAAAACCTTTTAAAAACTACATTGACATACTGATACATTGACAACAACACACCAGTAATGTACTGATGTTCGGATGTAGTAATGTAGCAATTTTCTTTGCTCATTTTCATTTGATTATTAAAGGATGAATATAATGAGGCACACATTGGTATGTCAATAAAGCAATCTGTGCTTAAGAAATGGAACTTCCTTATATACTGGATTCTCCCTGACGTAGCACGATATACAGCTTTCATGGAATGATCATCTAATACATACTTGCCAACTGTCCCGTTTTTATCGGAATTGTCCCGTTTTTTGAAGTTTTTAAAATCGGGACGTCTTTTTTTTAAGTTAAAAAAAAAAAAAAAAAAAAAAAAAAATTTAATGTATAGAGACAACATTTACCTAGTAATTTTGGAAGAATTATGAAAAATGGGTCGAGAATGCATTTAATACTCAAAAATGTCAAGGCCGGGACCCCTGTCGCAATGGACTTTGTGCTTGCAATGTGCACTTCCCGCACACTTGTGCAATTATGCTGCGACTTTGGATCCCCGGCCAATTTTGTCCCTCTTTCCAAAATTCAAATGTTGGCAAGTATGCGTAATATCTTAAAACTGTAAACTTATCTTTGATTCCATCCAGGATGAAGGTGATACAGACTGATGGCTGGTGGTACGTCAACACAACAACCCTCTCCTACCAGCTCAAAGCAGGCGCAGCCAAGGAGGAAGAAATCACGCTCCCCGCCAAGCTGGAGACCCCCGTTGGCTGGTCCTACCACTGCGGTGACATCACTTTCGCAGAGATGAACAGTACGGGAGAGTCCCTCGAGGTCTACTTCAACGATTTTCAGGTACGTAGGATTTGTTGGATTTTTTTAACCATAGGCGTAATAATAAGGCAGGGGTAATAGGAGTGTGCAGCACCACCTGAAAAGGTTTTAAAATATGGCGATATTTATCCAAAAAGGCCCACAAATTTGGACAAACTCATCTCATATTCGGGCAAATATCAATAGCAAGGACCCCTTTTTGGGTAAAAATTGGGGATGGTATTGAGGCGACAGACCTCGCCCACACCCCCCCCCCCCCCCCCCACCCCCTGGCAAAAATGTGACTGTACCCCAAGGTTTTTAAAGACATGATCGATCAGTTAAGGTTAATGATGTCGGGGATTGCCCCTTTTTTGTCACTATCCGAGAGACGCAGCCTACGTTTCAAACTTTGGCAGATTTATGTGAAGAGCAGGGCCCATATATTCATAAAACCCTGCTAGCTTAGTTCCATGCTAAGTGCATTTAAAATGGTACGGTTTAGTGTGCTCGAAACATGTTTTCCTAGTCCCCAACTGGGGTTAGCTGGTTTAGCCGTATGGTTCTACTAAGTAAACCCTAGTGAGCAATTGAAAGAATGTGTTTCATACATAGCCACATCATCAGAAATACACCCTAGCATTAAACTATGCTAGCAGGATTGTATGAATATGGGTCCTGATATCTAAGCGCTTGACCAGGGCTCTGTAGAAAAAAAAAGATTCACAATTGATTGCTTGACAAATAAATTGATTGTACAATCAGTTAATTGATCAGCTAATTAATTGATTGATCGTACAATCCATTTGGACCGACGATTTTACCCGTCTTGTAGTATTCATGGTCTGGATCTGACATCTTTGATTCAGCGAGTGGCTATTATAGTACTGTTCTGTGCTGTGAATAGGGATCAAGTATTTTGGTTATTATTATATCTCTTCAGATCTTTTTTTGTTTTGTGTTGTGAATAGGGATTAAGAATTTTTGTTATTATTATATCTCTTCAGATCTGTTTTTATTTTGTGTTGTGAATAGGGATTGAGAATTTTGGTTATTATTATATCTCTTCAGATCTTTTTTGTTTTGTGTTGTGAATAGGGATTGAGAATTTGGTTATTATTATCTCTTCAGATCTTTTTTGTTTTGTGTTGTGAATAGGGATTCAGTATTTTGGTTATTATTATTATATCTCTTCAGATCTTTTTTTATTTTGTGTTGTGAATAGGGATTAAGAATTTTGGTTATTATTATATCTCTTCAGATTTTTGTTTTTGTTTTGTGTTGTGAATAGGGATTAAGAATTTGGGTTGTTATTATTATATCTCTTCAGATCCAGCCGCTCGCAGTAGAAGGTGACGCGTTCTCTCGGGCCAACGAGTGCGTAGGTTTCTTTACCTCGGGCATTTGGATGGGCATTATCACCGCACTCCTGATCATTGCAGTCATTAGCTTTGGCATCACCATGATGGCCTCTGTCCGTGTCATGGACAAGTTCGATGACCCCAAAGGCAAGCAGCTCGTCATCAATGTCCCGGAATCTTAAATGCGATGGTCTCCTTCAGATATCTTTCAGTATCCGTGCTCTTGTGTTAGTTAATTGAATGGTAGATACACATTTATTACCCACGCCGATGAAATCGGCAGGGGGTTATGTAAAGGGTTCCGTATGTTTGTTTGTTTGTTTGTTTGTTTGTTTGTTTGTTTGTTTGTTTTTTTTTTTTTTTGTTTGTTTGTTTGTGTACAAGATAACTAGAGAACGGGTGAACGGATTTGCACCAAATTTTCAGGGAATGTTTGGATAGTGACATGGAAGAATCGATTAGATTTTGGTGATGATTGGTTGACCCCTGCAAATTCTGTGGAACCTTGAAGTTTGAGTATGTATTTAATTAGGCATCGTCATTCGGCGTTACATGGCGTGCGCGCATGGGCCATATTTTTGTACACGTAGTTTGCGCGATGTTTGGCTGTGGGCAATGCAACTTCGCTATTGCAAGGGTGGAGGGATATACTATTTTTCCAAATGTAATGCGGTCAAACAGCTGATTGAACCACGTAATATGCATGTGAAGTATACACAAGAGATGCTTGCGATGATTATAGATCCGGTTCGTGTTTTGAATCGAGAAACTCGACCAATTTCAACCTCCGTAAGTCATTTTTTGCCGCATTTTCGCAGTGAACTTTGTTGAAATCTCAAATTTTCGAGCAATCGGAAGTAGGGTGCACTTTGGAAACTTACATTTTTGGATGATTCAGGTGTTTTTATTGTCAATAATTTTGTACACTGCCTCGCCATGGGGCTGCCGCGCCGCAAGCAAGCGGCCTACACCCTGGCCTAGGCATTTTCACCAAATCGTGCCTAAAACGCGCTGGTTAGCCTGCGGTAAGCAAAACAGGGTTGAGGCCGACGAAGGGGTAGAACAGGGCTAATGGGAGGCGTGGGTATGCTGACTTTGTCGGCCTTCTAGTTTAGTTTATAATTCAATTTAAATTGTGTTAATCAATGTTTGATACAAGTTTATTTGGGTGTTTGTTGGGTGTTTTGTAATACTATTATATCTATTTTGTGTTTTTAACTGAGTGTTTAAAACATTTTGTGTATTTCAAGATTATTCCTTCAAAAAGAGATATATCTTAAGATAAAAATATGCTTCTGTTAATCAATACTAAATATCCCCTTTTATGTTCATATCTGACGTGATTTCTCCATGATTTGTAGATTTATCTATCAGTACTTTCTAAGATATTACATATTATATCAGTTATGAAGAAGATATACATATTTTGTTAATATCCCAGTGTAAATTTCCAAAATTTACGTATATATCTGTCAATTATCAAAGTCTCCTTGCATACACTTTATTATGTAAGCCATGTGATATTTTAACAGCAATGAAGTATGTTCACTTACATGTAGTTGATGGGCAGTTTAGTCGCTGTAATGAAATAGTTTTTAAATGCTTATCTTTGGCATTAGCTAATCATGTGTACCTCTTGTTCTTGTATTTGCAGTTAGCTATTATGATCAAATAGTAAATTGTGGAATGGTCTAGATTTTACATACAGTATATAGATACGAGTTCCAAAGATTTAACTTTTTATGCCTCCGCCAACGAAGTAGCCGGAGGCATTATGTTTTCGGGTTGTCCGTCCGTCCGTCCGTCCGTCCGTCCGTCCGTCCGTCCGTCCGTCCGTCCGTACGTCCGTCCGTACGTCCGTCCGTCCGTCCGTCCGTCCGTCCGTACGTCCGTCCGTACGTCCATCCGTACGTCCCGTTTTCGTTCTCGCGATATCTCAAGAACCAGTTGACGGATCAATTTCAAACTTGGTATGAGTGTACATATTGGGGTGACAATGATCTGATTAGATTTTAGGGGTCATGAGGTCAAAGGTCAAGGTCACATGACTCAATATATATGCAAAAATGCCTCGTTCTCGCGATATCTCAAGAACTGGTTGACGGATCAAATTCAAACTTGGTATTAGTGTAGATATGGGGGTGGCAATGATCTGATTAGATTTTAGGGGTCATGAGGTCAAAGGTCAAGGTCACAGGACTCGATATATATGCAAAAATGCCTCGTTCTCGCGATATCTCAAGAACTGGTTGACGGATCAAATTCAAACTTGGTATTAGTGTAGATATTGGGGTGGCAATGATCTGATTAGATTTTGGGGTTCATGAGGTTAAAGGTCAAGGTCACAGGACTCAATATATATGCAAAAATGCCTCGTTCTCACGATATCTCAAGAACTGGTTGACGGATCAAATTCAAACTTGGTATTGGTGTAGATATTGGGGTGGCAATGATCTGATTCGATTTTGGGGTTCATGAGGACAAAGGTCAAGGTCACAGGAATCAATGTATGTGCAAAAATGCCTCGTTCTTGCGATATCTCAAGAACCGGTTGACGGATCAATTACATACTAGGTATGAGTGTACATATCGGGGTGCCACTGATCTGATTAGATTTGGGGGGTCATGAGGTCAAAGGTCAATGTCACATGACTCAATTATATGACTCAATATGTATGCGAAAATGGCTTGTAATTGCAAAATTTCAAGAACTGAATGTCAGATTTCAATCAAACTCGGTACCTGTATCATAAAGAGTCAACGTAGCCATAAAATGTTGGGGTCATGAGGTTGAGGTCAAGGTCACGGGACTCATTATACATGCAAAAAAGCTTGTAATACCAAAATCTCAAGAACTAAATGTCAGATTTCAATCAAACTTGGTACCTGACTGTTTTTTAGGGAGCCATCAAAGATTGGGATCATATGGTCAAGGTCACAGGACTCAAAATATAAGAAAAATTAAATCAGTGCATGTTAATTTGGGCATATTAAAATCGCGTGATAGCGGAGGCATAATTTTCGATTGCGCGCAATCGAAGATCCATCTAGTTTATTCTGCAAGTTATTGGTAAATCATTTGTTATGATGCAGCATAATTGTACAATGGTCTTGAAAAAGAAACTTTTATAGATCTAGATCATTTAGGTTATGAATTGTAGGCGTCCTTATATTATAGACTAGTTGCGAAGATTGCATTGTCGTATTTGTTATGTAAATCAATAATACAGTATTGTATCTTTGAAACATTCCATTCTCTAATTTTTGGAAAGCTGCCATCTGTGGAATATGTGCAAAAGAATATTATTCAGATGGAAATTGTGTCCAAACTCAAACTGTGTTTATTCCACTTCAATTTTGGAAACGGCAGAGCATTCATAAAATGATTAAACATAAACAGCATGTTCACGCAATGCACACACAGATGTCGGTATATGGGACAATGTTCAATTCAAAGGTTAATACTGAGTGAGGCCCCAATTATTACATTTTTGCATGTACCATAATATTAACAAAACAAAAAATGATATGTGATATTAAAGCCACTCACAAAAACAAATATAAATAAAGTTATAACAGGACAGGATCACAATCATTAATACTCAATGTTACATTCAAGTTAACCAAATCTACAATCAAATACTATTAACTTGTGTTAATTAACTTAAAAACATTGTCAGCATGTGATGAAATGAAAATATTTACCAAGTTAGTGCAATTTATTTTGATGAAAGTTCTTTATTACCCTAATCATGATCTGCAGAGTTGATCATGAATAAATACAAATTTGTTGCCCTAAATTAAATTTGATTTTGAATCTTCAAATTATTATCTTGGTGAGTTTCTGCTGTGTGACGTGATGATATATGTTCATTATGTAATAATCATAATGTAATTAAAAAGTTAAGGGATCTAGTAACATTGTTCAATCCACAAATTTTACATCGAACTCTAGTGGTTCATTCATAGCTTCGATATTTTGAATTTCCCTTCCATTAAAAATTTCTCAGATTTTTAATTATCCACTGGAAAGTTATAACTGTCCATACACGTTATACCATTCATCACTTTTTTCACATGTCAACAACGTTACTAGATCCCTTTAACATAATTACTAGATGTGAGTAAAGAAAATATTTGTAACAATTAAATGTGACCATGTACTAGAGCATGAATGACCTTTGCAGCATAGACACATATTTATGGGGGGGGGGGGGGGGGGGGGGTGTTTCACAAAGATTCTAAGTTGAACTTAACTCTAAGTTGGACCTTGCAATTATGGAAAGCCATTTGTAGCCTTGGAATAAAACATATCCAATTTAACAACAAATACAAGTATTTGAGACTTATATAATACTTACTTCAAGGCTACTTGATAATAAAGAATATTTTTGTTTTATATCATAATGTATGCATTGTCAAATTAAAGAACTGTTTCAACAATTTAACAAAGAAACTAATGGTTTTCCATAAATAGTCCAACTTTGAATCTTTGTGAAACACCCCCTGGATTCATGTTGAAGAAAAGGGTCCTTGCAAAATATTTGTCTTTGTCTATAAAAATATGAAACATTATTTTAGGTCACATACATGTAGTGCTAAATTTATCTATTTGTTTGAATGAATGAGTGGTCGCGACTGAACAAGTTTGTTATGAGATTGCTTTGTAAATGTATGTACATGAAAGTGAGATATGAAACCAACTTGCTATTATAGATTAGCTTACTCAGGGGCTAAATTTAAAATAGAGGCACGGATAATATTGGGGCCCCGATAATCACATTTTAGTATAGAAATTCAAAATATGCATAAATCATATTTAACGCAGGAGCTGTGCCATGATGCACACACACAAGAGAGACCAAATCGCCAATCGGGAAAAAATGACAAAAAGTCAGCACTGGCAAGACAATCTTTGTGGTACAAACTACAATAAGACACATTCCAACGATATCAGTGAATAATTTAACTTTTAATTTCTACGATCCACTGGCAAATTCAATTAAACGAAATACACATTCTATTGCAACCCATTGACAAAAAAATTCTGAGTCATTCACGATTTTCAGTCTCTATTAGCACCCTAATTCTCCAGTAGATAAAACACAACAGTAAGGAATATGAATGTTCTTGTGACTTTACTTGTGAGGATATACGCTTTACTAAGTATTATAGTAAAACAAAAAGTTCATGTGCCAGGTGCAGAGCAATATCTTTAACTTACTTAGTATTACATGCACATGTACATGTATTTCTCACTGAATCTCCAAATTAGGGAGTGCGCATAGAAAAGCGCCATGTCTTTTGAACCAGGGTGGAATCATCTTGTCTGAGCGTGACGCAATAATTAATGACAAACAAATACATGTGCAAGTATATCACATTAAATATAAAATATACTAAAATATAGGAATGAATACTGTAATTTATGAAATACCATCTTTTTCAGAACTAATATACATACAGTGCTGGAAACATTTAAAAATCATTTTTTAAAGAAAATCTTTAAAGCATTTTCTATTTGAGCCTTAAATTGCACACCAGAAAAGCATTGCATCATTACAAGCATCTAAAACAAAACAATACTCTAATAATAATAATAATACAATAATTTTCAAAAGATTATGACAAAACATAAGTATTATCTGTACACTGAGCATAGGTTAGATAAAGTTTGATATCTATGCTTATATTACACTATTATTACAAAACTGAGAATTCCAAATACTTCAAAACCACTCTTCTTCGGCTGATGATATGTGTGACTGACTGGTATGGCAAAACCCAGCACTTGTCGGTAAAAATCAAAATTTCGATTTTCCAATCCATGAGAAAGGCCTCATCACAAGCATTCATTTGATGCCTTCTTCCAAAACTAACATTGGACAATATTTGGTAAAGATATGGTTGTAATTATTTTGAGTACTGAATTTCAAACAAGAGGAAAGCCTGTTGATCGAGGTACTAATAAAAAGAATAATAAAACGTAATCGTGCAGTAATCACATGTTACATGTAAAAACGAATTGACTAAGAGGAACATTACTTCCAGGGACATTATCTCTATGGGAATGCATTAACTAAGAAAGGAATGGTTTAAAGGTGGACGGAAAGCTAACATGTACAAACTACACAGCAAATACAACCGGCCTGTATATATAACACTTCTAAATAATATCCAGTGGAACCCTGCTATAACGAGCTATATGTCATACTGAGGTACCTGATATACCTAGGTAATTTCACAGGTCCTGGGGAGTGTTTCACAAAGATCATAAGTTGAACTTAACTCTAAGTTGGACTTAAAAATTATGGAAAGCCATTTGTAGCCTTGGAATAAAATATATTCAAAAGCAAAAATGCAATTATGTTAGACTTTTCATAAATTTTACATCAAAAACATGAAATTCCCTTGATAATAGAAAATACAGTCAATGAATTGAATCAAGATTTTATGCCTTTTAAAAGAAAATTTACAAAATTGTTTCAAAGAAACTAACGGCTTTCCATAGTTTCTAAGTCTAACTTAGAGTTAAGTTCAACTTGTTTTAAGACCAACAAGATCTTTGATATAAAGAGGTAAATTCATTGGACCCAAGGTGCGTGTTTTAATGAGGTTTCACTGGATAATGTACATTTCAATATTAAGCATACACACATTTTTGGGTGAAGTTATTTTTTCATAATAAGAAATTATTACAATTGGCAAATGTGAGCACAAAAATATAGTGCACTGTATTAGAAAAAGAGCATATATAACTGCCCATAATAGAACATGCTGATATAAGTAAACAGTCCAGGGCCCCGTTGATCGTAAGTCAGAAAATTTATGCGTTTCAACCAATCAGATTTGCGCATCTAGAACACGTGATATGACTTACGATTAATTGCAACTTACAATCGATTGTATCTCTTTCTGCAATGGGGCCTATGTCATATAAAGTGAAAAATAATGGTTTCCACACTAGTAATTAGATTTAACTAGTTCAGATAAATATGGTATGCCCTATTATAAAGAAAGCATCAAGTGCATAACATACAACACTCCCACAAGTCTTTGTCATTTACAATTATTATTAAGCATTACAAATCATTTTTTGTTTTGTTGCTCTACCATCTTTGCTTAGATTTTCGCTCGTGAATAGATTCTCCTTACCTTATTCACCTTCATTCATAGTAGACATCATTAAGTTTCTGGGGTGGAATTCCCCTTTAATAAAGCTTACAACCTATTACTCTTAACTAAATAAAGCTAATCCTTATTTTGGGCACAGAATAAACAATTGTTTGCATGCATGGTCATTATACATACCTTTGCAAAATGTAGACTAATTATATATAGAGTGAGTTAATAATAAAATTACATAGCAATGGATAAAATATGTGTAATAATTTAAGCAGAGATAAAGACAAATAATATTGCAATTCATTTTAATTCCTGTACTGTAACAACAGTAGCATGGAACTCCAACAAAACACTTCCAACACACTCATACAGACATTTACCATAACGTTGTGTGTCATAGTCATTGCATGGACAATGCATGCCTACCATGCACTTGTTGACATGGTAACACATGCATTGTCTACATACTCTGTATGACCAAGAAATTGTGGTTATGGTGTGTAAATGGTCATACTGCCTAGTAGTATGACTATTTACATTGAAGATGTGCCTCACCGAGGCTTTTCAACGATAGGCGATAATACAAATTAAACAAATAAATTTTAATGATAAATCTTCAGTTGCTAGTACATGTATAAGCTGCTTTTAGTAGTCTCATTCAGCTGAACACAAATATAATTACTACTTTTTTAATTTTTACTAATTATGTATCTTGATACATTTTACAGCCTAAGCAATACTACTTGTTCTAAATAATAACTATCATGCTTTGATTCTGTGCCCTTTGCCATAAGAGTTTTAATTTACAAATTAATGAATTATCATTATAATTATATATTAATTACATACAGTACACATTCATAAATAAATAGTATCAGATTGTTTATATGACATGCACATGTCTATCACATTATGATACTCCTTGTGCTAGTATTATTACGATCACTATCACACTCGCATTTCAAATGTTTCTATTAACATTTCAAAATTACTCTCATCACGATCTATACCCCTTTGTTTAAAGTTAACCGCACAATATGCTTTCTCCAAATTATTCAATTTTACAATCACATACACACACACACACTAGAGAAACATTAGAACTGTAACGTCGTAACATAGTCCCAGCATTTGTACTTCTTTCAGAAGTACAACCAATACCACAAGAATATACCTTCATTATATAAAGGTATATTTGAGAATTTTTAGTGAAATAGTGCCTTTTGCATTCACACACGAGACAGAGAATGGTACTTTATATTGATACACTTTTCATCCCTCACAAATAAGTACAATCAATACCATGAAACTATACTTGTAATATTCATTACCTAGTCCAAAAGTTATAGCCATACCGTAGAACACCATCGTCAAGCACCCCCCATGCACCTATACGCATCTTGCTTTTAAAGACGTTTCCATGAGATTCACCTCCATTATTATCCTCATGAATATTCCTCACCATTATTTGCATTCTTGATTAAAGTTTCCCGTTTGGACAGAGAGCGGGTGCTCTTTAAAAGCAAGATGCAAATAGGTGATTGGCGGTGCTTGACGATGGTGTTCTACGGTATAGGCATACACTGCAAAAATAAAACATATGTTTGTACAACATAAATACAATACTGTGAGACTACACCTTTGGGGTTAAGTCATAATGTGGGCATAGGAAATAGGAAAAATACATATTGACAACAAATCATACTTCCATATATATGAATAACATATATACTTCTTGTACATTCCATACAAAGCAAAACTGTCAGAAATACACAGTGGGTGGACTTGGAACAAGTGAAACGGCTTAGGACAAAACTTTGTTAACACTTGATCAATTTTATGTAATAAGCTTTTGAAGACTTTATTTTGTCAGTTGTAATCTTCAAAGGTCATTCTACTAGGACAAACACCTTTATTAATCGAAAAATCATTTGTTACGGGAGCCAAATAAAACATTAAACTTTTGTCCAGAGTCACCTGCACCATGACGTACTATAAATCCAACAAATGCAGTATCTGGCAAGAGAAAACAGAGTTTCATTTCTCTTGGCAAGTATCATTTTTGTTACACTGTCTACTTCTACAATTATTCTTCTTCATTTAATGTTTCGCTTCCTTCATCCAAAAAAGTATTTTGTCTTGTACTTTTAGGACGCAATAGCCGTTTGGAGCACGAAATCCTCCACTAGTATCTCACAGAGTTTGCTAAATTTGAGGGATGCTATCCAGTTTCAATTCATGCCATTGGCACTCTCTCATCTCGCAATGTCTTCACTTTCCTCATTCTCCAGTACATTTATAAGGAACTAGAGTAGCTGTTCGGCGCACCAAATCTTAGCCTCGAATCTTGCAAAGCTCGTTGAGCTCTCCTGTATTTGTGGGATGCCACCTAGCTGTGATTTGTGCCATTGACTCTCTGATATCATGCTTTGTTTTCACTTTCCTCATCAGATGAAAGAGTTTTCTCCTGTACCTTTGAGGACGCACTAACCGTTCGGAGCAGGAAATCTTGAGGGATTCTATTAATCTGTAATTAATTCATGCCATTGACTTTCTCCCATCATGCTTTGTTTTCACCTTCCTCATCAAACTAAAGTGCAATTTCCTGTTCTTTTGAGGATGCAGTAGCCGTTCAGAGCACTGAATCCTCCATGAGTTTCTCACAGAGTTTGTCAAACCTCTCCTCTGCATCTAAGGGATAATATCCAGCTGTAATTGGTGCCTTTAATTCTCTCATCTCATGCTTTCTTTTCACCTTCCTCATCCGACGAGAGAGTTTTCTCCTGTGCTTTTGAAGGCTCAGTAGCCGTTCGGAGCACCGAATCCTCCCCGAGAATCTCGCAGAGTTCGTTGAGTCTCTCCTGCATCTGAGGGATCCCCGCCAGCTGAGACTCGAGACGCTGCTTCTCCTCGTTCAGACTGAGCCGGGCGGCCGTATCCAGCTCCTCTAGACGCCAGTTGCCCGTCCCGTCAAACTGCAACAGGTGGGTGTGGTATTTCCTGTGAGGCAATTCATAAATGTTTTGTTATTCATGACTAGATATTGTTTCAATACACAAGTAATATTGCTCTAAATTAAAGCTGTAACTTCAAGTTGATGCTTCTCATTCCGTTCAACCTGAGTGAGGCTGCCGTATCCAACTTCTAGAGATACCAGTTGCCAGTACCGTCAAACGGCAACAAGTGTGTATGGTATTTCCTGAGATGCAATTCATAACAATAATCAAATCAATTATAGTTTGTTCTAATTAAAGCTGTATCTTGAGTTGATACTTCTCCTCGTTCAAAGTGAGCTAGGCGGCCGTATTCAGCTCTTCATGATGCCATGTGCCCGTACCATCAAACTGCAACAGATGCGTGTGGTATTTCTTAAGGGGAAATTCATACAAATATTTATTTATGACTTTATAGTTGTTTGCAATATATATTAAATTGAAAATAGGCAAAGAAAATAGGGTTTCCCCAAGATTCAAACCTGAGACCTCCAGATTGCCAGACCAGTGCTCTATCCCTAGATTGATTTCATATCCACTGTTTTTTGTGTCAAGTTTGTAATAACTTCTGACCATCATGAGCATTGAAAAGGGTTTCAGGGACAAACACCCACCTCAAGGTATTGGTAGCATTCTAAGCAGCTTGAAATATCTTTCCCTTACTGTTGATGCTCACAGCACTTGTACTCTCATCCAAAAGTGCAAACCATGGCACAGTTATAATTTAATAAGGGCTTGACACAAGCACTTGCCCGAGGCAAGTAAAATTTGATGTTCAGCAAATAAAATGTCAAAAATTATCTAGTTTGCTTGCCTGATCGGGCAACTATATGTAATTGTTCCACTACAAGAGAACAATGTAACTTCATATGTTTAAATCTCATCTTGAAGAGGGCAAGTAAATTGTAAAAATTTACGATTTTACATGCCTGGAACGGGCCAGTACACAGAAAAATTAGAGTGGAGGCTAATTTAATTGTCAAAAAATTCATTGATTCATATATTTAATAATGGTATTTATTCAACAAAAATGTCACATTCACAGCTAAAAGCTGAATTGCAGCGTCATTTGCAACACTATTTACAAACATGGAAATAACATTAATGAACGTTGATATATTATATACAATAATTAATTAAATAAATCATAAAATACCTGAATAGTATCACGAATTAGGCACGAATATGTTAGCTTACCAGAGCGATGGCCTGTGTGTGATGGTTAGCATGATGATACCAGCATTCTTGGCAGCTTGGAAGATCTTTCCTTCACTGTCGATGCTCACAGCACTGGTGCACTCATCCAACAGCGCAAACTGGGGCCTGGGAGAAACAAGATAGGAATAATACAAACAAATTCCATCATTTGGAGTAATCAACATTATAAAATAAAGTGCTTTGACAAACATTGCTTCTCTCCTAGTAAGATTCGTCCCCTCCTGTGACCTTTGTCAAGCCTCCTCACAGGAAAGCTAAAGAAACATTTTGAATTGGCTCAACATGAAGCTGAATAGAGATTCTGGATACGCATTGTCAGTGTCACTAACTTTTGCTCCAGTGATATAAGTGCAGCCTACCGAGAACTGTGAGGAGAAGTAGTCACTTGGCTCGACAAAGTCCACAGGAGTGGACGAAAGTATGCAAACAGTTCACTACGCTAGTTTAGAACTGCAATTTCTGCACTTAAAGGGATATATGAGTTATTCTGGACAATTTGATTTTCAAATTTATAAGAGCCCCCCCCCCCCCCCCAAAAAAAATATAAATAAATAAAATAAAAAATAATTATACCTTGGACTAATGGTTTAATTTGTGGGATGGTTTCTGATATTTACAAGAAATCTGATGGTTGTTTTTGCACAGCACAGTACAGTTCCCGAAAGTACTAGGTGTTGAGTCTCTAGAAACAGACTAGTTATATTGTCATAGGAACTTAACCACCCCTAAGTTCCTAGACAAAAGATGATAGTCTTCTTCTGCAGACCCATGCACATATAATCTGGTATGATGGTGAGTTTTTAAATTATAATAACATTTTTCTGGAAACCTATAACTTTTTGGTGGAATGGACAACTAAAACAATTCTCATTTACAATTTAGAAAATTATTTTTGGGTGGTGGTTCCCTTTAACGGATGGTGATAGCTTACTTGTGATAGAAGAGTCTTGCCATCCCCATCCTCTGTTTCTCTCCTCCTGAAAACACATCCTTCCAGTCGTTCACAGAATCCCAGCCTGAAATGCAAGAACAACCATGAATTTTTACTGAGTTCTTCTTTTTCTATTTCCAATAAAGTGCAGCTTCAGGCTTCATTAATATTATACACGGTTTGTGCACATGTGTGGAACATGTGTGCATACCAGCTCCACTCCATGAATCAGTGCATCTATTTACAAGTTGGTGCAAGTAAAAACAAAGATAAAACTAGAAATATCACTGAATGTGATTAATACCCCCGAAGTACTGGTTTGTGAAGATATAACAAATATTATTTAGTGCAGAATCTACACTGTATGGTGCACAGATATATTGGGAGCAAATTTGTGGTCACCATGGCAACGCCTTATCCGAAAAACGAAAAAGATATGTATTGCACACCCTCACCTTAACAATATTAAGTCTACCAAGTTTCATTAAAATTGCTCAAAAACTGTGGAAGTAGTTCGCTCCACAAGATTTTCATATTTTTGGTGCAAAATTGTGGTTACCATGGCAACGCCTTATCATTCATTCACGGAAAATGAGTCTTGCACACCCTTACCTCAGGAACATTCAGTGTGTCAAGTTTTATCAAAATTGCACAAAAACTGTTGAAGTAGTTCGCTCCACAAGATTTTCATATTTTTGGTGCAAAATTTTGGTTACCATGGCAACGCCTTATCTAACATTCACGGAATATGTCTTGCACACCCTTACCTCAGGAACATTCAGTGTGTCAAGTTTCATCAAATTTGCTCAAAAACTGTAGAAGTAGTTCGCTCCACAAGATTTTCATATTTTTGGTGCAAAATTGTAGTTACCATGGCAACGCCTTATCTAACATTCACGAAAAATGTGTCTTGCACACCCTTACCCCAAAAAATTGCTCGTATAAATTAATTATTAATACAAGAAATAAAGTCTGACATGCCCCCCAGCCCCGATACATACCTCCTTCTCTTGTGATGATGTTTTGCAGGTTCACAATGCCCAGGATGTGCTCCAGATCATCGTCTGTGATCCCCTTGGACAACATGTCCTTGAATGTGTCCGGGTAGATCACCTGATCTCGCAGAGTTCCCAGTGACATGTATGGCCTGAGAAAAACAAATCACCAAATCAAAATGAAAACAAAAAACTGAGGAGAGTTTTGATATACTGTAGATGGGATTCTCTAAGTGGAATTTTATGTCCACCTCCATATGTGTCATTACTTTTTTACTTTAAATAACTCTTCAATTGCATGGATGTGGCAAAATAAAATTCCTTTAAGAAACATATGATGACATAAATGGTACCCTGGTGTACCAAATGAAAATCCGCCATTTTGTTTAATTATTTATTTATTTTTCAGGGCTGTACACTGGGGTACCAAATAGTGTGAAATTATTTTTGTTATGCTTGATTTACGTTCAAAATGCTCTCTTTGCGGCCGGGATAGCGTGCATACAAGCGCTGCATGCACAACGCAATACACCAGCGGCCTCCATGATTGCTCTGCGGTACGGTTGTACTTCGGGTGGACACAAGATGGCGCTACACAACGCGGGATACCGGGGTACAACGGTACCCCGGGGTACTGCGTGTGTCATCATATGTATGATTTTTCGAGGGAAGGTGGTGAATGAAAATTCAATACCTTTGTGGGATGAAGACCATGTGATGAGGGTCAGGTTTGACAAGCTTTCCTCTGTAGACGGGCCACAGTCCACACAGTATCCTGAAGAGAGAGCTCTTCCCGCATCCATTGGGACCAGTGATCAACAGGTGCATCCCAGAGGTCACCTGCAAAAGAGAGGACAAAAGAACTTTAAATTATAATCTGTTATAGTTTAAGATCACTTGCTCTACACCCATTCAGCCTATTTTGCCTATTTTCTAAGTATTTATGAGACTTTGCAAGAAATTGTACATCAAAAGCATGAAATCTGCATGTAAGTAGAAAATATGGATAATTTCATATCTAATCTTATGTTGTACTTAATAATTTGTTTATAAATCTCAAATAGCAACTAACAGTTTTCCATAGCTATACATTTGACATAGGAACTAACAGTTTTCTATAGCTATACATTTTACATAGCAACTAACAGTTTTCCATAGTTATACATTTCACAAAACAACTAACAGTTTTCCATAATTCAAGTCCAACTTAAAGGCATGCCTGTAAAGTGTCTTACTCCACGAAAAAAACTTGGAGCTTCCTAGTTTCTCTTGTGCCGTGTTGTTTAGCTTATGGTAAGAGAAGAATAAAATAGGGTTAGATTTTTTCAAATGTCCCTTTAGTATGAAGATAATTATCATTGAAAATCATTATTTGAAAAGCGTTGCCAACGTTTTTCAAAAAAAGTACAATTGTCCTAGCTGAATACGTCCGGCCAGCGAGCTAGCGTGGGAAACATTCCGCCCGATTGAACTTTGAGCCGAGTGAGCGCAAATTCCATGAATTCTTCACCGTCTGTAAACATGCACGGATGCGGATATCGTCAACAGATGAATATTACTGCTACAAATGTACGATAGGCCATCAGTATTCGGTGATAAAATATGAACTCAATATTCACTTTTTTCACTAGGTAAACAGTGTTCGTTTTCTTTCAAACTTTCACAAATCTTTCAATTGTATTTTACAATGATATTGATGTAGGATTGAAGTCTCAAATGTCTCTTTCGGCAGAATTTTACACTTTACAGGCATGCCTTTAAAATCTTTGTGAAACGGCCCCCAGGATTCTAGGTGCCCTATCCAGAGGCGCATTATTACCCTTGGTCATCGGGGACAGTTCAAACCCGCACTATTATCCTGCGCACCATCTCAACTCCCAGAAGAGCATACTAGCCAAAGCTGCTCAACTATACTAGGGCACTACAGGCTAATTTATCATCCGACCAAGTACCCATTTATACTCCTGGGTAGAGATCAGCAATGTGGATTAATTGCCTTGTTGAAGGACATACATTGCCGTGCATCAATTGGGTTCGAACTCGGGTCCCGAGATTAGAAGTCAAGCGCTAAATCTGATCGTGCCACAACACCTACACACTACACTACACTGCACTTAATTCACATTTGCTGCTCTCCACCCGGGTGTAGTAAATAAGTACTTGGCAGGAAATTGTTTCTTGGCAGCTCGGCTAAAGCCAAGGGAATAAAGCTCTGAGTGCTCCGAGACTTTAGTGATATCAAAATAGACAATTATTATTATCACACTACACTACACTACCCTGACCTTGAGTGATAGACTCGAGATGACCTCGTCCTGGTTTGGGGTGATGATGGGCAAGTTCTCAGCGATGATCAGCGGTTCGTCCGTCGTCGTCACTTCACCTGAAAGCAAAGGGCCGCATAGCAAACATTAAAGCTTGTCTCGGATAGGGGTGTTGAGGGCACTGTTCATGTGTCGGAGTGTAGAGGGCGATGTTTGAAATTCTACACCGTGGGCAAGGTGTTTAAAAGATTGCACCGCGCATCTGATTTGCAGATTTGAATCGCCTTTAATACTAAACAGTGTTGGAGGATCAAGTCTCAGGCCATGAGCGACTGAAAGGATAAGTACTCTTGTGGAACAGAAATAAGACACAGAATAATTGCAGAAAATTGTACCAAGTCCAATAATAAAAAATAGGTGCATATTATTTTAATCAAATTATGTCTTACTTCATTTGTAAACAGTAAATGGGAGTTTGGAGCACACAAACTGACCTCTACACTTCATACCTATACGTGTAATTTCACATATCTCTCACCTCTTAACTGAGCGTATGACTTGACTTGCTTGATGTCCATCTGACCTTTGATCTTCCCGTTTGCGATGATGGTGTTCCTGGTGAAGTGCCCCTCGCTGACCTCCTCGAAGACAGTCAGCATGTCTGATACCCTGGCACTGTATCCTGCTAGCTCTGTGATCTGTCAGAAAAGAGAGTGAAAAGAAATCAGAACCACTTCATATAAAGCACATCAAAGACAGTCAGCATGTTTGATACCCTAGCTCTGTGATATGTTGGTAGAAGTAAAGAGAGTGGTCAGAACTCGAAACCCCTTCAAAAAGAATAAGCATCACCATATACCTTAACATTGGATATGACTGTGTTTGTGACAAAGTGCCTCTTGTTGATATCATCAAAGACAACACTTGAGCAAATATGTGACCTTACACCACAAAACGACCGTTATGTCGCTGTGGCAGTTTCTCTTTTATTAGCTAAAATAGTCAAATTTTGTTCAAAATATGAGATTTAGGATTTTGGTATTTCCTGAATACCTAAGCATATCTTAATCTACCTCCTGTAAAGTTTTGAGCCTCGGAAATCATGTTTAAATATTATTTTTCATCTAATAAATGTGATCTTATTACAGCGCTGGAATGGACACTTATATTTTAAGCAGCCCGTTTCTCCCTTATTTTAAAAATGCTTCAGCCATATTCCAAATCATTGGCGTTCATTTTGAAAGGGTTTGCTTATGCTACGGTCACAACTCAGAGCGGCGACCGCCCGATTTGTAGCCTGCTCGGTCGCCGCTGGAATTTAGGCATCGCCCAACGATTTTGGGGAAGTCGAGCAGGCTGTAGAGCCCCAGCGGTGCCTGGGCGGTGCCCTGTCGGTGTCCCGTCGGTCACCGGTCGATTTTAGGTCACAACTGGGCTAAATTAGGGAGTTAGCTCCGCGCGGCGTCCCGGCAGTGACCGACCGATGACCCACCGGTTCCCGAGCGGTCTCCCACCGGTCACCGGCTGATTTTTAAGAAATCGCCCGGCGACCGGACGGTGACCGGCGGGTAACCTGTAGGCGTACCGGCGGCGACCCGCCAGGCTCCGCCGGGCAACCTGAGTTCCGTTTACCTGCAGGACTTTATAATGTTTGATAATTACACAACCTTGCATTTGTTTTGTTTGCCTTGTTTGTATGATTTGTCACCTGAGAAAGAAATGCATGATGTGCCAAGTAAATCAAGCCTAATACAATGTAGTATTAACTGAATTAACTCTGATCTTTCCTTGTACCTTATTCTTTGTTTTTAATGAAGAGTCTTTAATTTGCAGTAAAGTAAAAATTGAAGACTAGTGGGGTGTAGTCTGAAAACCACTTTAAGTTAAAATTATGTTAAAATTGTATCTACGTCATATCTCCGTCACTAAAATATGTTTTCGCAAGTCGCTATTCCTTAAAGGGATAGTTGAGTTCTGGTATTAAAAGGAGAGTAATGTTTTGGTGAAACTGAATTTTAGTAACCAAAACCTGCATCATTAGACTACAAACTAATAATTATTCTAGAAGGGAACACAAGATTACAAATGACTTAGTAAAGATCATATTATCATTAAAAAAGAGCCGTTAAAACGTAAGAGGGCGCTCTCTAAACACTCATCGGTTTCAATCATTTTGAATACAATATTGTACATGTGATTTTTTGTTGAAATAGTGATTAGATAGAGAAATAACCAACAACTATTTAAATACCTATTTTGTTACTTTTTGAAAAGAGGAAACATTTTTTTTTAATTTTTAACGGCTGGTTCAAAATTATCGAATAAGTGTGGGGCCCCACATTTATTACAAATGACTATGATTATGGATATTTCAGCCGTTTTTGAACTGATTTTGATCAAATAAAGTTTATCCTGGCTTTAAAATATTGTGCTCTTTAACATTTTTCACTCAGTTTTTCATTATCTCACACAAATCATTGTATGTAGCGCCCTCTCTACCAAAACTCAACTATCCCTTTAAGTACAGTGTCATATTTTAGTGACGAAGATATGACGAAGAATTATAATAAATTTTAGCCTAAATTCGTTTTCAGGATTCAGGACTAAAGCGCATAGTGCGGTGGTAAATGAAAGAGTAAAATGATATGATTACATGTAGACTCGCATGTATTGTGTGTGTGTGTATGTGTGTGTGTGTGTGTGTGTGTTCGTGTGTGTATGCGTACATAATATATGCGTGTGCATAGTATGCAGCCATGAATCAACTTGCAAAACAAAGTATGCATGTTTAACACATTTTCTAGACACCTTTGCATCCGAAAGTCACACACACACACACACACACACACACACACACACACACACACACACATACGTGGTTACTCATTCAAAGTGAGGTCAATGTAAAATTGCATTCAAAGTGAGATCTCATTAAAAAAATTACTGCAGGGGCAAATATAAATAAGTCTAAAAATTGTGGACTCTGTTATATAGAATGGTGATATTTAGTTTCTAAAATGTTAATTTATTATATATGAGTAACGTCATATCAGAGCGAGATGTGTGTAAGTGCCGTTACATAAAGACCGAGGACAAAGCAAGGGGTGTGTAAGAGTTACTAAACGTTTACATAAAGACCGAGGACAAAGCAAGGGGTGTGTAAGAATTAATATACTTTTACATAAAGACCGAGGACAAAGCATGGGGTGTGTAAGAATTAATATACTTTTACATAAAGACCGAGGACAAAGCAAGGGGTGTGTAAGAATCACTACACTTTTATATAAAGACCGAGGACAAAGCAAGGGGTGTGTAAGAGTTACTAAACTTTTACATAAAGACCGAGGACAAAGCAAGGGGTGTGTAAGAATTAATATACTTTTACATAAAGACCGAGGACAAAGCAAGGGGTGTGTAAGAATTAATATACTTTTACATAAAGACCGAGGACAAAGCAAGGGGTGTGTAAGAATTAATATACTTTTACATAAAGACCGAGGACAAAGCAAGGGGTGTGTAAGAATTAATATACTTTTACATAAAGACCGAGGACAAAGCAAGGGGTGTGTAAGAATGACTGCACTTTTACGTAAAGACCGAGGACAAAGCAAGGGGTGTGTAGGCCGGAATTAATATAATTTTACATAAAGACAGAGGACAAAGCAAGGGGACTTTGTACCTCTTATTCTATACAATGCGTATATAAAATGAAATCAAAATTTAGAAGATGATGCAATCACTAAACTCCAGACTACGTAGTTCAGCAGTGGCGGATCCAGGATTTTGTAGATGGGGGGGGGGGGGGGGGGGTTTGAGCATTTGGAATAAGCGGCCGCCGTAGGCACCCGCGCGCGTGCCGCAGGCATGCACCTGCTAGGGGGGTCCGGGGGGATACCCCCCCCCCCGGAAAATTTTCAAATCTAGAAGCTTTTTCCTGCATTCTAATTAAGGCATTTGAGACACGATTCAGAGGTTTCCATATCATGTAATTTCCAGGAAACCTCTGCAGCTAAAGGGGGGGGGGGGGGTTGCAACCCCCACAACCCCCCCCCCCCCCCCCCTCTGGATCCGCGCCTGTTCAGTGGTCGCAATATTACAAGGTTATTCATTCTAACTGGTATCTTTCTAATTTAAAGGTAAAGACCAGTTTTGGAAACGCCCCCCTCTCAAAAAATTGAAATGGAAGCTCTTATTACCAATAATGTGAAAGAATATTATCATACTTAGATAGTATCATCCACATTTTGCCAATAAACCGCCTACTAACTGATATATTTCCAAAATTGTATTTCTGACTCATTGGGACAGCTATCGCCAACGAGGAATCGCCCATACGCTATATGTATAAGGAGCACGTGGTCGACCACGTGGCGATAGCTTATACTTCCGATATTTCTGTATTTTAAAATGTATACGGTCGGATTTTACCACACTAGCCCTTTTTCAATACATATTCAACAATATTGATACATTTAGATGTATTCGGCGACTTTCCCGAAACTGATCTTGGGCTTTAATCTCTAATCACAGGACCGAAGTCGCCGGTAGTGTCGATTCCAGTTTTTCCAAGATTGTGGTAGTGAATATAAATTTGTTAATCTTTTTTTTTTTAGATGAATGAAACTTATAAAAAAAAAAGGACTTTCACTGCTGTCACATGTTATAAAGTAACTTTGTACTAAACGTGAACAGGGACAAAGAAAAGAGGACTGAAAGTGGGCAAAAATAAATTAACAATATTAAAAGATCGACCTTTTTATTTTTTGCTCATACGCAATATTCAGTTGATGAGCTGGTAATACATTTTAGACCACAGTTGATAAAATACGGGTTTATAACCCTAGGGGGGGGGGGGGGGCGATGTGCTAGTGAAGTATAATAGGCCTATACTCTGAATTATTTTGATCCCTTGACTAAAGTGAATTAAATTATGCTGATAATAGATTACAAAGATATAAATATCCTTTCTCCCGCTCAAATGTCTAGTCAAGTTGTAAATTTACCTGTATTCTATTCTGCTCTCTGCCTCTCTAAATATATATATTCTTGAACATTTCAATCTCAATTCACTGTACATAATATTCTCCTATTCTTACCAATTCCTCTCACTCTTCTTATATTCGCCATCTTACTCTCTCCACCAAACTTCTTTCCATGAACGTTATTTAAACCTCTATTTCTTTCAATCCTCCTAATTTTACATTGATCTTCCCCATCTCTCCATTTCTCTCCCATTTTCTTTCCACCCTTCAAAAATTAACTTTTTATCATCTCTGTCTGCCTCTTTCAGAGTTTTCTGCTCTCTTCCTCATGCTTTAAATCAACGATATTGTTACTGAGCATTTCAATAGAAAAATACCAGCCAGTCAAATCCCGAGTTTTGCTCAATACACCATCTGCATATCACAAGAAGAAGATAATTATTGGCAATAACTATATACATTCATAAGAAAAGTGATATCCCAAATACTAAAATTAGGTTACAAAATCGTGCAAAATAAATAGAAGAAGCTTCTCATTTCATTAATAGGCAGCTTTCTTTGAACTTTATTGAAAAAAAAAACGCCTTTTGGCCCGTGGGGGCAAATAAAGGCTTAAACATGTGTGGTTCAACAAAAACATATTTACAATGGATATATACAAGATACATGTATAGCATATAGTATACGTGTGCCATTGATTCATGGAAAGTGATCGATTTACAAATGTACACAAATGTATCAGCTGGCAGAACGGAAAGTTTGTAGAAATTCCATTACTGAGATGGAAGCGTTTTCAAATTGAAGGGATATGAATGTGATATACATCATTAGATAGCTTATTAGTTGAAGTTTCTGAATCAAAAAGAAAAAAATCAAAATATGCAAATCTATGCAAATTAGAAGGGCTTGAATTCCATAAAAGGAAAATAAGGCGTTACGTATGGGACATTTAAAAAAAATCATATAAAATAATTGAATAGGAGTTAGAAGCTGATCTGTACATAATATCACCCATTCCACCCCAAAATTAATTTGGTAAAAAAATGTATTATGATGAATGAATTTATTTTGCAAATGAGGCTCCCTCCTCTCCTGATTTGTCCCATACGTAACATGTTGACGTCAATTTTTAAAGTTTTCCCAAAAAGTTCAGCACCGTCTCAAACCAAACTTCAGGAAGTTCTAATTTATCCCAAATGCAACAAAAACGCATCATTATAATTTACAGAATTATTCTATTTTCATTTGAGAGCCACTCTCAAAAAGTGTTACGCATAGGACCTAGTGTTATGTATGGGACATTTCTGTACAAAGTCAATTGCCATAAAGCCAAGAACGTCAACAATAATTTGACGTTTAGACCTTGTAAGTGGAAAATTCATGAACTAATCTTCACTTATATTGTAAATTGTTGTTCTTAAAATAGTTTTGAGTTATAATTTCAGTAAAATATACAATACTAAACATATATATGGTTATTTCTATAAAACCATATATTTTTGCTAAAATTGGGATTCTTCAGAAATTATGAATTTTATCTTCCTCAATTACACTGGCTAGATTTTTACTTGTTCTTTTCAAGTGGCAAAATTGTATTTTTAAATAAAATTGAGAGAAAGTTTGAAATAAATGCAGAAAATAAACTTTGTAAAATAAAAACAAAAAATATCACATATTTGAGCCACTTGTGTTCAAAGTCAAATGGCAAATGGGGGCCGGAGTTAGAATGGTGGCTTAGAGGACGTAAATTACACCATAATGGTATAAGTAAATTTGGCGAGCCTAATTAAGAGTTTTCTATTAGTTACAGTGAACAGCTTTTCCATTTTAAAAGTATTTGGTTTGTTACAGTAATATCTTGGCAGTAAATGGGACCTAGCTAGCGGAAACTGCAGTCAAAGACAGCATGAAATTCATCACCAATTCTGTCACTTTTACACAGTGTGCAACATCGTTCGTCATAGCATGTGTTATTAAATCTTCCTGTTACTACTGGCCGACTGGAAGATGACTATTACCTATATTTTACGTATTTTTCATATTTTGAATTGAGGAAATAAAATAAAATTATAAAGGAGTTGGCTAATATTGTATTTTAAAAAACAGCTATTTTGAATTGAGGAAATAAAATAACATTTGGACGGACATCTTGTGAGCAAGCAAAAGATGCGCAGGGACAGTGAAGTGAAAATTATAAAGGAGTTGGCTAATATTGTATTGTATTGTATTTGAAATTAAATTTAATTGTAAATTGAGGAAATAAAATCATGATGCCTTGTCGGAGATGGAGAATTTAAGCCTGAATATGCTGCTGATGCTCAAGCGTGCTTTGACAAGGCAGATGAGCTTTATCAGGAGATACATGGGAAACCGCCCCCTGATGCCAAAACAAAGTTTGAAGAGTGTTTCCACATGGAAGAAGGAGAATATGTGGAGCACTACGATGAGGCATTCAGGTCCAGGTACATGTTTTCCAAAGAAACAACGGAAATGCAGGAAATTATAAAGCAGTTGGCTAATATTGTATTGTATTGTATTTGAAATTAAATTTAATTGTATGAAAAAAGATAAAACAAAAAGACTTTCAAGGACAACTTTTATCGAAAGAGGTAAACACAGCAGAATTTCAATGATATTTGTAATCTGCAACAAAGAAATCAACCATCTTTTTTTTCATATTTTGAATTGAGGAAATAAAATAAAATTATAAAGGAGTTGGCTAATATTGTATTTTATAAAGGAGTTGGCTAATATTGAATTTTTCATATTTTGAATTGAGGAAATAAAATAAAATTATAAAGGAGTTGGCTATTTTGAATTGAGGAAATAAAATAACATTTGGACGGACATCTCGTGAGCAAGCAAAAGATGCGCAGGGACAGTGAAGTGAAAATTATAAAGGAGTTGGCTAATATTGTATTGTATTGTATTTGAAATTAAATTTAATTGTATGAAAACAGATAAAACAAAAAGACTTTTTTTTCATATTTTGAATTGAGGAAATAAAATCATGATGCCTTGTCGGAGATGGAGAATTTAAGCCTGAATATGCTGCTGATGCTCAAGCATGCTTTGACAAGGCAGATGAGCTTTATCAGGAGATACATGGGAAACCGCCCCCTGATGCCAAAACAAAGTTTGAAGAGTGTTTCCACATGGAAGAAGGAGAATATGTGGAGCACTACGATGAGGCATTCAGGTCCAGGTACATGTTTTCCAAAGAAACAACGGAAATGCAGGAAATTTTGCAGGCTACTGCTGATAAGTGAAGAATCCATGTCACTATTAGTTGTATATCACTAGTAATGGAAATAATAACTTTCTCTGAGCACTCGAGGCTGCTATGTTTCCAGCTTTTCCTTCCCCTTTAATACTGATCTGAATTCATCATCATTTTCTGCTTTCAAGTAAAATATCTCTGCCTTAGCCATTAGTAAACTATCACTTGTGTACAAATTATAGAAATTCAATAAATCAATTTGTTCTAGTAAAGAAAGGTTAAATTAAAGGGATCAAGTAACATTAAGCAAGTCCTCAAAACTCCAGAACTCCAGCGGGTTTACTATGTTGTATTTCTATAAAAAATAGAAGCATGGGACATTTTTTTGTATTTCCCTTTCCTCAAATAGATATTCACGATTAATGAATATCTCATTGCATTTACGCTCATTACTCGGCCATATACGCAAAATGTTCAGACATTACTCTGTGGATATATCAGATTGCAACAATACACATTGTATCAACCATTCATCAATTTTTGCACAAATTGAGTTAATTCAAAGACAAACAAATATAAATCAAAATACAAATTTGTCTATGATGGCAATAGGAAGTGTTTTTGATAACTTATATACATGTATAACTTGATAACGTATTATTATACAACTAGCTGTACCCACGGAAATACGCGGGTTTTTGTAAGAGAAAGACGATGATGACATAACGACACTTTAAAACTTTACTAAATATCCCACAGTCATTTAAATAGTAAGACAAAATAGACTCGGGCGATTCAATCCCACCCCACAACCCGTCGGGGCCCCGTCCAACGATACATCCGGCCAATTATGTATAACAAAATCATAATGGTTTAGTATCCACGCAAAGTTATTCAGTTATCCCCCATATTTCATGTGATCCATAATTTGTTCCGCTTGTATTAAATGAGATACAATAATATATGTTTGTGTTCTTGCTAATAAAGTAGCTTTGCTGCTCCCCCCCCCCCCCCCCCCCCGCGGCTCCAATTGCCTGTATGACAAATAACCCGTCGTGTCCCCTACACGTTTCATATCATAAACTAAGTTCTCCCGCGTAAACCTTTGTTCATATTCTTGAAAGGAATAGTAACCGTGTCTATACATGAATTTGCATACTACATGAGCAGATACTTCCCCCATCCATTCTACCCCCCACCCCCGATAATTTGTTCCGCTTGTATCAAATTAGATACAGTACACTATGTTCGTGTTCTTGCTAGCTTCGGCGCTTCCCCCCCCCCGATAATTTGTTCCGCTTGTATCAAATTAGATACAGTACACTATGTTCGTGTTCTTGCTAGCTTCGGCGCTTCCCCCCCCCCCCCCCCCCCCGTGTCTCCAATTGCCTACATGACACATAACCGGCCGTCGTGTCCCCTAAACAATTCATATCCAAACTAAGTTCTCCCGCGTATACATTTTTTCATTTTCTCGTGAAACTCAATGATATATTCCTGTGAAGGGAATAATAAATGAGCAGATACCTCCCCCGTCCATTCTACCCCCACCCCACCCCCCCCCCCCCCCACCCCCTCGGCGTCTCTTCTGGTACTGCATGGTAGCTTCGTGGTTGACTTAATACATCTTACCACAAGCTGGCGCAATTAGAGTTTGTGTACGGTAGGGCGAATGAGATAGTGACCAGAGACGATGGTCAGCAGGTCAGTGAGCTATGCAAATAAACTACGGTTCGGTGGGGTAATTAGATGACTGCGCGACGTGTATACACGGCTGTACAGCCATTGCGCGTTGTATAACCGCAGCTAAATTGAATTTGTCGCATTTTGTCGTCGATGCACTTACAAACTCAGGTCGAAAAAACAGTTGAAACCAGTTGAAACCAGTTGGAAATTCAACTGGTTTTTACTGGTTTTAACTGGCATCAAGCGGTAGCAGTTTACATTCCCGGTTCCCAGTAAAGATAAATGGATAGATGCAGCAGTCCAGTTAAAACCAATAGAGATACCAGTTGAAACCAATTCAAAATACCAGTTGGAACCAACTACTTTAACTGGTCTTCTTACTGGTAAGCCTTACTGGATTCTTACTCGATTCCAATTGATTCCAGTTGATTCCAGTGTACCAATTTCCATATTGAAACCAGTTGGCCAACTGGTGGTATCAACTGGTACCAGTTGGCAACTAATTTTCAACTGTTTTTTCGACCTGGGAACACGATGCCAATCGGCAATAGCGATCATTACAATACCATCCGCGTAATACGGGTTGTTTCGCAAATCGTTAGTCAATGCTCGGCGTCTTAAACGGGCAATTGAAATTGCTGACTTTCCCTTTTCTTCGATCTGGACGACGACCACGGGGTGGGGGCGACTCGGGAATGCCTTATTGTCCTCCGCAAAACGTATATCCTTCGATCGCGACGATCGGGAAGTCGCCGAATCCTCGGGGTGAGGATATCTCGAGTGGGAGGCATTTGGGGGGTTGAAGCTTACCGTATTAATATAATAGATGAAATGTTTCGGCTACTGCTCAAACAAATACTGTGAAGTTAACTTGGTATGCAACACATTTTTTTGGATAACTTCTTTAATGCCTGACGTCTCTATTCCAACGTTTTGTTGCATTAATATCTGAGAATGAATTGAAAGATTAAACGAGAACTTGTTTGAGATTTAATCTCAATTATATAAGTAATAATAATGAGGGTTTACGTTCATATGAGACCCCGTCAATGCGCATGCGCTAATCCGCAATATTCGTAGATAGCCGAGGATGTGCCTGCTGAACCAAGGCAGAAAGATAACGAGAACTGTGATTAGTAATAAGACCCAACATTAGGGAGGGTAAGATCAAAAAAGAAGGACGATATCTACTTGATTGCCTTGAATGACCCACTCATTATGAAATATGGATCCAAACTGTTTCATCTCCACGGGCATCAACCACATCTCCATAGCTCTAATTTGATACAAGCGGAACAAATTATCGGGGGTGGGAGTAGAATGGATGGGGGAAGTATCTGCTCATGTAGCATGCAAATGCATGTATAGACAGCTACTATTCCTTTCAAGAATATGAACAAAGGTATACGTGGGAGAACTTAGTTTATGATATGAAACGTGTAGGGGACACGACGGGTTATTTGTCATTTAGGCAATTGGAGCCGCGGAGGGGGGGGGGGGGGGGGCGAAGCTACTTTATTAGCAAGAACACGAACATATATTATTGTATCTATTTTAATACAAGCGGAACAAATTATGGATCATATGAAATATGGGGGATAACTGAATAACTTTGCGTGGATACTAAACCATCATCATTTTGTTATACATTGGCCGGATGTATCTTTGGACGGGGCCCTGTCTGACGGTTGTTGGGTGGGATTGAATCTAGTCATGATGTCATGTAGCCCTCTCGATGCTCCATCTGGGGCTGGTAGTAGCATCATGCTAAGCTGTTGGAGCTGACGATGGCCCTTTTCTCCAGCTTTGTTTTCACTTCTATGAGGGCAAGCTTTATCATGGCGCCACATATCCCATCGTAGGAAAAATGCCAGACAGTGTCTACAAGGCAAATAGTCTGTGACCTTCCTGAACTTGGCTTCATTTTTTGGAGGGCTGCGCCATGGTATGATATACCCCCTTTTCTCTCTCAGTACTGTCATATTGTGATGATAATCGCCTCTGTATCTCAGCCGGTCTAGGTGTAGCTTCCTTGATTTGGACTTTTTTGGAAAGCTTAAGGCTTGGGCAACTTCCAGTTCATCCTTATGCTTTAACTCTAAATGTCTAGCCATCTTAGAGTCCATCTTGCCACAGTATACACAACAATGAGTCTTGTCCCATACTCTAACTCCCATGGTATTAGATGATGACTTCACCTGTGCCTTTCTTGTTTGTGTTTTCTCTGCCGATTGTTGTGTTGGTGTAGGGGCATTACTATCCGACGAGTCGTCCGAATTCTTCTCTTCTCCTTTGCCCAAGCTGGAAACCCCTCTCGTTTTGGGCCTTTTCTTCTTGTGACTTATTACATCTTGGGTGTCTGAAATGGATGACATTTCAGAGTCTGAACGATCACTGCTGCACTCTCTTTTCCTTTTCAGTTGTAATTCAGTTAGTGAATCAGCCTCCGAAGTATCTGAATAATCAGTCTCTGGAACATATTCAGACCCGGATTCATCATCTGATTCATCTTGAGCATTCTGTAGAAAGATAAATAAAAAAGAATAGGTGTATAAAATTAACTGTACATGCACTCAATTGCATATCAAAATTTCATCCACCCTGATGATGTCACTAATTTTAAAAGGCAGCTATATGTGATGTATGTGCAATACATAGTGAATACAAGCAGAAAAGATATGAGTGTGATGTGCTCTACATAGTGAGGACAAGCAGGACAGATACATACATGTATGTGTTAATGTGCAATACATAGTGAGGACAAGCAGCGAAGATATGAGTGTGATATATGTGCAATACATAGTGAGGACAAGCAGAAAATATATGAGTGTGATGTGCTCTACATAGTGAGGACAAGCAGGACAGATACATACATGTAGGTGTTAATGTGCAATACATAGTGAGGACAAGCAGTGAAGATATGAGTGTGATATATGTGCAATACATAGTGAGGACAAGCAGGACAGATACATACATGTAGGTGTTAATGTGCAATACATAGTGAGGACAAGCAGTGAAGATATGAGTGTGATATATGTGCAATACATAGTGAGGACAAGCAGGACAGATACATACATGTAGGTGTTAATGTGCAATACATAGTGAGGACAAGCAGTGAAGATATGAGTGTGATATATGTGCTATACATAGTGAGGACAAGCAGGAAAGATATGAGTGTGCTAAATGTGGTATACATAATGACGACAAGCAGGAAAGATACGAGTGTGACATGTGCTAGACAAGCAGGAAAGATGAGTGTGATATTTGTGCTATACATGAAGACAAACAGGAAAGATATGAGTGTGATATATGTTCAATACATAGTGAGGACAGGCAGTAAAGATATGAGTGTGATATATGTATAATACATAGTGAGGACAAGCAGGAAAGATAGGAGTGTGATATATGTTCAATACATAGTGAGGACAGGTAGGAAAGATACGAGTGTGATATATGTGCAATACATAGTGAGGACAAGAAGGAAAGATAGGAGTGTGATATATGTGCAATACATAGTGAGGACAAGCAGGAAAGATATGAGTGTGATATGTGTGCAATACATAGTGAGGACAAGTAGGAAAGATATGAGCGTATAATATGTGCTATACATAGTGAGGACAAGCAGTAAAGATATGAGTGTGATAAACGTGCTATACATAATGTGGGCAAGCAGTGAAGATATGAGTGTGATACATGTGCTTTACATGAGAACAAGCAGTAAAGATATCAGTGTAATATATGTGTTATTATACATGCAAGCAGGAAAGATACAAGTGTGATCAACATAATGAGGGCAAGCCGTGGAGGTAAGAGTGTGAATTTGTACTACGCTAAAGCTGTTCCTCCAGTATGTTCCTTATTCATCTCAAGCTGTTCCTCTTTTCTGTTGACACTATCTCCATGCACCTATATAGCTGTCCCTTGTTGTCACACTAATTTTAAACCACACATATTGGGATAGTTGTTTTTATAGTTTCATACAATATAAGTCCTGTGATTTCGATCGTGCCAGTTTGTAAAACCAATGACAACATGCACATACTAAATATATCTCATTTGAGCCAAGCTAATTTGTAGGTGGGGGTGTCTATGTTACTTATATTCCATGTAATTTGAGTCTGACTTTCGATCTACATCTTTGCATTTGTAAATAGTGCAAAATGTTACATAGAAATATTCAACCTTTTTTAAATGACAATGCTGTACCTTATTGTTGTCACAGTCAGTGGTGGCTTGTGATGGCTTGTATTGGCTTGTGCAGCAAATAGAACCTTCTGTCAAAAATAAGATTGAAGCTGACTAAAAGCATTGTATAACAGCAGAGAAACATTCAATTTGTTGCCAATTACAAGCTTAATACCAGAATATCACTGAAGGTGTTAATACCCCCACTCAAGCAGATCTCTCACAAAAATATGAAGGGACCTATCAAATGGTTGTCATGGTAACAAATAAGTGCATACTGCCAAAATATAAGTTTTGCACACCGACGTATTACAACAGACATATGCCTTAAATTTCGAGGCGATAGCTGAAAAACGGATTCTTATATATTTGGCCTAAAATATTTCTCAATGATTCTCCACTAGTTGCCATGGCAACATGGAAGTGCATCCTGACGAAATGTATGTCGTACACACTAACACACTACCATGAACACACGTTTCAAGTCAATAGCTCAAAAACTGAGTAAGTTATTTGGTCTCAAATTATATTTATTGATTCTAGGATGGTTGCTATGGCAACACGGAAGTCCACACTAACCAAATATATGTCTTGCTCACTGACATACTACCATACATATATGTGTCAAATTTCAAGTCAATAGCTCCAAAACTAAGAAAGTTATTCGATCTCAAAGGATTTTTAATGATTTTCGCTTGGTTTCCATGGCAACACAGAAGTGCATACTGATGACATATACGTCTCGTTTACTATCATACTATCATACTACCCATTTGCCAACTTTCAAGTCATGCAATCGCTCAAAAACTAAGCAAGTTATTCGGTCTCAAAGGATTTTTAATGATTTTCACTTGGTTGCGGTGGCAACATGTAAGTGCATACTGACGAAATATACGTCCTGCACACCGACATACTATCACGAACATATGTGCCAAATTTCAAGTCACAAGCTCTAAAACTGACAAAGAAATTCAATATAAAAAAGGGTTTTTTTTTAGAAAAATAGGATGGCCATGGCAACTCAGAGATATGCAATGACGAAAAATCTGTCTTGCACATCTCCATATCACACTGGTTACTTGTGCACAATTTCGAATTCCTAGCTCAAAAACTGAAAAAGTAGTTCGAAGCACAAGATTCTGCAACGGTCCGACCGACCGACCGCCCAACCAACAAACCACACGCTGATTCCTATATACCCCCTTATACACTATAGTGTATGCGGGGGTATAATGATGATATTAATAACTCTTAAACGTTGGGGGGGGGGGAGATCCATCAATGCAAAACTTCCCTCCCGAGGGCTTAACCCAATTCAAACGGGGGGGGGGGGGGGGGGGGGGTGTCAATTTGAGCCCCCCCCCCCCCTCGACGATTCGTGCGATAACTCTTTAATGCGCAATGCTCTTGCCGGGCTTTTCATACTTTTTTTTCTTTGAAGTATCGCGCAACTTTTGAAAAAAATGCAAACTTCTACTTCTACAAATTATTTTTTTGTTTAAGTACTCTTTTGACCAGAACTGCATAATTTCTTTAATTGGATATTTTGCCTTCAAATGTCTGTTTTTTCTTCATTTATGCTCTCTCATGGGGTGCCCTCTATGGCGTATATATATATATATATACAGGGTGTCCCCCCCAAAACGGACAAGTAATGTATGTCAAGACAATGGAAATTCATGGAATTTAGAGTACACAACATATGGGAGAGGAGAGCAGCTCACAAGTGATGACACAAATTCAAAACTGTAACAATTTATCATTTTGTTATCCCATGACAGAGTTTCTTCAAATCTTAATTCACTTATGTTTTTCACTCATTTTGTTCTCTCTTTTTTTTTCTGGTTTGCTTTTATTATAACCAACCTAACTTCAGGGTGGACTTCCCCTTTAACTATATTGTGGCAAGCTGGTTTTGTTCCAGCTATGCAAATAAGCTGGACTAAATTGTGACAAGCTAGCAGCTAATTTGCATATTTGGAACAAAACCAACTTTGCGCAAGTTTGACAAGCTTGTGACTAACTTATGAAAAGCTAGTAGCTAATTTGCATATTTGGAACAACACCAGCTTGCCGCAAGCTAGTTACGTTAGGGCCTTTCAGCAAACATGTATGTCTACTATACTGTTGGCAGCTATTAGTGTTGTATCTCTCATTTATATTTGTATATTAGTAAAGTATTTTTGAATTTATTTTTTTAATTACGTGTAATTAATACAATTAATTGAAATTATCTCATTGTTTATGGATATTTCTTTATTAAACTAACTAAATCGATAGTAAGGAAAGAAGTACATTACTGTTATGTTAAAGAGATTATACAAAACTATTAAATTCCATACACAAGTATGCAAATTAGTTACTTGCATAGTTGTTTCTTGTCTACTTGCAAGAGTGCAGCAATTCAAACCACTCTTATTCAAACCTTTTTTCCTGCAAGCTTGCACATAAGTGCGGGTTTTCTGTTATCCTAGCTGCACACTTGAAACCAACCTGAAAAATTTCTAAGAAAATACATATAAATGATGAAGTTAAGACCAAGACTCACCTCAAAGGAAATGTTGGTACATATATCCAATGATAATATATGTTTGACCGGCGTCTTTGTCTTCTTTAACTCTTGAACATTCTTTACCACAGAGTCATCAGTCCCAAATACAATCTATGAGAAATAAGAACAGAACATTCAAGTCAATTCTTCATTTAATATGATAGGAAAATAAATAGTAAATTCTTTGAAAATTTATATTTGTTCTTCTTTTCATTAAATCTTGTGGAGTTGTAAGCTAAGAAGAGAGGATTTTCGATTTTTTCCCCCCAAAATGTGAATTTACATCTAAAAATACAACAACACATGCACAAGAATGCAGCGGGTGGAAAATATTCTACTTAAACAACTGTGTTACAGCTGACAGTTTTCAACCTGATGATTACTAATAGCTTTCCACGACATCAGGTTGAGTGAATGAATTATGCACCACAAAACAATCCTGGGTTAATTGACAAATTAACATCAATGCAATGTACACCAGAGCCAACAATCCCATCACATACACTTTGCAAAATCATTCTTCATCATATATATAAAAAAGTGTGAAATATGTGCTATACATGAAGACAAGGAGGAAATTAGGTACGAGTGTGATGTGCCATACATGAAGACAAACAAGATAGATATGAGTGTGATATATGTTGTAGACATATGAGGACAATCAGGAAAGATACAAGTGTGATATATGTGATATACATGAGGAGACGCAGGAAATATATGAGTGTTCTATATGTGCTATGCATGAGGACAAGCAGGAAAGATACGAGTGTGATATATGTGCAATACATAGGGAGAACAAGCAATAAATATATGAGTGTATTTAACGTGCTATACAGTGGGGACACGCATGAAAGAAATGATTATGATATAGTGTATGTGCTATACATGAGGACACGCAGGAAAATATGAATGTGATATATGTGCCATACATGAGGATAAGCATGAAAGATATGAGTGTAATATATGTGCAATACATAGTGAGGACAAGTAGGAAAGATAGGAGTGTGATGTGCTATACATAGTGAGGGCAAACAGGAGAGATATCAGTGTGGTGTGCTATTCAAAGTGAGGACAAGCAGGACAGATACATTTATGAGTGTGATGTGTTGTACCAGCTAGGCCAACAGCGTGAGGTGAAGAAGTATGGTACATGCATGACCTTTTTCTTTTGATCAATAATTAAATGTTAATCACGATATTAAAGGTTCATGAATGTACATGGAAATTATTCACTTTTGGATAGAACCCATCAAACAATTTATCTTCACCTGATCTGAGGGTATGTCCAGTGGTGAAACAGCAGTCTCATTGAGGGCTTGCCTATCAAGTCTGTTCCTGTGCCTCTCGGATGTGCTTGCTTGCTCGTTCCTGTTAACCAAGGGATGACAAAAACAAAACTGTAGATTAGCATAGCATTCATATTGAATCAAAAAGGATAATGAAACGCCCAAGTGCAAAGTGAAAGATAATGATGTAGACTCAATATAACTTTCAGACTTTTGGATATATATAGATGTCTTAGGTTGAATTCTAAAGTCTACTTTGGATATACTTCGCTACAATTCTAAGATATCACTTCTCATTCTTTTCTTGCTTCAATATATCGATGTTACAATACCTACATACAAGAAAATACAGAAATAATAAAAGTGTTCCTGCCTTTCTTGCTGGTAGTTCAGACAAATAATTTGTTAATTTTCATGGAAATACATAACATATATCCAAATATTTTCTATTAACACATGAACAAATTAATTGAATAGAAAACGGATATTAATGCCAACCTTTTTTCTTCTTGTCTTTTCTGTTTTTCCAGTTCCTTATTCATCTCCTGAAAATATGAGTGTGATATATGTGCAATACATAGTGAGGACAAGCAGGAAAGATATGAGTGTGATATATGTGCAATACATAGTGAGGGCAAGCAGGAAATATATGAGTGTGATATATGTGCAATACATAGTGAGGACAAATAGGAAATATATGTGTGAGACATATGTGCAATACAAAGTGAGGACAAGCAGGAAAGATATGTGTGAGACATATGTGCAATACATAGTGAGGACAAGCAGGAAAGATATGAGTGTGATATATGTGCAATACATAGTGAGGACAAGTAGGAAAGATATGAGTGTGATATATGTGCAATACATAGTGAGGACAAGCAGGAAAGATATGTGTGAGACATATGTGCAATACATAGTGAGGTTAAGCAGGAAAGATATGTGTGAGACATATGTGCAATACATAGTGATGACAAGCAGGAAAGATATGTGTGAGACATATGTGCAATACATAGTGAGGTTAAGCAGGAGAGATATGGGTGTGATATGTGCTATACATAATGAGGACAAGCAGGACAGGTACATGTTTGAGTGTGATGCGTTGTAGGGCCAAAAGAGTGAGGTGAAGAAGTACGGTACATGCATGACCTTTTTCTTTTGATCAATAATTAAATGTTAATCACGATATTAAAGGTTCATGAATGTACATGGAAATTATTTACTTTTGGATAGAACCCATCAAACAATTTATCTTTACCTGATCTGAGGGTATGTCCAGTGGTGAAACAGCAGTCTCATTGAGGGCTTGCCTATCAAGTCTGTTCCTATGCCTCTCGGATGTGCTTGCTTGCTCGTTCCTGTTAACCAAGGAATGACAAAAACAAAACTGTAGATTAGCATAGCATTCATATTGAATCAAAAAGGATAATGAAACGCCCAAGTGCAAAGTGAAAGATAATGATGTAGACTCAATATAACTTTCAGACTTTTGGATATATATAGATGTCTTAGATTGAATTCTAAAGTCTACTTTGGATATACTTCGCTAGATTTCTAAGATATCACTTCTCATTCTTTTCTTGCTTCAATATATCGATGTTACAATACCTACATACAAGAAAATACAGAAATAATAAAAGTGTTCCTGCCTTTTTTGCTGGTAGTTCAGACAAATAATTTGTTAATTTTCATGGAAATACATAACATATATCCAAATATTTTCTATTAACACATGAACAAATTAATTGAATAGAAAACGGATATTAATGCCAACCTTTTTTCTTCTTGTCTTTTCTGTTTTTCCAGTTCCTTATTCATCTCCTGAAAATATGAGTGTGATATATGTGCAATACATAGTGAGGACAAGCAGGAAAGATATGAGTGTGATATATGTGCAATACATAGTGAGGACAAGCAGGAAAGATATGAGTGTGATATATGTGCAATACATAGTGAGGACAAGTAGGAAAGATATGAGTGTGATATATGTGCAATACATAGTGAGGACAAGTAGGAAAGATATGAGTGTGATATATGTGCAATACATAGTGAGGTTAAGCAGGAAAGATATGAGTGTGATATATGTGCAATACATAGTGAGGACAAGCAGGAAAGATATGTGTGAGACATATGTGCAATACATAGTGAGGTTAAGCAGGAGAGATATGGGTGTGATATGTGCTATACATAATGAGGACAAGCAGGACAGGTAAATGTTTAAGTGTGATACATGTAGGGCCAAAAGAGTGAGGTGAAGAAGTACGGTACATGCATGACCTTTTTCTTTTGATCAATAATTAAATGTTAATCGCGATATTAAAGGTTCATGAATGTACATGGAAATTATTTACTTTTGGATAGAACCCATCAAACAATTTATCTTCACCTGATCTGAGGGTATGTCCAGTGGTGAAACAGCAGTCTCATTGAGGGCTTGCCTATCAAGTCTGTTCCTGTGCCTCTCGGATGTGCTTGCTTGCTCGTTCCTGTTAACCAAGGAATGACAAAAACAAAACTGTAGATTAGCATAGCATTCATATTGAATCAAAAAGGATAATGAAACGCCCAAGTGCAAAGTGAAAGATAATGGGCCGTATGCATAAAAACAAGCAATTGCTTATAAGCAAATGCTTTAAGTACAAGCAAGAACTTGTCAAGCAAAAGATCAAGTTTAAGCAATTGCTTGATTTCGTATGCACGACCTTTTGCTTGTACTAAAACCTTTTGCTTACACTGCCCTAAGCAATTGCTTACGGGCTGAACAAAGGGGAACAAAGGATCGTCACGGCTGTGCGAACATCGCACGGCATGACCACGAGGCTTCGTGCCCGACTTGGCAGCAATATTTTGTATTGCGCAAATATGGAGAAAACAGCGCTGTGCAGATCGATGGACAAAAATTGCCGATAAGGGTCTTAAATAACAGGATTTTTTTTAAATATGAAATTACAAGATGACCTCTAACATAAGAAGCTTGTAATCATCCTCAAACAGTATGAAAATGTCATCCTTGAACGCGAATGCTCTGAGTAAGCAAGAGCTCATGTTAGTCTGGAGATGCTTACAAAAATCCAAGCATTTGCTTATCCAACCAAGCAAAAGGTCAGTTTTATGCATACGGTTTCAAGCAATTGCTTGTTTGGTAAGCAATTGCTTACAAGAAATAAGCAATTGCTTGTGCTTGTAAGCAAATGCTTGTGCTTGCAAGCATTTGCTTATTCTCGTGCATACGGATTCAAGCAAATAGGCTAGAACAAGCAATTGCTTGTTTTTATGCATACGGCCCAATGATGTAGACTCAATATAACTTTCAGACTTTTGGATATATATAGATGTCTTAGGTTGAATTCTAAAGTCTACTTTGGATATACTTCGCTAGATTTCTAAGATATCACTTCTCATTCTTTTCTTGCTTCAATATATCGATGTTACAATACCTACATACAAGAAAATACAGAAATAATAAAAGTGTTCCTGCCTTTTTTGCTGGTAGTTCAGACAAATAATTTGTTAATTTTCATGGAAATACATAACATATATCCAAATATTTTGTATTAACACGTGAACAAATTAATTGAATAGAAAACAGATATTAATGTCAACCTTTTTTCTTCTTGTCTTTTCTGTTTTTCCAGTTCCTTATTCATCTCCTGGTCCTCTTTTCTTTTGACCTCAACCTCTATCTCCACCTGTCCGTTGTTATTACGCTTCTCTTTTGTTATTCTCATCTCCATCTTGTACAGTTTTCTAACCCTGCAAATAAGGAGATGGATAGACACAAAGCACATGAAAGAACAATTTCTACACCATGTTATATCTTTAATGTTTTTTCATGTGATTTAAAAATCCCGGAAACTTCATGAAATACTATAGGTTTTTGCGGTCATGTTCGTAAGTTGGCCAGTCAAAGCAACATAACGTACATTCAAGTTCGAGGATTTCGATCGTTCACAGCCGTTAGGTCATTCGGATTCATTTTCGGGCATTCGTATTTATTTTTTGGACCCTCAAGTTTAAATTGTGGTCATTCGAATTTGCAAAAAATGCACCAATTTGCAAAACGGTCATTCAGGTTAGCAAGGGACAAAATGTATTGCGCAATATCGTTATTCCAGCGTTCGAATTCATTTCGGAACACTCAATTTAACAAACTGAGCATTCAAATTAGCAAGAAAGATGTTGTGGATTGCATTTGTTATTATATAGGCCTATATACATTTATTTTTCCATCTCATGCCAATCTGAGTTTGAGTTTGAGTTTATTTATAACAACAACATATATGTACATGTGAATTTTGAATACATGGTATATGAATACATTTGAATACATTGTAAGCAAACAACATAAAAAGTAACAATAATTACATACATGTATAACAATTTAGGTTACACTATTTAGTGTACGTATTTACATTGATAAAGTGAATCCATTAAGACTGGAATACATGAGTCTAGTATAAAAGTTTACAAATAATATAAAAAATTAATGGTTTATGTATGTACACAATGAGGTTGCTAAAAGAACCAAAAGTTAGCACAAGTGCTAGTATGAATTGGTCCTTTTTAAATCCTGCATAACTATGTATAATTGGTAACATTTTAGTAAGTTTCTCTATTCAATTGTAAAAAATAATTTTGTAATTTGAATGAAAATCGTATATACTTTTGAAGAGTTAATTAAGGAGACAGTATATACTGTGTTAACTTGACACGGAAGGTTTTTCTAGAATATATTTCCCTTATTTTCTTTGGCAAGGAATTCCACATTTTAACTCCTGTATAAGAGATTGAAAGTTGACCGTATGAGGTTCTACATTTTGGCAAATAAAGTAGGCCTTCTCCTTTTCCTCTTGTTGCATGAACATGTTGAATGTTTTGACAATATTCTATCATGGCATGTGGCAAATTTCCTGCAGACAAATCAAACACAAAGGTACAAATGGAAAGTTGATGAAGCCCAAAAACATCCAGGACCCCTAGTGTATGAAACAGGGGCCTAGAATGAGTTCTAAATTGACTAAATGTAATTGCCCGCATGGCCATTTTCTGACTTAAAAGGATACAATTCAAATATGATTTGCATGTACTTCCCCATACCTCAATACCATACAAAATATGAGATTGGATAAAACATTTGTACAACAATATTAGGACATACCTTGGAACATAATGTCGTAATTTAAAAAGAATTCCTACTTTCCTTCTGACGCACTTGTTTACAGTCTGTACATGACTCTTCCAAGTTAAATGACTATCTATACAAATCCCAACAAAACATGCCTCATCTACTTTACTAATTTCATTATCTGACAGTTTCATTGTCCCTTTTATAGCAAGTTGTCGTTGTCTGCTTTTTATAATCATGTAGCTAGTTTTTTTTTCAAATTAATTGTAAGCTTATTTGAATGGCACCATGCTTGTATCTTCCCTAAATGAATATTGATGAAATTCATGTCAATTTCCTTTTGGGATACATCAAATGTATGAAATATATTCGAATCATCTGCAAATAGTCTGAAGTTAAAAAAAGGAGCTGAGTTTGGTAAGTCATTAATGTAGACTAAAAAGAGTGTTGGTCCCAGTACTGATCCTTGTGGTACACCACATTTGATATTCTTCTTGCTACTAATCGTCTCTTTGTAACATACAACTTGTGATCGATTTGACAGATAACTTTTACACCACTGTAAGGCTTTGCCACGAATACCATAAAAGTCTAATTTGTTCAAAAGTATTTGGTGGTTTATTGTGTCAAATGCCTTTTGAAAGTCAATAAATATACCAAGAGTGGGTTTACCTTCATCTACGGATCTTAATAGAGAATTCACCAGGTTTATTACAGATAACTTGGTACTGTACTTTTTGCGGAAACCATACTGGTGTTTGTATAAAATATTATGCAAATCCAAGAACTCTATTAACCGTTTGTTGACAGTTTTTTCAAAAAATTTTGCCACTATGGGCAGAACAGAAATTGGTCTGTAATTGCCCGGTTCTTCCTTAAAGCCTTTCTTGTAAATTGGTGTAACTTTGGCGGTTTTAAGAAAGAGAAAAAGAGAAAGAGAAAGGCGCAGGATCACACGAAGTGATGCAGCTTTTTGATTAATTAATTAAATTCAGAGATAGAGGAAACTGACTAGAAATATTTAAATGATTGAAAAATGAGCAATGAAAAATAAGCTTCGCCGGGAATCGAACCCGAGACCTTCGGATTGCTAGACCGATGCTCAAACCATCAAGCCACGAAGACTTTTGAATGGCGGTTGTTCCCAAGAAACCCTTTTCAATGCTCGGATTAATTATCCTTGGGATCGGCCCAGTTTATAAAGCTTCTGACTATCCGAGCATTGAAAAGGGTTTCATGGGAACAACCGCCATTCAAAAGTCTTCGTGGCTTGATGGTTTGAGCATCGGTCTAGCAATCCGAAGGTCTCGGGTTCGATTCCCGGCGTAGCTTATTTCTCATTGCTCATTTTTCAATCATTTAAATATTTCTAGTCAGTTTCCTCTATCTCTGAATTTAATTAATTAATCAAAAAGCTGCATCACTTCGTGTGATCCTGCGCCTTTCTCTATAAAAGTTGATTTAATTATCCTTGGGATCGGCCCAGTTTATAAAGCTTCTGACTATCCGAGCATTGAAAAGGGTTTCATGGGAACAACCGCCATTCAAAAGTCTTCGTGGCTTGATGGTTTGAGCATCGGTCTAGCAATCCGAAGGTCTCGGGTTCGATTCCCGGCGAAGCTTATTTTTCATTGCTCATTTTTCAATCAAAACATTTCATTATTACAAACAATGAGTGAGAGAAATGTTGGCAATTAGAAAGCAAATCATAGATCCGTGCTAATTGGAATGACTTCATTCGGATATGAATGCCTACTCGCGAATTTGAATGCTCGAATAAACGGTTCCCGGCACGGGGGCAAATTTGAATGCTCTCGACGGGCTTTTTAATTTGAATGATGATAATGCTAAATTCTTCGACCGAAGTGAAAACTGGAATTACTTAAATGCGAAGCTGAAAGACCAAGTTCATGGCGGCAATTTATTTGGCTAATTTGAAAGACTCCTTTACCGATTTGAGTGACCAACTTACGAACATGACCGCAAAAACCTATAGAGGGAGGTTTTCCCATTTTTTTTTCTTCAAGAAAACTAGCATTAATTACAACCTTTGAACTGACAGCCAACTGCAGTGGGTGGAAGGGGGTTAATCCCATTTTCCCCGGGCATTTTGTATCCTACAGTATGTGCTCAATTGTTCGAAATGCATACAACGCAACAATGATTTTTTTTTTTTATAAGTATTGCCTATATTTGGAAAACAAGTGAAAATAGAGTAAGAAAAGTCAAGAAAGTGACTAGATTAATGGTCTATGCAGGGCATGTTAAATGTATTTAATAACCGTGGCGGTGGTAATTAAAGGGCAAAGAAACTCTGACTTTCCGCTATCATTATCGTTTTGAGGGTGATCACACAATTTATTTGATACATAACTCGGCAATTTTGGCCCCCTAGATCCCATTAACTCCTTACGTGAACACACCTACCTTTTACTATTTCTTACGGCGGACAAAGATGATGTGTGCGGCCATCTTATTGAAATTGCCCGACATGCTTTGCAAACTCTGACGTTTGCACGGACTGCCGAACAAAAGGCTTTTCACCGTTCTGCAGACTCGTCAAAGCATCTACAAGTCTTCGGACAATAGTTTGAATAGGTGCTATTGAAATGCATTAGTGCATATCACGGACCTGAAGTCCGTACAAACATCATAATGGCCGCCTCCAGTGTTCGCATTAATACTGGTTAACCAGATAGAGTTTTAACAGATTTCTCCCAAAACGAAAATCTGAGTTGGAGTTATGTTATATATTATAAAAAGGCATATTACGATGTATAAAGTAAGATAAACTCTTGTCTTGCGTTTCTTTGCCCTTTAATGGATAGAAAATATCAACGCTAGATACAAACTTTCATATACTGCTGTTTTGATTATTGAACTTATTAACATTTAGAAGTGTCGTAGTCTAGAGGTCGATTTATATGATTGGGGATGCAAAGGTCGTGGGTTCGATCCCAGGCACCGGCACTTATGTCCCTGGGCAGACATTTCATCTACATGCTTCACCTCACCCAGGTGTTAAAATGGGTACCCAGTAGGATTCTGTCATTATGAGCGCCTGTAAGATGGTCGCCAGTGATTGATAGATACAAACTTTCATATACTGCTGTTTTGATTATTGAACTTATTAACATTTAGAAGTGTCGTAGTCTAGAGGTCGATTTATATGACTCGGGATGCAAAGGTCGTGGGTTCGATCCCAGGCACCGGCACTTATGTCCCTGGGCAGACATTTCATCTACATGCTTCACCTCACCCAGGTGTTAAAATGGGTACCCAGTAGGATTCTGTCATTATGAGCGCCTGTAAGATGGTCGCCAGTGATTAAATCCAATGACTGGGGTAATAATATGTAAAGCTCTTTGAACAGTTGTACTGGAAAGCGCTATATAAATCAATATATTATTATTATTATTATTATTTAGTTGATTATAGGACAATTCTTATGATGTAGTTGTACCTGTAGGATCTGAATGCTGCTTGGATGGTAGCGGCAGCAATCTGTTCCTGTTTTGCTGTCTTGCTGGGTGACTTCTCTCTCTGCAGTTTTGCATGTAAATAGGTGAGGAAGATCATTATTATTTGAAGGGAAATGTAAGCAAGAGAGATGACCATCGATATCATCATGAACATTCCCTGGTAAAAGAAAATATGAAGAAATAGATTTCCCCTATTCTGATTCACAACAAATATATTCTAAATAGCATAGATGTATGGAACAAATAATAGGCAAAAAATAGTCAGAAATAGGAATAAAAGAGCTTGTTCCAAATCTATGCTTTTTGAAACATATTTTAATGAATCAGAATAGGGGGAAAATAGGATGTAATTTGCTATTTTCTACCTATATTTTATGAAAAATAGCTTTTAAATAGGACAAAAAACACATAGAAATAGGAAATGTACAGAAATAAGAAAACATTTTTTTCCTATTTCCTTTTTACCTTAAACAAACTGAAGAAGCAGAAAAGAACCAATAGGGGAGACCGGGTCTAGTTTGACCCCTTTTTTACTAAAGTTGACGTACAGCCCACATTGCAAGTCAACACAGTGCCCAAATGTCTTTGTTTGATAGCTACGACTCTTGGCTAAATCACAGCCTCACTTTAACCCTATCAGCTATATACTTTTTTAAGAATTCAATGTTGAATAAAAAATATCAAAGTAGGCGCACCTGCCCAGTGTCGGGGCAGGTTCACCTATCCCCCGGGGTAAATGCGCCTATATATGCGTGATAATAGTGCATAGCATATCTCATCTTCTATTTCCAGTAGTGACCGGGGTAAATTCGCCCCCTCCGCGGGGTATTTATTTATTTATTTATTTCAGTTTTATTTCAACAGAGTAGTCACATTTCAAGTCAATTTCTTGACCTGCTCTTCCAGAGAGCCCTGCATTCATATAAAATACATTTCAATTACATACAAAGGTACAAATAACAAATTAAAAAACAAATAGGTAAAATAGGGGTATGTTCGCCTCCCTGGCCGGGGAGGCGAACATGGGCCGTGGAGAGATGGCGGACTAGCCCCACGGGTGCAAATCATGCTCAAGTGACTCTGTGTAAACAGGGGAGGCTGGGATAGGCAAATTACATTTGGGGATAAAAAAGGGCACAAATTTGCTTATCAGAAACTGACATTGATAGCATGAAATTCTCTAGGTTTATAGTAGCATATACAATATTAAATAAGGACCAAATTTTCACTCAACTTGACAAAAATCATACATTTCGAGATATAATTTCAAATCTTCTTGAATGGCAAAAAAGTGACTGGTGTGCGCAGCGTCGATCACGTGACATAGCACAAATGCGTTCTTTGACGTCATCGATTATGAAAAAACGCTGGTGGCGAACTAGCTCCGGAAAGATATGAGTGTGATATATGTGCAATACATAGTGAGGACAAGCAGGAAAGATATGTGTGAGACATATGTGCAATACATAGTGAGGTTAAGCAGGAAAGATATGAGTGTGATATATGCTATACATGAGGGCAAGCATGAGAGATATGAGTGTGATATATGTACTATACATAGTGAGGACAAGAAGGAAAGATATGAGTGTGATATATGTGCAATACATAGTGAGGGCAAGCAGGAAAGATATGTGTGAGATATATGTGCAATACATAGTGAGGACAAGTAGGAAAAATATGAGTGTGATATATGTACTATACATAGTGAGGACAAGAAGGAAAGATATGAGTGTGATATATGTGCAATACATAGTGAGGTTAAGCAGGAGAGATATGAGTGTGATATATGTGCAATACATAGTGAGGACAAGCAGGAAAGATATGAGTGTGATATATGTGCAATACATAGTGAGGACAAGCAGGAAAGATATGAGTGTGATATATGTGCAATACATGGTGAGGACATGTCAGTAGGAAATATTTGAGCGTATATAGATGTGCTATACATAGTGAGGACAGGCAGTAAAGATATGAGTGTGACATATGTGCAATACATATATAGTGAGGACAAGCAGGAAAGATATGAGTGTGATATATGTGCAATACATAGTGATGTTAAGCAGGAGAGATATGAGTGTGATATATGTGCAATACATAGTGAGGACAAGCAGGAAAGATATGAGTGTGATGTGCAATACATAGTGAGGACAAGCAGGAAAGATAGGAGTGTGATATATGTGCAATACATGGTGAGGACAAGTAGGAAATATTTGAGCGTATATATAGATGTGCTATACATAGTGAGGACAGGCAGTAAAGATATGAGTGTGACATATGTGCAATACATATATAGTGAGGACAAGCAGGAAAGATATGAGTGTGATATATGTACTATACATAGTGAGGACAAGCAGGAAAGATAGGAGTGTGATATACATGTATGTGCTATACATGAGGACAAGTAGGAAAGATATGAGTGTGATATATGTGTAATACATAGTGAGGACAAGTAGGAAATATATGAGTGTGATATATGTACTGTACTATACATAGTGAGGACAAGCAGGAAAGATAGGAGTGTGATATACACTGTTGGTCATAATGTTGGAATATTTTTTTTGGTAAATCCAACTTTATTTCTTTTCCTGTTTTTTGCGCCTTTTGATTCATGTTCGACTAAAAATTATCATTACATTATGTTTCTAAACTACCTATGTGCAATAAATGATAGCGTGAATTTGCATTAATTAATTCATTTTTTGTTTGGAGCTTTGAAAGACAGGACCTTTGATGATTGGCCCCTTGCCTTCTCTAAAACTAATGTCCAACAAGTCAACGTTATTGGTAATTTCTCAAAGTTGGCCGTGAAATTTTCAACCAAAACTGGCACAGAGGCTCTCGAGGTCAAACCCGATCCATTGACATTGGCTACACTTCGAAGGATGCTTGTGCTCCACCTGGAAGGAGTGTCAACAAGCAATGTCCACTATTTCGTTGGACCATCGCAGATTAAGGTCTGTAACATTTTCAGATGTCATCGAGAGAAGGGTCAATTAAAGCCAAGATTTCCTCTAGGACGTCTACGATTGACCACCAGGATAAATGATCGCAAAATGCTTAACCTGTGGCGTAGAACCCAGAAATGCCAAAAAGTGGTCTTTGCCGATTTTGAAGAAAACACTATGAAATCAACGCCTTCCGCCAAGCTGTACTTCAACAATGCTTCTAACATGGTAACATAGCAAGACAAACTACCAAGTGTCCACCCAATACCATTTAACCGAGATTTACCTGACCTCACTGGACTAGGGAGCCTAGAAGATTTCAGCTTGGTCACTAGAGATATGTCATCTTAATGGGTACGAGCATACCACAGTTGGGATGTCACAAACTCAAGGCGTTCAGTGAATGCAGATAACCTGGAACTTCTCGCCATGTAATCGGCGAACAATTTGTCTTCAATCTGTCCGGCCGAAGATGTTATGGCTCGTCCTTACTAAGATGACATATCTCTAGTGTCCATACGGAAATCTTCTAGGCTCCCTAGTCCAGTGACGTCAGGTAAATCTCGGTTAAATGGTATTGGGTGGACACTTGGTAGTTTGTCTTGCTATGTTACCATGTTAGAAGCATTGTTGAAGTACAGCTTGGCGGAAGGCGTTGATTTCATAGTGTTTTCTTCAAAATCGGCAAAGACCACTTTTTGGCATTTCTGGGTTCTACGGCACAGGTTAAGCATTTTGCGATCATTTATCCTGGTGGTCAATCGTAGACGTCCTAGAGGAAATCTTGGCTTTAATTGACCCTTCTCTCGATGACATCTGAACATTTTACAGACCTTAATCTGCGATGGTCCAACGAAAAAGTGGACATTGCTTGTTGACACTCCTTCCAGGTGGAGCGCAAGCATCCTTCGGAGTGTAGCCAATGTCAATGGATCGGGTTTGACCTCTAGAGCCTCTGTGCCAGTTTTGGTTGAAAATTTCACGGCCAACTTTGAGAAATGACCAATAACGTTGACTTGTTGGACATTAGCTTTAGAGAAGGCAAGGGGCCTATCATCAAAGGTCCTGTCTTTCAAAGCTCAAAACAAAAAAATGAATTAATTAATGCAAATTCGCGCTACCTTTTATTGTACATTGGTAGTTTAGAAACATAATGTAATGATAATTTGTAGTCTAAAATGAATCATAAGGCGCAAAAAACAGAAACAAGAAATAAAGTTGGATCTAAAACAAAAATATTCCAACATTTTGACCAACAGTGTATGTACTATACATAGTGAGGACAAGTAGGAAAGATAGGAGTGTGATATATGTGTAATACATAGTGAGGACAAGTAGGAAAGATATGAGTGTGATATATGTGCAATACATAGTGAGGACAAGCAGGAAAGATATGAGTGTGATATATGTGCAATACATAGTGAGGACAAGAAGGAAAGATATGAGTGTGATATATGTACCATACATAGTGAGGACAAGTAGGAAAGATAGGAGTGTGATATATGTGCAATACATAGTGAGGACAAGAAGGAAAGATATGAGTGTGATATATGTGCAATACATAGTGAGGACAAGTAGGAAAGATATGTGTGAGACATATGTGCAATACATAGTGAGGACAAGCAGGAAAGATATGAGTGTGATATATGTGCAATTCATAGTGAGGACAAGCAGGAAAGATATGTGCGAGACATATGTGCAATACATAGTGAGGTTAAGCAGGAGAGATATGAGTGTGATATATGTGCAATACATAGTGAGGTTAACCCTAACAGGGCCGGGGGGGGGGGCCATAATGGCCCCCCCTCCACGATTTTTTGTATTGCTCCGAAACGCTGCGAGATGACGGGCCGCTGCTTGGTGGCTTTTTTCTTTCAGGTCTTGCGCACATTTTGAAACAAAAATTTTGAAAATCGGACCTACCGTTACAAAGTCACGTGACCTTTTGTCTACGCATGTCAGCCCGAAAACCACTCAATTTCGTGATTTGTGTACAAAACCTATGGAAATACCAGTTTTTGTCAAATGAGGTGTATAATTAGTTATTTGGTGTTGTTTTCATTTTATATGTTGGTTTTGGGGTTCAAAATAGTTAAATTATAGTAAAAAAAAAATAAACAACAAAAACAATAAAATACATAAGTTAAAAAAACAAAGAAATACATAAGAAATTCGCAAAACAATAGAAAACATAAGGAAGATCCGGGCTCTTCCAAATTTTTTTGTTGTATTATCATCCTCAATGCTCTAAAGAATATATATAGTGAAAACCAGAGTTTAACTATGAAGAATATATGATTTATGGGTAAAAATATGAATTTCATGACTTATTTGCATAAATTACCATAAATATGCAAATTAATGAATTTTTCAAATTTTTTAAAAAGTACCATTGTATTCTATACACTTCACGTAACATGCGTGCAAATTTTCACGGCGATCCGAGATCTTAGGGGGGGGCCATAATAGCCCGGCCCTATTAGGGTTAAGCAGGAGAGATATGGGTGTGATGTGCTATACATAATGAGGACAAGCAGGACAGATACATTTATGAGTGTGATGTGTTGCACCAGGCCAACAGCGTGAGGTGAAGAAGTATGGTACATGCATGACCTTTTCCTTTGATCACAATAAGGTTCATGAATGTACATGGAAATTATTTACTTTTGGATAGAACCCATCAAACAATTTATCTTCACCTGATCTGAGGGTATGTCCAGTGGTGAAACAGCAGTCTCATTGAGGGCTTGCCTATCAAGTCTGTTCCTATGCCTCTCGGATGTGCTTGCTTGCTCGTTCCTGTTAACCAAGGGATGACAAAAACAAAACTGTAGATTAGCATAGCATTCATATTGAATCAAAAAGGATAATGAAACGCCCAAGTGCAAAGTGAAAGATAATGATGTGGACTCAATATAACTTTCAGACTTTTGGATATATATAGATGTCTTAGGTTGAATTCTAAAGTCTACTTTGGATATACTTAGCAACAATTCTAAGATATCACTTCTCATTCTTTTCTTGCTTCAATATATCGATGTTACAATACCTACATACAAGAAAGTACAGAAATAATAAAAGTGTTCCTGCCTTTTTTGCTGGTAGTTCAGACAAATAATTTGTTAATTTTCATGGAAATACATAACATATATCCAAATATTTTCTATTAACACATGAACAAATTAATTGAATAGAAAACAGATATTAATGCCAACCTTTTTTCTTCTTGTCTTTTCTGTTTTTCCAGTTCCTTATTCATCTCCTGGTCCTCTTTTCTTTTGACCTCAACCTCTATCTCCACCTGTCCGTTGTTATTACGCTTCTCTTTTGTTATTCTCATCTCCATCTTGTACAGTTTTCTAACCCTGCAAATAAGGAGATGGATAGACACAAAGCACATGAAAGAACAATTTCTACACCATGTTATATCTTTAATGTTTTTTCATGTGATTTAAAAATCCCGGAAACTTCATGAAATACTAGAGGGAGGTTTTCCCATTTTTTTTCTTCAAGAAAACTAGCATTAATTACAACCTTTGAACTGACAGCCAACTGCAGTGGGTGGAGGGGGGTTAATCCCATTTTCCCCTGGCATTTTGTATCCTACAGTACGTGCGCAACTGTTCGAGATGCATACAACACAACAATGATTTTTTTTTTTTATAAGTATTGCCTATATTTGGAAAACAAGATTGACTTGTTGGTACTTCACAATGGCGTAAATTTTTTGTATGATATAGTGCCAAAAAACCAAAACAAAACTTAAAAATAGAATTATTGAGTATTTATAATGCAAAAATAAAGGATCAAGGATAATAATAGACAAACATTGACATCATACAACAGTCAACAAAGAGTGAAAATAGAGTAAGAAAAGTCAAGGACGTGACTATAGATTAATGGTCTATGCAGGGCATGTTAAATATATTTAAATACTTCGGTAAATAACCGTGGCGGTGGTAATTAATGGATAGAAAATATCAACGCTAGACACAAACTTCCATTATTACTGCTGTTTTGATTATTGAACTTATTAACATTTAGAAGTGTCGTAGTCTAGAGGTCGATTTACATGACTGGGGATGCAAAGGTCGTGAGTTCGATCCCAGGCACCGGCACTTATGTCCCTGGGCAGACATTTCATCTACATGCTTCACCTCAGATCACCCAGGTGTTAAAATGGGTACCCAGTAGGATTCTGTCATTACAAGCGCCTGTAAAATGGTCGCCAGTGATTGAATCCAATGACTGGGGTAAGAATATGTAAAGCGCTTTGAACAGTTGTACTGGAAAGCGCTATATAAATCAATATATTATTATTATTATTAAGTTGATTATAGGACAATTCTTATGATGTAGTTGTACCTGTAGGATCTGAATGCTGCTTGGATGGTAGCGGCAGCAATCTGTTCCTGTTTTACTGTCTTGCTGGATGACTTCTCTCTCTGCAGTTTTGCATGTAAATAGGTGAGGAAGATTATTATTATTTGAAGGGAAATGTAAGCAAGAGAGATGACCATCGATATTATCATGAAAATTCCCTGGTAAAGGAAAATATGAAGAAATAGATTTCCCCTATTCTGATTCACAACAAATATATTCTAAATAGCATAGATATGGAACAAATAATAGGCAAAAAATAGTCAGAAATAGGAATAAAAGAGCTTGTTCCAAATCTATGCTTTTTGAAATATATTTTAATGAATCAGAATAGGGGGAAAATAGGATGTAATTTGCTATTTTATACCTATTTTTTATGGAAAATAGCTTTTAAATAGGGCACAAACACATAGAAATAGGAAATGTACAGAAATAAGAAAACATTTTTTTTCCTTTTTACATTAAACAAACTGAAGAAGCAGAAAAGAACCAATAGCTATAGGGGAAACCGGGTCTAATTTGCCCCCTTTTTACTAAAGTTGACGTACAGCAAACATTGCAAGTCAACACAGTGCCCAAATGTCTTTGTTTGATAGCTACGACTCTTGGCTAAATCACAGCCTCACTTCAACCCTATCAGCTATATACTTTTTTAAGAATTCAATGTTGAATAAAAAATATCGAAGTAGGTGCACCTGCCCCGTGTCGGGGCACGTTCACCTATCCCCCTGGGTAAATGCGCCTATATATGAGTGATAATAGTGCATAACATATCTCATCTTTTATTTCCAGTAGTGACCCGGGTAAATTCGCCCCCTCCACGGGGTATTTATTTATTTATTTATTTATTTCAGTTTTATTTCAACAGAGTAGTCACATTTCAAGTCAATTTCTGGACCTGCTCTTCCAGAGAGCCCTGCATTCATATAAAATACATTTCAATTACATACAAAGGTACAAATAACAAGTTAAAAAACAAATAGGTAAAATAGGGGTATGTTCGCCTCCCTGGCCGGGGAGGCGAACATGGGCCGTGGAGAGATGGCGGACTAGCCCCACAGGTGCAAATCATGCTCAAGTGACTCTGTGTAAACAGGGGAGGCTGGGATAGGCAAATTACATTTGGGGATAAAAAAGGGCACATATTTGCTTATCAGAAACTGGCATTGATAGCATGAACTTATCTAGGTTTATAGTAGTATACAATATTAAATAAGGACCAAATTTTCACTCAACTTGACGAAAATCATACATTTCGAGATATAATTTCAAATCTTCTTGAATGGCAAAAAAGTGGCTGGTGTGCGCAGCGTCGATCACGTGACATATAGCACAAATGCGTTCTTTGACGTCATCGATTATGAAAAAACGCTGGTGGCGAACTAGCCCCGGTCTCCCCTACCCACTTGCTTTTATCGTACCATCATTCTTAAAGTTCTAGTGTAAAATATATTGCAAATAATACATATTTATGTAATTTCAGTCTGTCCTACTGATATCACTTGCTCAACTCATGGGAACTGGACAATTCAACTGGTATTGTGGACTGGTTTTTATTGAACTCGAGCTAACTGGGATGCTCCTGTTTCAGCTCTCACGTGAGGACAAGCAAGAAAAATATGAGGGTGATATGTGAGCTACACATGAGGACAAGCAGGAGAGATATGAATGTGATACATGTGCGAAACTCATAGTGAGGACAAGCAATAAAGATACGAGTGTGATACATGTGCTGTACCTGAGGACAAGCAAGAAAGATATGAGTGTGATATAAGTGCAGTACATGAGGCAAATGTCCAACTTTTTAGAATTATATACTGTCTGAGATTCACTGAGGCTCTGAATCTGTAACTGTTTGTATGACTCAACCTATAAGGGATGAACTATGAAAAAAACAGTCTGATATAAAGTTTTATCATTTGTAAAGCAAAACAAATATATTCACCCGAAATATAAATTGTGCTATGGGGGAGTGGGAATTAGGGAAGAATGATCATTCAACTATTTATGGATTCAACATGCGAACCCTCCTCCCACCCCCACCCCCTACGCTAGTCATTTGGACCTGATTTTTTAAGAGATTTGGTGCACGCGAAATCATGCAGTAATCCAATGAATATGATACTAAAAGAAGCCCATATCACAAACAATTCAAAAGTACAAAATACTTTGATCTCTGTTGACTCGCACTTCACTTCTGCCAGCATTATGTACATACATACATGTACATGTTCCATGATTTTGTTTAGAAATGCTATCTGGGCTATTCCACGGAGGTATGAACAAAATGGTAAAATTTCAAATGTGTCTTTGCAAATTTTTGTTATTGTTACTTCAAAAAATATAACCTGAAGTGTCAAAATCCAAAATATTGCGGTGTTTTGATCATTTTAAGAAAAATGGCGCCACTTTTATTGCTCAAATTGGTTCTTCATCAAATTTCTCAAAAATATTATTGCCAAATAATCAAGGGCATATTATCAACTTATTTCCAAGAGAAACTTATTAATTCTGTCTTGATTTATTTGACTATGTGTCTAACTTAAGGAATGAAAGTGATTTGTGGGCTTATCAGATGAATTTTTTTCAAGCAAGATTTTTCAATACACAGGACATGTGAAATGTAACGTGAGTGACGAAAAAAGTACAATTTTCTCTCTATTTCTTGTATTAAATGAGATTGAATGTGGCCAAACTAAATTTTCCTCCTACTCCCAGGCCTAGATATCCTCCCAAAATTATAAGGTTTGTATTTACTGGGAACAAAATGTATTACTGGCATGAAAACTGTAACGTGAGTGACGTGTAACGTGAGTGACAACACTTCAAGCGCAAATTAGTACTGCTCGTTATAAAAAGTACAACTTTTTAAATAAATAATCACACCCAAATGAAGTCAATTATTCTTAAGATTCTTAATTTAGACTTTTAAAATGATTATTTTCAAAGAAAATTACATTTTAATGTAATATCATGAAAAACCACTGTAACGTGAGTGTAGGTACATAGACTTGTGTACATTAATATTGCTAAAAATATAAACATGCAAATTTGGCCAAATAATATAGTTTTAGGTTGTAAAATCCCCTAAATATCATCAATTAAGGCTTTTAAAATGATTCTTCGCAAAAGAATTAAATTGGCATGTAATATAAAAAACCCATGTTATACCTATGGCACTTTCATTTTGTAACGTGAGTGACGTAACGTGAGTGACGGTCCATTTTTTGTTTACTCTCCGTTCTTTAAAAAATGCATGATAGAGGTTAACTTTAAACGGTATTAATATGTTCTTGGGAAGTAATAGAAAGTTGCATCAACATAGTTTCCTCTCAAGTCTTATAGTTTTAGCTTGCATTTCATGCAAAGTTCATTGAAAATTTACAGAGGGCAAAATGTGTAACGTGAGTGACGTTCTATAAAACGGCCTCTAAAAAAATATTGAACAAAGCGATTAATCATTTATTACCCTTTGCATATAGGTTTTACCAAGTGGTATGACATGACAACAAAATTAAGGTGACAGCTTCTTTTTTAAAAGAACTAGAGTGTGAAACATTTTGTGATTTTGGAGCTTTTGTAACGTGAGTGACGTGGAATAGCCCATCTAAAGAAGTACTACATACTTGTATTTTCACAAACATACCTTCTGGCGCCAAGGTAGGTCCTTTACCCCATAGTCATACCGGATCTCCTCGCCTATGTCGATGTCTCTTGTCGAGAACAGGCACAAATGGACTTTTTCTGCAGTTTCAACTTTTTTCATTTTTGAATTACAGGTAGGTGAACATTCTGCATCGTTGACAAACCTGGCAAGTCCAGAAGATGACTCATCTGAAGCATCAATCCTGTTAAATAACATTATAAAATAGTTTAATTTTTAGTGTTTAAAAGTGTATCAATAATTTCAGCATGAAAAAAAACCAAAAAACTATAGGTAATTCATTGTGCAAACTACTTATTTTCTAAATGTGAAGGAGAGGATTTGCCACTCTACATTTAGAGTAAAGGAACCTTTAGTCCAAATCAAGTGGTTAAAAGTAGCCCTCAGATTTAAGGGAGTTTTAGTTCAGCCGTTTCACTCGCTGACAGGGTGAGACTGTTTTCTGCACAATATCGATTGCAGACTGGATATTTTTTACTACCGGTAGTTTTAACCCTAAAAATGCCGGGGAGGGGGGGGGGGTTGAATCAACCCCCCCCCCCCCCTCCCTCTGGCCACAGAACAGCCAAAAAAGCCCGGCCTAGTTAGGGTTAAACGAGTGGACACAACTGAATGATTAGTGTCCACTCACTCGGGGCATGCCGTATTTAAGCTACTTGTGCAAGATCATTTTCAATGATCCGTAGAGGTGTGCACCTGTGATCCAGGAAAAAAAAAAAAAAATGATTCAACGATTGGCGACGTTGAACTTTTTTGTGATAGAGCAGGTGCTAGCGCCGGTTATCCTAGCTGAGAGGGTAGACAATTTTCACGTTTTTGACACGATTCCCCATCTCGCACAATACAATTAATGGGGCGTCTGGCATGTCCTGAGTGGTGGATTTGGCTGTGGGAGCCTTTTTAAGAGGCCAAAAAATGAGCCAGATCAGCTGGGAAGGTAGACACTTGAAACCAACGGGAAAATGTCTGGCATAGGCTACTATTACATGAATGACTAATGACTGACGCTTTAAGCGGTGGGGCGTATCCGCCAGACGTCCCCTAAGATTTTATCCCCCATAGGCTTGTGTACAAACTGAAAAATTTACCTATTTTGACTGTTTTTGAAGTGGGAATCATGAACGGGGGTCAATTTCACAGAGTTTAGCAAGTTCAATTGGAAAGGTGACCACGCAAAACCAACTGGAATTTATTTTACATGGTACACTGACATGTATATGACCACTACCAAACACCTTAAGTGGTCGGGCGTCCCGGGCAGACGCCCCCAAATATTGGACCTCCATAGGCTTGTGTATACAAAATCCCAACTTGTATGTATGAAAAATAACCCAAGTTAAACCGACGGGGAAATGGTCGGCAGAGTGTCCCGAGATGGCAGATGCCCCCCCCCCCCCCCCTCACAAAAGGAACCCTGTCATGCCCACATAGGCTTGTGTACATAATAAAAAATTTGCCAATTTTAATGGTGTTTGAACTGGGAACCATGAATGTGGGTCAATTTCACCGAGTTAAACAAGTTCAACTGGAAAGTTATAACCACGCAAAACCAACTGGAATTTATTTGACATGGTACACTGACACTTAATGACCATTACCAAACACCTTATGTGGTGAAGTGTGAAGCGTTAATTGTTCCCTATTATATTCTTTTAACAAGGAATTTAACTTCTTTTTGAGTGCTTTTCCACTCTTTTACATTTAGAGGTATATTAAACGATAAATAGTATACCTGTACTGCTTTGATTTGTGTTTATACACAAAGGTGTATTCGTTATCCTCATCATCATCTTCAGAACAAATTTGGCTGCACAACCCCTGGTACTCCAATAGAAAATCACCTTGACTGAACGACTTAGTTGTGAAGATACCATATCCTTTAAAAAAATATTGAAAACAAACACATTTATCACAAAAAGATAAGAATGAATTAAAGAAAAGTTTGTTGTAAAAATAGCAAAAAAAAATAATTAAAAATATAGGTGAAGGTTTGAGGTAAATCCATTAGAGATTAAGAAAGTTATTATAATCCAAAGTTTTGGGTTTGTGACGAGCAGCATTCTTACATAGCGAATGGTAAAAAAATCAATGAAATGTCATTTCCTCAGAAAGTTGAAAATGGTTTTTACTGTACCTTTTGTATATCAGTGTATTAAAAAAAAAAAACGAACTCTTATAGTCAGATATATAAAAAATTTACATCAATTGACTAAGCAAGGATTTTTGGACGTTGTAAATGCTATTCCATAAAGGAATATTCATACGAATGGTATTTACGACAATGTGTCCCTAAGGTGATCAATTACCTTTTAATCATGATTGGGATAGTTAATACCAGATATATAGATAGATGTATTTTTTAAACATGCCTCTGTATCATAACATCTATCACATTTTAAATAAAAATAAAAATTTCCTAATTTTCCTGTACATGTAGCAGGGCTTAAATTAATCGAAGGCCACAGAGGCTATGACCTTGGATGCCCCCCTTACTGGCCTTAATGCCCCATCCAAAATCTCCTGTTTGGCCTTGGAGATTTTGGTGCCCTTTTCAGATATTTGCGTTGGTGCTGTACTTAGGAAAAAGTGCCCTAAGAAAAAATGGCCTTGCCCTAAAACTGAAAAAAAAATTCATACATGCATATATCAACTTTGATTACGTGCAATCTGTTACAGCTTCAAACAATGGGCAAGTAGGAAGGAAAAATCAACTTGAACTGTAATATATGATTCTCAACTCACCTATATCAGGATCAACTATTTTTTTTTTAAATCCTGGTGGATCTGGTCCACTGCAGTATATTTTTGCCACCTCTATGGGCTTTCTCCTTTTTCGCCGCTGGATGAATTTAAAAGAAAATGGAATAAATAATATCAAAATTAACATTAAAACATCGGTAGCTCTGCATCTAATTTCAACATTGAAAAGAATTTTAATTACTTTGCATTTATTATAGATTTCTAGATATAGATCTGGATCCGAGATCTAGATCTGGATTCGAGATCTAGATCTGGATCCGAGATCTAATAAAAAAATATGAGATATACGTTAGATAGTGGAATGTTGCATTGTTCAATCCATTGCCATTTACTAGCAATTGTATCTGGGCCAAGACAATTAGATATGATCTAATTAAAGCCCAAGTAAAGTATTCGCCGAGAACGTAACATTTTTTTAAAACTTGCTTAACTTGTCTTCGCATTGTTTCAATGACATAGTAGGCCTAATGCATGGGCAAAAGATATAGTCATGCTCCAACTCCAAGCCTGTTTTTTCAATGATTATATCATGTTAGCATAAGTATGGGGAGATTTTATTCAAATGAGGCCATACTTGCTTCATTCTTTACCCCGTAACTCCGGCTTGCCAAGCCCAAGCCACTGGTGTATCGTGCATGTATTCTCTGTGTATCATTGTGTGTGTGCGTGTCATTACATAATTAATACTAAGTAATAGTCTATGCTATGTACTGTTTTGTACATAAAATGATAAACCACTGTACACGACCGTGCGTGTGCTATCGATCTACTATGGTCATGATGGTCCAATAAATAGATATATTTCCACTGTTTTGTTGCTAAATTCAGGTCTTAGAGTGGATTTGATGGCAAATCCTTTTGTACACAAAAGTAAATTGAGGTATTCATTCGTATTATCGTGCTTTGCCTTTGGAAGTGAAACAAAACAACCACTCTCCCAAAACTTAAAGATTAAGAATAAGAAGCTAACTAAGTTAGTATAGTACTAAAGCTGCGCCCGGATCAGGAGTAGATCTGAAGTTACCGATACTCTTACTTCTTCTTTTCCTTCCTATACTGTTCATCACCTCCTAGGAAATAATCTATAGCCTAACTATTAGTATCATATCTAATCCGAAAACGGTTTAAAATGGGCTTAACAAACTTACTTTCTCCCTGTTCTGCTCCATGTTGACTAGCCTATAGGCCGCGGGCCGGTCCTCTGAGCTGCGCTGCATTTGCATGCATGCGCACGCATGCATGCAGGACTAGTCTAGACTAGCTATAGGGGATAATCGGATAGTGCAGTCAGTATAGTACTGTACCAGTGGCAGTACAGTACAGCTACAGTGCAGCGCAGATGCATGATGCGATGAGCGCGCGCAGCTAGCTCAGCTCAGCTAGTAGTCGAAGTCAGGTGGCTTCAATAGCGTGAAATTTCATGAAAATCGTTTATACCGGAGTGACAAAAGCGCCATTTTGGGCACACAGCTTCCTTTTGACCTACTTAACAATATTAGAGGGGGAGCCCAAGTCAAATATTATATTTAGGGGCGTTAGGGGCGGGGGCGCTGTACCGGAGCCCCCAATCGATAATTAATGTAGGTCACTGTGATAATTTTTCATTCAGTTATATTTGGTGGTCTAAAACGAAGAATTTAACCTACTCAATAATGATAAGAGTGGTTGCCAAAGTTGAAAATTGCATTTAGGGGCGTTGGAGGCGGGGGCGCTGTCCCGAAGCCCCCAATTGATAATTAATGTAAAATCTCAGTGATTATTCTTCGTTCAATTAAATTTGATGGTCTAAAATGAAAAACTAAACTGTTTCAAAAATATAAAAGGGGTAGCCCAAGTCAAAAGTTGCAATTAGGGGCGTTGGGTGGGGTGTTCGGGATGGGGGCGCTGTACCAGAGCCCCCAATTGTTAATGTATGTACAATCACAAAGCTTCTTCTTCATTCAATACATTTGATGGTTGAAAATAATGTTGTTAAAGGTTTTTCATACAACTTGATCAAACCAGTGACCCTCTTTTTAATGGGGGCGTGGGGGGGGGGGGGGCGGCGTCGGGAAGGTGGGGGCATTGATATATAATGTGAAATCACAGTAAATATTCTTCTTTCAATTACATTTGATGGTCTTAAATGAAATATTTAACCTACTAAACAATATTAGAGGAGTAGCCCAAGCAAGAGATGGCGTTGTGGGGTGTTGGGGGCCGGGGCGCTGTACCGGAGCCCCCAATATATATATTTTATGTACAATGACAGTGATAATTCTTCATTCAAATGCATTTGATGGTCTAAAATGGAAAACTAAATCTAGAGATGGACTACATTTAAATCAAGAAGGTGTGACAGTTCTATCAAAGCACTTTGAGGAATTTTGATTAAGACTTGGTGCTGGTTCTTTTAAATCAAAACAAACACATAGTCATAGAATACCAGTGGAGCTGCAGAGATTGTGGACACCAAGGAAAAAAAAAAGAAAGTGCAATCCATGGAAAGACAAAAACCTTGACATTTATTTTTATCGAGAAAAAAAAGTGCACCACGCCAAAAACAACGTGAAACCTGGAGGCCAAAACAGGACATTCTCTTTCCCGATGGTTTCTGGTTGCAGAGATTTCCTTGTAAGGTAGAGGAGCCTCCACAGCTGCCACCCAACCGGCATATTCTGGAGTACCAGACAGGTATCCTTATACCGTATCGGGATGTTCATGTACATGTAGGATGGAGAAAGGCGCCCACTCAGAGTCAGAGTTTTGTGAAGCTTCCAGGAGCCAGGAGCCGCTATGTGCGGAGGAAGGTGAAGAGGAAGGTTAGGAGACCCACCCACAAAAGGAGGAAAAAAAAGGTATGTTTCATGGGAAAACACAAATGTTCTTTTGAGTGGGTACTTTTAAAGTTTACTTTTTAAATCTCTTACAAGAATTATTTATAAGATTATATTGAACAGTGAACAAATGAACGTTTTTATTTTGGGGGCTCCATTTTCGGGGGCTACTTTTCCAACTTTCGGGGACTACTTTTCCGACTCTCGGGGGCAACAAATTGTTGTCTCCTTTTCCAATATCAGGGCTCCTATTAAGCTGTTATGATGTAAGTGATCATTTTATAAGCATTTGATCACAATCCAAACAGAAAAAATGCTTTAAAAAATTCTTTAAAAAAAGGGGGCGTTTTAGGGCGTTTCGGGGGCGAATTCGCCCGCCGCCCCCGTGTTTTTTTTATTGAAACAACCATGTTTAAAAGCAAGAAAATCATCTCGGGTCAGTAAAAAAATAATGTAAACAGATTGTATAATATGCCTAGCATCCATGATAATTTTAGCTTGTTACTTTCAGCTCGTAAATTTTGAACAGTAAATGATTTTTCATTAAAATATAACTATATGTATTTCATGATTCATATTTTTCAGTCGAACCCGCGCTCTTCAGCAAAGGGACGATCGTCCTCAGGCCTGCCAACCCATCCCTGGCCCACCTTGTGCTCCTGACGGAGATGATCGGTTCGCGAAGCCCCCATTAGCGCTTTGCCCTCCTCTTCAGGACTGCCACCACCATGGGGGCCTTCACTTGCTTCGAACCTGCGCTCTTCAGCAAGGGGACGATCGTCCTAAGGCCTGCCAACCCATCCCTGGCCCACCTTGTGCTCCTGACGGAGATGATCGGTTCGCGAAGCCCCCATTAGCGCTTTGCCCTCCTCTTCAGGACTGCCACCATCATGGGGGCCTTCACTTGCTTCGAACCCGCGCTCTTCAGCAAGGGGACGATCGTCCTAAGGCCTGCCAACCCATCCCTATATGTTTTGCTTTTGGTCAGCTTATCATCCTATTTCAGAGTTCCGTGAGGCACACTCCCGTAAACAAAAAATCGTTTGTACCCCCCCCCCCCCCAAGAAAAAAACCCAAAACAAACAAACAAGCAAACAAACAAACAAACAGACAAACAAACAAATAAACAAGACACAAAAACATATGTAATGTCCCATTATGGTACGCCACTCCAATAAATAGTCAAGTAAACACCAAATTATCATATGCATAATTATATCATTGCATATTCATAAAAAGTCACTGTTGCTAAGTTCAATGCTAATTCTCTATCGATGGTGTAGCTAGGTTATATTTATCTAAACACATGCTCGTTCAGTTGCTTAATAGTGATGATTTATTGGGTATACACCCCTAGTTCAGACAATTAGAATAAATGTTTGTTGCTTAGCGACGGCGTACGATCTGAAATAGATTTAGCATGGAACTAAGCTTGCAGGGTTCTATATAATTATGATTATATACTGGATGAGATTTAAATGTTTAATTTGTTTGCAAAACGTGTGAAGTTGTATGCAAATTAGAAACGAAATTGAAATCACGGAAGACGTTGTTACGTAATCCCGAATCGTCTCGCTTTAAATTGAATGAAAATTTTACGAAAAAGAAACACGTTTTAATTCAAATGAAAATAAAATGTTTTTGAATGAAATTGTTATGAATTCAAATGCTAAAAAACGAATTTGTTTGAAAAATAACAGCTACGGTGAGATAATCGGCGAAATAGAATGAAAATAAAATTAATTTGTGTGCAAAACTTACGAAGTTGACCGAGAAATCCTATATTATCTACAGCATATGAATACTTTTCTTAGAAAATGGTGTGTGAGAATAATGCCATAGATTTTCTCCATATCATAGATTTCTGTATTGTTAAGCACTTGCCAATTAAACGTACAACTCTTATTTGCTTACAGCAGTTTGGAAGTGACTTAAGTATTGTTACCATTCTGCACTTCTCAAGAGTATACAAGTCAATAGTATATTATATATAAAACCCACACATTTCAGAGTGTGCCTTCATTTATTTTACTCTTGTCGAACAAATAATGTGTTAATTTTCAACGAACATGGGTAGTGTATGAAGTGTAACATTACTGTAGACATGTTGCATGAAAAAACATGAACTTGCGGAAAGATAGGAGCCAAGTTTATGCCAAGTATATGCAGTTATATCTATTACAGCTTTTTAAAATTAATATTATAGTGTAAGGAGCAGAGAATTTCTGTTTGATAATAGAAAGTGTACTGAATCCCTATCATTTTAAAATCATCAAAATAGACAGTTAGAACAGTTAATATGTAGGGAAGCAAATAAATGCATCCATATTCAAGGATTATAATACATTATTTAGGGACGAAAATGATTTACAGGACTAAGCATCGTATCGTATAGGAATGATATATCAAATAAACATTGTTTTTGTATATCACCAAGTGTTAAAAATACCTCTTTATGAGGTAAAAAATGTGTTCTATTGTTCATCTTACTTGTGTATTTTACATCATTGTCAGTATTGAATAAACCTTTCTTTTGGTTTACACTAATTAAACTGTGCTGTGCATTATTTGTTTTGTGAAGTATTATTGTTAAAAATATAAACCTACAATGCGATTACTAGTGATGAGTGCGTTTGTATGCTTCTGTGAATGACTGAACTAAAGCTGAATGGATATGCTGAACTGAGTGCAGGAGTGTGCTCGTCGAGAGTGAAATGGAATTTTCTGGTCAAAATGTTCAAGTGCGACCCAGTGAATGCATCTCAAATGCATAGATTCTCTGTGTTGTATCAATTCATTTACCAAGTATTTTCTGGAATTTGAAAAAAATGATTAGAAAAAATAAAGAATCCCATTTGATTTGTGTATATATAAATACATGAATATATAACATTACAGTAAAAATCTGCCTTGCTTTTCATCAACAATAATGGCAGAAGGGGGGGGGGGGGAGGCAGAGGGTGGGTGCCAGGGTGGGCGTGGGAGGGGTGCTAAGACAACTATTCTAAGTCAATAGGCTTTCATTTGCAATTAGTTTAAAGGTTTCAGGAGTCTAAACCATTATTTTGATTTCAAACACTGCCAAATCATTTCATTTTATTTTGCAGGTAAAACGTACAGAGACTTCTCAGAATGTTTACACATCGAGATGCCAACGTTACACCTGTATCCGAATTCCCACATTTAAAATTATATACAACACACTTGGTAGTATGTGGGACTAAACAAATGTCGCCCTCCGAAATAATGAAAACTGAAAATATCAATTAACATCGTAATATTGAGCAAACTATTGTCAAAAAGTATTGTAACTGTTCGATACTTAAATACTTAAACCTGCATTACAAATAATGTTTCGTAAATTTGACAAGAATATGCCGGGAAACTAGTGTTGATATTGCCCTACGCCTAGCAGCCGCTAATCGCTCAAACAAAAGTTTGCGTGACCTTGCATGTCCCGTACTTAATCAACCAATCAGGTTACGCTATTTTCGGATCACGTATATTTCCATTTTGGGCGCACTCGTAATTGTGCTACATGATTTTAAATCTTGGAACTTGACTCGATTAAAATGCAAAATAATTTAAAAATGTCCAAGATAGGAAGAGCACATACTACTCGTTGCGGTGATATAAAAATATCAGGTAGGCAATTAGATTTAGATATATTTTGCGAGCATTTTAAAACATGTACGATAAACTATTTTTGTATGATTTTTTAATTGATTATTTAACTTTTTTTCACGTAGTATACTTATTTCATCACAGGAATATAAAAATATGTAATATTGTCTTTTAAATAAGACCCCAACCTCTAATATTGATCAAGGATAAGGAAAGATATCGGCGTCAGAAGTGAGCTCATTAATATGCAAAATGTGCGCACCGTGCGGTCTTTATGAATACGGTATGAGTACAGGGAAGCTCCCCCGCGCAAGTTGCTGCTTGACTGAGCTAGCTATATCGCAGACTATGCTGCATGCTAGCGCTATACGGCTAGCCGGCTGCACCTATAGTAGCCGACAGATGGCGTTGTTGATTTTCTCGAAAGTTTCTGCTGGAATTTTCACACACGGAAGATGAGCCCAACACATGCCACACACGGATTTCCGTTTTGCGCATTCAAAGTGAGGATTTCGTTATGACGGTATATATCAATGTCTAGGGCCATCTTAAGTCAGTCTAGTGCAGAAGCAAAGTGAGGACAAGAAATTTGTCCTCACTCTGTAGTAAACTCCTCGCTTTGTTGGTGTTCAACATTGTTTTTTTCCTCGGTTTGTATGCCGAAACACACGCACACACACACACACACACACACACACACATACACACACACACACACACACACACACACACACACACACACACACACACACACATAATGACAATGACACACACTGTATATGTCACATACATACATTATCTCTCTCTCTCACACACACACATACACACACACACACACACACTTTTTTTTTTCTTTTTTTTTCAGAATTGTTTTTATTCCTCCAAATGATAATACAGATAAACATCAAAATAATATTAACATTTACATTATTACAAATATTTTCAAATGAACAGTATACAAATTTTACATCAATATTCATAAACAAACAAAAGATGACATTTGCATTTTCTAATACAGTAACTTAACTATTATATTCTAAACGTAAACTGCTAAATCACATCAGATTTAGTCGTACTAAAATAAGCAAAAGCCCTTCCTCAATAAACAATATACTGTGATAATTAATCATGATTCACTAAAAGAAAGATAACCATACTTAAAAAAACAAAAACAAAAACAAATGGAGGTTATTTTCTAATAAAATCATGTAACCTTGCTACATCTCTCACTCTACTCACATTCATCCAACCAAATCACACACACACACACACACACACACACACACACCCACACACACACACACACACACACACACATACACACACACATCCTCACGTCACACTCATTTCCGGTGCATCTGCTCGCATGTCCGTTTAAAGCAATCAAATCAAAATAATATTTAACTGTTCCCACTTTTGTAAGTGTAAACTCAACTTTCCCCTTTTCATCGCTAACCTTTTTCATCTTCCTTATAACCCAAAATAATTTGTATTACTCTTTGTAGCGATGGGAGAGCCCTTTGTATTCTTGAGGAAAAAATAATATATTTCAACAAGAAAATGATACATGCCTTACATGCCTTAACTCTACTAGTTTGTCCTGGTAAACCCAAAAATATTAAATTCCAATCTCCGATTCTTATTTCTTTTAATTGTAAATGATCAACTATTTCTAACCAAAATTGTTGAACTGTTATACAATGCAAAAATAAATGTGAATAGGTCTCCACCTCATCCCGACAAAAGGAGCATAAATTATCTAATGCAAAACCAAATTTATAAAGGTTTTCTTTTGTATAAATAGCACCATGCAATAACTTAAACTGAAATTCTCTTTGTTTACCGCATAAAACTTTTAACCCGTAAAAATATAGCTTTTACTTCTTCATAAGTATAATTATTTTGACACTGTCCGCTCCGTATTTGTAATCTATAATCTTGTTGAAACTGTATAATAAAAGTATCATATATTTTTCTTGATTTTATCTCAGACAGTGTCTCTATGTTACCTAATATCTTAATTTTAATATCAAAATTATTACTATAAATCTCCATAAATTCCCCATCTTTCCACTCCTTTGACATTGCCATAAATATATCATAAATCCTAAGTAAGCCTTTACTTTGTATACCCAGACCCCAAAAATACGGAGTAGATTTTAATTCACACACACACACACACACACACTTACATATATACACACATACACACACGTACATACATACATACAAACATGAATATACACCAATGCACATTGTTTAAGATAATTACATTTATAAATAACGCGTAACGTTCCTTGTGTTTCTTGAATCTTGGTATAGCCATGTATTGGTTCTTTAAAAATAAAATCCACACACTACAGACATATAATGCAAAATGATTATGTATCCAAAACGACATATATACTGGTGAGCGCACAAACTGTGTATTATAATGCTGTGTTATTCATGTCGTGTATATCTCTCAAAACTTTTTTACACGGATTTAAGGCCAGGAAATCTGGATCAGCTAGTCACTGGCAGATGATGCATTGATTATCGAACAAAGAGGCGCAATCAATGATAAGCATTAAACCGAGGAGAAAAAAAATGAAGAAAAAAAACTCCGTCCTTTATCCGACATTCCATGGGGGATACATTGTTCCCTATTGAATCGGTCGCCCCCACAAAATCTCCGACCCGTCCCCTAAAATCGACTTAACCTTTTTGACGGAGCGCCAAAAAAAATCCCTGGTTTGCCAAATACCTCTAGCAAACAGTGCCCTTGTGGGTGCACTTTAAAGGCTGCTTCATGGATTTGCATGTTCATGGGAACAGCGTTTCTATCGTAAGAAAAATGCGTGTTTTTAAAATTATTTTATAGCACGTGTATCTGTAATAATGGCCATGAAGCCCATCAAACCACGACGTTTCTATAATCCTACATGTTTGTCTAAAACCCTTTTAAAATTTGTGTTTTGAAAATCCAGATTTTCTTTTAATTTTTGTTTTTTTATAACATAGTGTTTCGCAAATTACTTTCATTTCACAGAACTTATACTTAGTGTAGACAAAATTATATTTGTATAGTATATACCACCAACCATTCTCTAGTCTAGAGAATGGTTGGTGGTTGACCAGCATAATACTAGTCACAAATTACAAACTATCAGGGTGTCACGATGGTGTTTCGACTCCGGATCTTGTGAAGGGTATCTTCTCTTACACGTGTACCCCCCTGATGCACCCATGATGCACCCCTGAGGAGAATACTGTTGAATTTGTTTCCAGGTCAATTTACACACACCATTAATAAATGAACCCATTCCTTCATATATTCTGAAGTACCCATATAAGTTGTACATGGCCCAGCTACCGTAGACGAGGGGTTTATTTTGTATTGCATAATTTTTTGTTGTTGAGATTGTATAAAATAATATGTTTTAAAATTTGCTTTTATTTTGCAGTGAGTTTCATCTAGAGACCGGGGTTGCGTTCATGGATGACGGAGACATCTCGCACTAATAGAGATGTCGTCCCGATGGCGTCCCGAGTCGTAGAAGATGTACCGGGATGCCCTCTTCGAGCTAACATTTTGCATCCGCCAACCCAAATCCACGGAGATTATTTGCGTCTCGACTGTCGCTTTAACGAGGTAATACTGCCGTTCTCCCACAATTTGCCTTTTTTTGGGTTAAAGTTTACCCAAGGAAAACCTCGCTAGTTTACCCTAAACAAGCTCGGATGAGTGTTTTCCATGCGCAAACATTCCTTGTGCCAACCATGTTTGATTATGCTCCGTATTTCTATATAAGCTCACGATGTGTGCTCTTATCAGTTCTCCGACCAATAACACCCGTCTCGAGTGCGAAAAGTCATTAAAGAGTTAACGCCATTATAATACAGTACCTTCATAGAGGTGCGGAGATGTGCATTTGTATTTGTACTAAATACTTGACAAACGAAATAAGAGAAAGAGAGAGAGACCGAGATTTCAAAGTTTGTCTGGTATTTCATGTGTTTTGTTCCCGTTTAATTCGTGGTAGGTGATTAAATGTTAAGACTCGTTGCAAGATCTTGGTTTATACCTATTGACTTGTCACTTGTGTCTTTAGTGTAATGAGTTTTAATCTGCAGAATATTGCTAGATATACAACATGAAGAGTAGTATCATAAGTTGGTTTATCCAGAAGAAAAAAAACACACACTTATCATTGGAATAAAAACAGTTAAATATTTAAATATAGAACGAATAAAGAAAACACATATGTTCAATTCGGTGAATGCTTTTAAATGGTGTATGATTGTGTAGGTTCGCATATAACTTAAATGTAAAAAGAAAAATTACAATCTTTACATGCTTTAGAGAGCGACTCGTAAAAGAAAACTTAAAACAAAATTACATGACGCCATCCCCAAATGGTGAATTTCCCATTCTTACAAATTAGAAGAAAAAAGGGTGAAAGATACTTGTAAGTCTTCTTTTCTCGGAGGATCCAGCATTATACCTGCTGAGAAGTGTATCATTATTTAGTTGTCAAATTTTACACTGGATGGAGATTGGAAATATTGTCCTTTTCACTTGTACGGAAGCTTGTGCAAACAAACTCATGCACTTAGTATAGCCGGGTGTTATGGGGTTTTCTGATAGAAGTATGTAAAAATGTATTGTTTCAAAAGTAAAAAAAAAAAGTAAACAATTATAAAAACTGGAGTTTATTTCATATAATAATGTTCTCGTTAAAATAAGTGAGAACATATTTGCAGGCCTATAAGAATAAGACATTCTGTCTCGAAACGTACATATCAACATTTTAACCAACATGAAAGGTACTAATAAACCGGAATGTTCATTGTCACTTCTAGTTCTATTCAGTGACAAACAACATACTTCACACGTATCATATTTGCCCTTTAGCTCAAAGTGTGTATCCCGTAAGGAAGGTTTAATGTCTTCTCTGTTATTTTAAAAATGTCCATTTATTGCTTCTAAGTGGACTTGAACATGAATGAGGGATGCTCGAGTGTTTGAACAGCAAGAATGGGACGGAAGGGCAAAGGATGATGCTAGGGGCGAATATATACTCAGCGCCATGATATTGCGTTAATTTTAAGGTATAGTATATACAGCGAATACTGCATGGTCGAGCTTTTTAAAGTTTCAAACACATAGTATGCCTTTTAGCCTTCAGGAATACTGTTGAAATATCAATGAATTAAATTTGTTTGATTTGTTTTTGTAAATAATGCACTCCCCCTTGAACAATCCTGGCTACGCCAATGACCAATGATACAATTTCACAACTGTATTACAATTTCAATTTTTCAATTTTTATTCTTGCTTCCAACAAAACATTACAAATGAATGATAATAATTTACAATAATATTACGCAAGATCTAGGATGGGAATCCTTCTCATGATTAATCCAGGTTACTATCAAAATAATGTGAAACATATTATGTCACTGCACCGCTGTATACAACATACTTGTACGCGAATTGTAAAACATTATATCCCAGAGTTTGTAATTGGCCGAGAATTGGTAATGAAGCCTCGTTTTGTAGCCTTGTTTCCAGGAATCTAATCCAATTTGATTATAATGATATTATAGCAATGGCCTACATTTTTAGTAATATATATAATAACAATGATTATTGATCCTTGTTATAGTAATACGATTATAAACAACTCTTTCTGCAACGGGGCCAAGGTCTCATAATGATCGGATTTGTATAGCGATACAGATCATAACAAAACAGCTGGGGAAAGGGCACACAATGGGAAGAGAGGAAAAAGCTGAGAAATATGAAAAATGTCGGGCTCAGACTATAGTACAACGAATTAAATTTGTTTGAAAAGCTTAACAAGGAAGAAGACAAGACATGAGATGAGTTATATGAAAATGGCGGGAGAGTGGTTGGATTATGGAAATGGAGATGAGGAAATACCGTACAGGTGAACCTTGGTATACACTTAATTTTCAATTTCAATTTCAATTTATTCTTGCTTCCAACAAAACATTACAAATGAATTATACTAATTTACAAAAAATAGAGATATACATATGGGAAACAAGAGGGGTCCACTAAAAAGCAATGCTTGTACAATTGTGGACCCCTCAAATAATAGTTAGGAATATTGTATATTTAAATTAACACATTCTAGACTACAAAAAAAGAACTATAGATAGGGGAAAATGGATGCCAACAGAGACCAACATGGGACAAGAGAGAACTTTACATGACAAAGATAGGAGAAGACGGACACAATACAAACAATTAGACACTGCCAAAAAGAAGTGAGAGATCGGGGGTACAAATGTGAACAATGGTACAAAAGGATGAGCTGCGTGTGGGGTTCAGGTGAAAATGAGGAAGAAGAGTTGCGCTTAGAAAGGAGCTATGCATGAGAAGGCACAATATATTATATCAGATTACATCTTGAGTCCGCGAGTAAAAAAAGACCTTGTTTAGGATGACGTAAGGACGGGGAAAGAATAAATGGGCGATATAATTCAATGATGTTCAAATATAAGATTGTAATAAAAACAATTTTATTTACACTTTCCCAGGTTCGCTCTATAACATAAGGGAAGAGATTCATTTGTGTCCTTTGTTTTGAGTAACGTATAAAATACATAATCAGGGATCTTTGGCATTATAATACGGATCATAAATATCAGCTGGAAATAAATACACAGAGAACAGAGAGAAGTGAGATGAGGAATATGAAAATGACGGATGAAAGATAAAGTAATACCATACAGGTGAACTTAAGTAAACTTTCTTAAGTAAACTTAAGTAAACGTTCACCATACAGGTGAACTTAAGTAAACTTTCTCGCCGGAGTTCGCTGTAAAGAAAAGTAAAACGTGTGTGGCCTTGGTTTTAGTAGTTCAGTGTATATAATTCATAATTATGGATTCTTGGTGAAAGTGATACACCTTTTTTTGAAAGAGAAGATAGAAAGAACCAAAATAGGAAGAGTGAGAAAAGAGATTACAAATATGAAAAACGGCGGGTGGATGGGTGGCTAACGGAATTGATGATGAAGGTATAACATACAGGTAACCCTAAGTACCCTTTCCCAGGTTCGCTGTAAACATGGTCAATGAAAGTACATCGTAGTTCATGTGAGGACTTTATTTTACTAGTATAATTATACGGTACATAATTAGGGATCTTTGATGGCGTGATACGGATTATATACAGATGAGCTGGGGAATATACCGAGAGAAGTGAGAAAATAGATTAGTAATATGAAAATGGTGCGTGGATAGGTGGCTTAAAGGGATCTAGTAACATAGTCCAAATCCTCAATATCCAATGGAATGCTAACGGTTCCCTCATACATTGTTGTATTTGTATTAACAATAGAAACATGCGACAGGTTGGTGTTTTTTAATTTTTGATTTCCCTTTCGTTAAAAAGATAGTTACAGTTGAAATGTTCAGATGTTAAACTATCCACTGGATAGTCGTGACCGTGTACAAAGTCAGTGCAATGAGTTAGTGATCACTTTGCATTTTTGCTCATTACTCGGCCATATAACGTCCATTTAACTTGAATTTTTCACACAATACCCAGCGGACATATCAGATAACAACAAGTTACTAGATCCCTTTAATGCAGAATTGATGATGAAGAAATAACGTACAGGTGACCCTTAGTACCCTTTCACACAGGTTCGTTGTAAAAAATACATCGTAGTTAATGTGAGGCCTTTATTTTAGTAGCTATAGTATACGGTACATAATTATTCATTGTAGTGATACCGATGTGTATACAAAGTTGGAAACACATAGAAACAGAATGCATTGCTCCCAAGGGAGCAGAAAGTGCACGTTACGTGCGGATTGATTGTGAGTGTGTGTCTGATGACCGGGGTAATAATGTAAAGCGCTTAGAGATGATTATCAATCATAATTAGGCGCTATATAAATCGCAAACATTATTATTATTAATTGAATGTGATGAGGAATATGACAAACGGCGGGTGCGCGGAAGGGGAGGTATATTGAACTGAATATGATGTTAGTAGATGAAGGAATAGCGTAGAGGTGAACCTTGGTACACTTTCTCTGAAGAGATGAGTTAGTGAATATCACTTTGCATTTTTGCTCATTACTCAGCCATATAATGTCCATTTAACTTGAAATTTTCACACAAAACCCAGTGGACATATTAGATAACAACAATATACATTGTATCAACCACTCATCACTTTTTGCACATGTCAACAAAGTTACTAGATCCCTTTAATATGGAATTGAAGATGAAGGAATAGCGTACAGGTGAACCTCAGTACACTTTCCCAGGTTCGCTTTGAGGAATGGTATTAAAGTAGTACATCATAAATACTAGCATAGTACGAGGAGATTATCGTGTGAGCTGTCACGTCGCGTTCAACGCGTCCACACTGGCGTTTACTAACTGGGGTTCGCTAATATTTTAATATATTCAATTTATGAATAATTGTCCCGGGCAACATGAAAGCTTGTCGGGGCAATCTGAACGCCTTCTGGAGGTTTGCCCGACAAAGCAAGAACTAAAATATGTAAGAACAAATAATGTATTCCAAGTATTGAATTGTATTTATTATGAATATGTTAAATGAAAAGCTTTTATCCGGGCCATCGGGCAAGAAACGCACATGAAAGATGTTAATATCACTATACACACATAATATAAGTGTGTCTTTCTACAATCGTGTTTCCACATTACGATATTACATTTCCGACCACTATAGCTACGTCATCAACCAAAATAATATATGATACCTTCGAAGCGTACGTTAATAAAAAGGAACCCCAAATGCTTGAATCATGGCAAAAACACAATCGAGCTGACGTTGTGAGGGGAGGTGTGTCTTCAAGCCCCCTTTTTGTGGATAGGGGTGGGGGTTACCCTCCGAATCTCTATTTAACCTCGAGGGCCATGATAACTGGTACGACGTCGACCAAGACTTCGGGTTTCCCCCGACTCTTGGGATAAAGGTAGACGCCAGAGAAGAAGACTAATCGCATTGATAGACACCCGAGGTCGCGGGGATCGAGTCTGAAGGAAATAACAGTGAGAGAAAAGATATATGTGACCGGCTTTGACAAAATCAGCCACTTGTCGGCAACTCGTGTTTTGCAGAAATTGGCTTTTAAAGTGAAAAAATAATGTCATAGGCCATGTCCACACGTCAGCAAAAATTGACAAGTACTATACCAAATACGGTAATGTTCTTGATTTGTGATCAAACGAAAGCTAATGATGATGAGTTATTTCAGAAAGTGTACAAAATATCTATGTTTTATATATATACTTGTGGACTAGGGACCGATGTGGCCAAGCCCGGTCACATCTATATAAGACACACACCTTGCATTATCTCTCAATAACCTACATTATAATGGAATTGTCTGCATTTGTCATCACCCTCAATGCTTTTGTGTATAAGTGCTCACGGAAACATCGCGGGATAAATTGAGGCGTGCATGTGATTTTTTTTTTGGAAGATGGAGAGAGAAAGAGGGGGGGGGGGGGGGTCGGGTTAGTTCTTGTCACGAATATCACTCTTTCTAGATTCAGTTGTTTTTTTTTTGCTGTTAATTGGAGGGAAAGTAGGGAGGTGGGCGTCACAATCGAACTTCTCCATTGTCATAATGATTACGTATCTCTGTAGGTAAGAGGATTAGTGCAGAGAGGGGTAGTGGTGTAGCTAAGGGGGCAGGGGGCACGCCCAATCATTTGAAGAAACAAATGACAAACGTATCCATTACAAAGTTAATACAAAAACCCATGCCATGTGCTTCCGACATTTCGCTTGTCGGACCGCGCTAAGCCACAGGAAAAGGGAGGGGGGGGGGGCTTGTAAAGCACAAATGTAACATAAATTAGAGCAGAGGGGTGTTAGAAGAGTGGAAGGGGCGTAATAGTTATATCACTTTAAGTTAGATCCGCGTTTTAAAGACTTTAATGTTTTTTTGATGTTGCGTGCCTATGTTTCTTAACGCCGGATGGAGGCGTCGTATACAAGCGTCGTTTCGCGTCATATACGCACGTTGTTTCCGCGTCGTGCTGGATACGCCATTACTATCATGTTTTTCGCGCTCCTAAAAGTACGGTCGTATCAACTACAGGTATTATAATATCATAGTAGGCCTATAATCGTATTCATAGCAACGATGTACTCGGATTTCATGATACCCGTAACAAAAGACTTGCCATCGATAACGTTTCCAAGGTGTCACGGAGCTCATTTTACCTTCCGGGAACAGCCTACGGGTTCACCTGGAAAAAAAGCGAACCTAATCGAACTGACTTTTCCCGCTACGAGCTGAGACGTATCCGGCTTAATTAAATTCCATGAATTTGATGTAAGTTGAACAAAATCGAAGAAGCGGGATATTATAGTCTTTCGCGCGGTATGAACTCAATAGTTCAAATTCAAGACAAAGGATATAATCCACCAGCATAATTAGTACGGTAATACCACGCCCTGCATGGTATACCCGCATTTATGGGGTCAGCCATATTGTGGTATATGGTAAACTATAGCCTGGGCCCCGTTGCAGAAAGAGATACAATCGATCGTAAGTTGCAATTAATCGTAAGTCAGATCACGTGTTCTAGATGCGCAAATCTGATTGGTTGAAACGCGTAAATTTTCCGACTTACGATCAATCGTAACTTACAATCGATTGTATCTCTTTCTGCAACGGGGCCCAGGACTGGTTATATCCGATCAAAAGTACAGTAGTAACTGATATCAACTGTATTAAGTTCAATTGTATTAGTTTCATCGTGGTATTCATATTATAGTAACATTAATGATTCCTAACATAACATGTAATTAACGCACGGTGCCATTAACATACATATCAGCGGTGTCATTGAGCTTTTTCACCTTCCGTGAATCGGAAACCATCGAACCAATATCGAACCAACTTTCTTGGTAAGGAACAAAACCTGTTCGATTATATAGACGTTTGGGGCGCGATGGATGAGGAGGGGGGGGGGGGGGGCTGCAGCCCCCAGCGCCCCCTCCCAAACAACACTATTCTGGTAAAAGGGCACCTCAAATTCGGGTAAAAGCATGTTATATATCTCAGCAAATTATGTCATTTTCGGGCAGAAGAATGTCATATTTGTGCAAAAACGTGCCATTCGGGGAGGAATCATCAAAATCATATCATACTGTTGTTGCAAATCAGCCCCTCCCCCCCCCCCCCCGGCAAAAAGGTGACCGTAATCCTATGTTCAGTAGTTTCTCTGAGGTTGGCGTTCACGATCGTTTTTGACGATCGAAGAAGCGGCTAAAATTGGCTTTCGCTTAGCGGGAAAAACGCACCATGTATACGGCGAAAAGAATGCTGTGATTATGAACAAGAGGCACCTCAAAAGCCTCGACATCTCTGTCTTTATGCATGTTCAACTTAAGCCATCCGCACACAGAGCCGACTCGACCCGATCCGACTGATTTTCAGTCGGTTCAGCTCAGTATAATATACTGCCTCAGGACTCCCTGATTTGCCGGTCAAGAGCCAGATGGAGATCATTCGAGGCCAATTCAACATGTTGAATCGGCTCCGACTGAGCGGAGCCGACTCTATATAGCCTGACTGAAAACCAGTCGGATCGGGTCGAGTCAGCTCTGTGTGCGGAGGGCTATACACATCTCTAATTGCGGAGCAAACTACTATAGTAATAGATAGAGTGAAGTATTTGGTTGATGGCAAAAGCGTCTCCTTGTTTTGTTGAAATTAGCTCGGAAGCGTCACCACATATACCGGGCAAATTAGTTATCGGATATTTAAATGTTTCCGTAATAGTGTATTTGCAGGAATTCGCATTGTTTGAATTTATATTATATTAATAATAATTAACATTATTAATATTTTATAGATATAGCAGACTCTTGTTAGAAAATACTGATGACCAACTCTGTGTATTGACTCCAATCATGGGCGTCAACAGGCGGGGAACGGGGGGGGGGGGGGGAGGCATGTTCCCCACCCCCGCCCCCCCCCCCCCCCCCCGCCTCCGCCCCCACACACACACTCTTCAAATGCTGTTGACGCCCATAAGACTCCAATAATTTCGAAGACATCTTTTTATACTGTACGTCTTCAAGGGCCTCCCAAAAACTGGTAAAAGACCCAATTTGATGAACCTAATTTGTGTCAAATTTACCAAATTAAGTCATGAATTATGTACATTACTTGACAAAGTGGCATTGATGGCATGCAGGATGTACTCATTTTCTAGACGAGCTAATTTGTTGACGATAAGAACGAAATGTCTTATCTCCCCCCTCCCCCCCCCCCCCCCCCCCCCCACCCCCCTCTCTCTCTCTCTAGACATGCTAGAAAACAAATTGACAAGCGGTGTTTGATATTATGTCAAGTACTCAAGTGGCACGCATGAATCAAGTGGTTTTAAATCAAAGTGGCCCGACGGATATTGGGGGGGGGGGGGGGGGGGGGGTGTGCGATGGGACCACGTGGAATAGTGTGGCACACTCTTTATGTATTTCTTTATTTTACAAACAAATTTATCCATATTAATATTTTGTGTCATATTATTAATATTTGTTTTGCAGGGAAGAGGAATTCATGCATAAGTATGAGGGTTCATTTTAAACCTACGCCCCCGTAACCCCCCCCCCCCCCCCTTTACGTAGCTACGCCATGGCATGAGTCACATTCAACATTAATCTGGCAATTTTCATCACGAAGCCCCCTGACTGATTCCCCCCGTCGAAAATTTAATCGCATAACCCCGGGTGCGAATTTGTCTCTGTCAAGGAAATGTCAAATTGGGTTAGAAAATGTTCCTAATCGGGCTCAAAACATTTCCTGTTTTCTATACATGCTGACGATGAATTTGTTTTATGCATGTGTGTGTGTGTTTGTTCGTGTCTATGTGTGCGTGTGTGTTTTTACCGTACTTAGTGCTGATTTCTTTGAAAAACGTGCATGAATTATCTTCACAGCGAAGAATAGGATAGCTGAACAGTACACAAATAATCTTCTTGAATAGCAACATTAGAAGAAAAAAATGTGTGTGTATGTGTCCTGTCGAAAGGCCCGTTTATTAAAAAATCGCGATTTACACCAGTTAATAAAATCATTCTATGAAATATGAACGGTTCTCAATTACATAACAAATTATTTCAATAAAGGCGATATCTAAATCGCGCCAACACCCTACTTTCCACAATGTTATGTAATAATGTTCATCAGTCATCATGCAGTCTCTATTCAAATGTCAGTTCTTGAAGATAGTTCTTCAGGGAGCACCCGTAATGCAAGTTTTAAAATAAAATAAAAAGAATGCATTAAATCAATAGAATTTATTGTAAATTCACCCTTTGCTTATATTTTCCCTTGCATTTCACCTCGACCTTCACCTTCACAATCACGACCACCCACGTAACCGTGGTAACTCAACTGTTCATAAATTGTTCTCGATAAATGGGATTACAGGTCCCCGCTTTTACCGCTTCCGACTTTTCGGCTGATTGAACTGATCAGCTGACAAGCTCAGTGTCCGGGGAGCTCTGAAATTAATATTTCATAAACTTGTTTTTATTTTGTTTTCAATTCGTCCTTTACGTCGTTAAAAAACGCCATAAAATTCGAAAGGATTCGCAAGCTATACAGATCTCAAAACCATGCATTGGCTGATGGTTTACAACATTATGTTGAGATATTATAATTATGGCAATTCGTATGCTTCAAAGCTTCTATGTAAAATGTCACTGCATAATCTTCATTGGTAGCGGAACGGTGGAAATTTGAATTAAGTGTTGCTAGTATGTAATTCAATGTATAGACTCGTATACGATGAAATAAGGTTAAGATTTTCCTCCACCAAAATGTATCCCCCCTCCCTCGCCTCTCCTTAGGCCCTTTTTGTTCTTGTTATATAGCTGGTAGTTTTTATTTGGGGGCTTTGAAGAGCAAACAATCCAATAGTTTCCGGGGTGGTCTGCCTCCTGGACCCCCACCAGAGCCCCCAAGGCAGAACCCTGCTTACGCGTTCGTAGGTTGGAGCCCCCCTCCCCCCCCCCCCCCCCTCAACAAATTTTTTTTCCTGGCTTGACACTGTCTATATCTTTACCTATACTCACTGTGAACATTTTGAGATACTATTTCTGAGAGACTGCGAAGCCCTTAGTAACCCTTTAATTTTTTTTTGTTTTTTTTGTTTTACTCATTCCCTACTTGATTGTGAAGTACCCGCAGAGTTAATACAGGGCCCGCCAGGATCCAGCGTATGGGCAAAGGGTTAATTTATGAACAGTATTCTGTTGTCTGAACAAATCTTGATTAAGTACATGTAGACATCGTAATGGACTCGTGATGAGCATCGCAGAAGGGGGCACGTCAAAACAGATAACACGAGCCATCGGTGAATGATTGCACATGTTGAATGCAGTGATTGGCCAGCAATTAACGAGAGACAATCTACCGTCTTTAATAAAGGGATCTAGTAACAATGTCAGAATCCATAAAACTTGCTTTAAACCCTATAGCAGTTCTTACATACCTATGGTTGTATTCGCATTACCTATACAGGGTGGCCCCCCAAAACGGAACGGGGCACTTCCCAAAATATAGTAACAACATGATTATGTCCATCGGATAGGGTGTCCTTTCCAATGAAAAACAATACCAAGATCAGTAATTTGGGTCGTGTAGTTTTTATTTCAGGGCGCTCTGAGTGACACCATGTCAGGTTCCCATTTTTGTCAATTTGTATCAAGTCAGTGTCTGATAAATCGCACTTACTGCCCGTCATAGCATCGAACAACCATGCCCATTCTCTCGGCACACAGCTGAATGCACACTAACAATAGCGCGCGTATTGCTCGTTGTTCGATGCTATGACGGGCAGTAAGTGCGATTTATCAGGCCCTGATTTGGTAAAAATTGGCAAAAATGGGAACCTGACATGGTGTCACTCAGAGCGCCCTAAAACAAAAACTACACGACCAAAATTACTGTTCTTGGTATCGTTTTTCATTAGAAAAGACACCCTATCCGATGGACATAATCACTTTGTTACTATACTTTTGGAAGTGCCCCGTTCCGGTTTTTTGGGCCACCCTGTATAAGCGTGGAACAGGTTAGTCCTATTTAACTCTGGGGATTGCAAACCTTTTTTTTTTAAAGATGGGAACAGGTTAATTTTGACCCGCAATGCCTAAGTCTTCAGAAAGCCGAAGAAAGATACTGCACTCTATAATGTTCTATACATCATGCAATCCCTCGATAAATAACTGCAAAATGTGTTGAAGAAATATTTTATGTCAAGACGTTGACCGGCCAGTTATCGGGAGACTTATATTTCTATAATGCATCGTCCTGCCAATTTGGGATGCCATGTCAGTCCACTGGTATGCACGTAACAATAACAGACGGTAGATAATTTAGTCGACTGTCCTATAACATCTAAGTCATCAATGAATGATCATACTCTGTTGGAGACACTTTCAAGACAGTGACCGGTCACTTATCATCTAGAGACAATCTAATGGTTTAATGCGTTGTACTCTTTCAACGCGGATGTCATCCCAGTTCATTAGTATTGACATGCCTGCACGTAACAGAAACAGACGTTAGATAATCTACTGTCCTAATGCACTGTCCCGTCGACGAGTTTTCTTCGTGATGTGACTGCCAGACCCTTTCATTAATGTTGGCCATTAACACGGAGAGACGGGTGAATGATCTACCTTCAATTAAAGAAAACGTCCCCTCTAATAATGTACACAGGTCATACCGTCCATTCCATAAACCTACTCACTACCAATGACTACTGGAACCTGGTGGTATAATTAAGTATAAAGATTACAATATCGTGTAGTCATTGGGTAATTAAAATGGTAGCCACTTACATTATCATAATGTTTATACAATATTATACAGATATTGACTGTCTAGAGGGGCAATATAACGTTTGAGATCCTCGAGGGAAGTTATATTTGTGTCGAGGGACATTATATTTTTCCGAAGAGCGTAGCGCTGAGGAAAAATATAGTATTCCGAGACAAAAATATAACTCCCCAAGGGAAATGAAATGTTATATGGTTCCCGAAGGAAAAGTCAATATCTGTTATATTATGATGACCTATATAGATACAAATCAAGATAAATATAAATTTGGTGTTGAAATAAAATTATGGACAAGGGAAAATCATTAGATTAAATCGAAATCCTTCCAGTAGAACAGACGTGTTGTTATCGAAATGCTGCGCAAAATGCTTTTTTATTCGACCTTCCTTTCAAATTTACTTTCGGATCGCGCAATCTCCGTAGAAAGCTTGACAACGCTGCGCGTGCCAGGATGCTGATACGCGCAAAATTGTTCATCTTCACACACCCATTGTGACGTAAATTACGTCATACCAGTCAATATAACGGCGTTATATTGACTGGTATGACGTAATTTACGTCATGTTGATCAATATAACGCTTCTCATCCTTGTAGCGATGGTCACGTGACAGCATTTTGACCAATCGCACACCAGTATCTTTATAGGTCATATAATATTATAGCATATCCTTCAGGCCATCTTATTTGCAAAGGGTGTTCCGATATCTTGCCTTATATAGTGTAGGTCCATCATTTTCCATTTTCATTATTATTTCATGTCATTATTTTTCGGTATGCAATTGGTAATGCTATACTCGTACTAACACTATTGCGATGTCATGAGAAATGCGTGTCCCCATAGTTTGTAGGTCCAGACGGTCAAACGAAGAATCTGATACCCTGATACATCGGCCATAGAAAATTCGTGGTTTATCATTACTATTAATTCGTAACTGCTTGGTTTAATCAACCTCCTCAATACTATTGTCACATACAAATGTATTAAATGACTGACACTTACCATGCTTGGTATATACAATGCTTGGCTTAACATGTTTACATAAGGAGTTGTTGGAAATCGTGTTGATGACTCTCCTTGCTGATCGTTCGGTCACTGCCACCTCTCGAAATACTCTGGTTAAACATGTTAAAGATGGATTATTATAATTAACACGTTTACCTGGTCTAATACGTTTCTGCGATGCTTATGAATAGACGATATGAACGTGATAACAGTTATTTTCTAAACCAGCTTGGCAGCTCATTAGTGTTAGTTCCCGACAACAAAATACAGTAAACAATCTATACAGTCTCCCCTTTGACATGGGCGTCGATACTTACGTAATACCTATTCATCAGGGGGGATGAATGAATAGATCATCCCCCCCTGATGAATGGGTATCAAATACAGATCGACGCTCATGCCCTTTGAACAGGTTTACCAAAAGTTGGTATAGTAGGTCAATGGTTTCCAAAAACCCGTTCATTAATGCTGGCGCCTAAATATAAATCTAGATAAACTCAATACAGTAACCATATAGTAAAATGTACTTAATCCTCAAAACATTGCCGGTTTTAAAAATTGATGCCAATTTCACAGCCAAATGCTGAAAGGCGTTAACTAATCATTGACTTATTGGTGCCATACCGTTTTTATTCTTTAGCACATGGATGAGTATGGTGGGACTCGGGCAAAATAACGGACGCCGCGCGTGTTTATTAAATGCCTTTTAGATATCATTGTTCTTGTTAGTGGTTTTACCATACTAGCTCATTAATGTTAACACCTATTGCTGATAACAACACCAGATAACATTGTGTCCCATATAATATGTATAGTGCATTGTCCTTTCAAATGCCCTTTTCGGCAAGATAACCCTCTAGGCCCCTAAAACAGCACTCACACAATACATTAACATTATGGCTACCAGGCTTGTTCACTCGCTCACGTGACTAACTCTTACCTCACTGCCTATTACGGGAACCATGTGGGCGGTGTATTTTACCCTATGATGATTGCAAAGTACTATCATAGGGAACGGGTTAAAAGGGTGTTCGACATCATTAATGTTCGCTGTCTTTCCGTTTTAATTCCCGAGCAGAGAGATGATCACAGTGAGAGGACTATGAAAAACAGACGCCGCGCGTTTGTCACACACTCACACACGTTTCATTTACATCGTCCCTTCAATGGTTTTACCATTAACCGTCCATTAATGTTAGCAGGCAAACAGCCGTGTGACAGTAAATAACCCTATATACCTTTCTAAATGCATTTTCAACTCGCATGTTTTGTCAGAGGTATTATGGCCTATAGTCACACTGCACCGTTTCTATTTCCGTTTCCTATCTGTTTGACATCCGGAAGGTATACTAGCAAGAAACGAAATGGTGCGGACCAAGTTCGGAATGGACTAGTATAGGATATTTTAGAATTCGGCTCCGTTTCGCGTGACAAAAAAAACATCATGGAGCTTCAACATTTGATTTCGCCTCATCTTGGTCGGATAGGAAACGGAAAGAGAAACGGTGCAGTGGGACTAGGTCATTAACACGAACAGACACATAGCCCCTTTTCCGTAGCGTCTTTTCGCACGGCGACGGGAGTGCGGCTACGGGGGATTTAAATCAGCTGTGACTGTCTTCGTACTCTGGCTACCGTCGCGATCTATTTGCAGTTTCGCAGTGAAGAATACGCGGAACGTCTCCTTGCTCGAGTGACCAAGCGCGCTGATTGGCTGACCCCACTGACCTCTGGCTGACCCATTGAAGTTAGGGCTTACCAGACCGCTCCGTAGTAGCTGTACACACTACGCTATTTCGGCCAACTACCGTCGTAGGTTTGGACGATACGCGGAAATTTTCGCCCCCCCCCCCCCCTAAGATTAGCGTTTTAGAATGTCCGCGTCGTGGTTGCGAAAACAGCCTATCTAACGACGTCATCCGAAAGTCCGTCAATCTGCTTGAAGTTTTGTATAAATTCACATTATTTGTTCGACTTTCGGTACCTTATTTACAAATCCGTTTTAATTTTCGTTCTCAGATACCGTACGTATTCCGCCGAAATTAAATCACTCTCGGGTGAAGCAACGATAACGAATATATTCGGAATAGCGTTCTAAATGCATTTTCATCCGCTCATATCTGGTGCTTTATCAGATCTCCATACATGAACGGTAACATTGCTCTCCTTATATAATGTTGCACCATGATTATTATGAATGACTGTATACTCTATGCCGATGAACGACCCTCTTTTTATGTTCGTACTAATAGTAGGCTTGTTAAGACCCCAAAATATGGGTGTTCACTGCGATTTGGGGTACAACTCTTTTAATAACTTCAACATATTCCTTGGATGAAAAGAAGAAAATTCATCCAAAGAGACACTCTGTATCTATGCAAATTAGGCCTAATTTCCATAATTTATGCAAATTTATTCATGAAAATGGGATATTCCATGAAAATGGTGTTTTCATTGACATATTTGAAGGAGAACATATTCCTTGGATCAAAAGAAGAAAATTAATTCAAAGAGACACCCTGTTTATATGCAAATTATGTCTAATTTCCATAATGTATGCAAATGTATTGATGGGAATGGGATATATATGCCAATGGTGTTTTTATTGACATATTCGGGAGAACATAATCCTTGGATCAAAAGAAGAAAATTTATCCAAAGAGACACTCTGTATCTATGCAAATTAGGCCTAATTTCCATAATTTATGCAAATTTATTCATGGGCCCAGAAATAACGGAACGGGGCACTTCCCAAAATAAAGCCACGAAATGACTGGGTCCATCGGATAGTGTGTCTTTTCAAATGAAAATTGATACCAAGAATATTAATTTTGGTCGTGTAGTTTTTGTTTTAGAGTGCTGTGAGTGACACCATGTCAGGGTTAATTTTTCTTCAATTTTGACTGCACCTATTGGCTAAAAAATGACCCGAACGGCTCGTCATAGAATTACGGTGAACAATGATGCGGACACCTTTGTTAATGTTCAATCGACTGAATAGCCACAGCACCGTATTTCTATAACGAGCCTTTTTGTATCATTCTTTAGCCAATAGGTCAGTCAAAATTGAAGAAAAATGAACCCTGACATGGTGTTACTCACAGCGCTGTAAAACAAAAACTACACGACCAAAATTAATGTTCTTGGTATCAATTTTCATTTGAAAAGACACACTATCCGATGGACCCAGTCATTTCGTGGCTTTATTTTGGGAAGTGCCCCGGTTCCGTTATTTCTGGGCCCATGAATAAATTTGCATAAATTATGGAAATTAGGCCTAATTTGCATATATAGAGAGTGTCTCTTTGGAAAAATGTTCTTCTTTTGATCCAAGGATTATGTTCTCCCGAATATGTCAATAAAAACACCATTGGCATAGATATCCCATTCCCATCAATACATTTGCATAAATTATGGAAATTAGACCTAATTTGCATATAAACAGGGTGTCTCTTTGAATGAATTTTCTTCTTTTGATCCAAGGAATATGTTCTCCTTAAAATATGTCAATAAAAACACCATTTTCATGGAATATCCCATTTTCATGAATAAATTTGCATAAATTATGGAAATTAGGCCTAATTTGCATAGATACAGAGTGTCTCTTTGGATGAATTTTCTTCTTTTTATCCAAGGAATACGATGAAGTTACTAACAGAATTGTACCCCAAATCGCAGTGGCGGACCTCTTAACAAGCCTACTATAAGAAAGAAATCTGATATCCCTTTTTCTGAATTGTATTTCTAACTTTGGAATAACAAACCTTCGGGTATAATGCAAACATATAATGATAACAAACCTTCCAAATAACCAAATACGAGTAGTAGTCTATCAGGTTATGTAAAGCAGCAATTTGTTTTGCTATAATCTTGGAAACAGTTTTTAATTTGTTCTAAATACATTACTGATGCGAAAAAGTAATGTTTCCATTTTTTATTTTTGGTCCCAGGGTGCATTTTGGCGATTTTAAAGATAATTAGCTAATTTGCATATTTGTGAAATAAGGTCAGGGGTCATTTTCTATCTAGGAATAGTACAATATTGATAAAAACTATTATTCTAGGGTATTTTGAGGCAAGGATTCCATTTCCGGTGCTCGTTTGTAAATGCTGTATGGGAAACACTCTGAAATCCAAGATGGCTTCCCCTAATTTGCATATTTATGAATATTATTGATTTTCAGTGGCTACAGCCCCTAATAAGCAATAATTCCGGATTATTATTTGTCAGTTATTTGTCAAGTATGTATTTAATATATCAAAGATGAGTTGCCATCATGGCAACCTCTAGCAATGCATATTATTTGCATAATTATGTATTTTACCTAATTTGCATATTCCCCCAAATCGAGTATATTAGGAACCCGGCAAGTAAAAAAGACAAGTAATACCACTTTTCCAAGGTTTTAGGGGGCAATGAATCCATTCATGATACTTATTTACCTGTATCCCCTCGGGAACCCACATAAATCCAAGATGGCCGCAATTGTAATTTTAAAGTAAATAATGCTATTTGCTACTTAAATGGCATTTAATTTATAAAAGTATGATTTGCTTACTTTAAGCAAACAACTACATTGTGATTCAAGTATTCTAGTTGCTCATTCCAATAATTAAAAGTCAAAACATTATAATATCAATTTAATATAACCGAAATAATATAGTCGTGTATCATAACATGTGTAATGTAGGGAGCAGTCATCTTGGATTTGAGATGGATGCCATGGTGATACAGGTAAATAAGTATCAAAAATGGATCTGCTGCCCCCCAAAACCTTGGAAAAGTGGCATTATTTGTCTTTTTTACTTGCCGGGTTCCCAATATACTCGATTTGGTGGAATATTGAAATTAGGTAAAATACATAATTATGCAAATAATATGCATTGCTAGAGGTTGCCATGATGGCAACTCATCTTTGATATATTAAATACATACTTAGAACATAACTGACAAATAATAACCCGGAATTATTGCTTATTAGGGGCTGTAGCCACTGAAAATCAATAATATTCATAAATATGCAAATTAGGGGAAGCCATCTTGGATTTCGGAGTGTTTCCCATACAGCACTTACAAACGAGCACCGGAAATGGAATCCTTGCCTCAAAATACCCTAGAATACTAGTTTTTATCAATATTGTACTATTCATAGATAGAAAATGACCCCTGACCTTATTTCACAAATATGCAAATTAGCTAATTATCTTTAAAATCGCCAAAATGCACCCTGGGACCAAAAATAAAAAATGGAAACATCACTTTTTCTCATCAGTAATGTATTAAGACCAAATTAAAAAATGTTTCCAAGATTATAGCAAAAAAATTCACAACATTTATTAATACTACATTAGGGGATATACTATAGGCTACCGCCATGGTGCGGTGCTTGTCATTTCGTGTAATTCCCTGGTGGGTCGGGCATGCGAGAGGACTAATAACAGACGCCGCGCGTTTATCACGCTTCTGTGGCACTTATTATTAGCCCGCCAAACTCATTAATGACTTGAGCCGCATCCATCCCGGCTTAACAGATGCGACGAGCTGTCAAAATGTCTCCCCCCTCTTCATCCGATCGGCAAACGTCGCCTCCTCCATCTTCCATCATTTAAAGGGATCTAGTAACGTTGTCCAAATCCTCAAAACTTACTTGGAACTCTAGCTGTTCTCTCATACCTTGTTGTATTCTTATTAAAAAAAGAATCATGGGATAGGTTTTTTTTTCGAATTTCCCTTTCGTTAAAAAGATATGTTCGGATTTTTAACTATCCACTGGATAGTCAATACCATGTACAAAGTCAGTGCAATGAGTTGGTGAATATCACTTCGCATTTTCGCTCATTACTCGGCAATATAACATCCGTGAAATGTTCACATATTACTCGGTGGACATATCAGATCAAAGCAATGCACATTGTATCAACCATGTATCAACCTTGCACATGTCAACAAAGTGTCTAGATCCCTTTAACCATCTCCTTACCAATGGAACAACCGTGTGTAGTATTAACTCAATGGGCGTTTAGTAACGTGGTCCTAAGAGGCTTAGATAAAGGGATGTTTAAGGATCATCCCCGGGACGTTTGTTTTAACCATCGTCTCAATAATTCGTATAGCCTTTGGAAAACCATTGTGATAATTGTATATTTTATGTGTTGATGATAATGATAATTTTTTCAAAGTCTGATCATTTTGCCAACATTTCAGGCAAAATCCCGAATTTGACGATAATAGTATTAATAATAATAATAATTAAAATAATAGTATTTATATAGCGCTTTATACTGATGTTTCTAAGCGCATTCTAAACGGAAAATAATACAACTAAAACGGTGTGCGTCTGAAAAAATACCAATAACAATATTCAAAGTATAAACGCTACAAAAAATAACCAATTATATAGCAATATAATGTAAAACTAAGACAAAACCAAAAATCCTACGGTTGATTAAACAGGTAAGTTTTAAGGAGAGATTTTAATGTATCTCCTGTGGGGGCATATTGGATATGATGGGGAAGCTTGGATATGATAAAAAAAAAAAACATGTTTCAAAAGTGTAATGATTTTGATCGATGTTAATGTGAAAATGTCCGAATATGCTCCGAAACCTTAGCCATCACCCCCTCCTGCTTCCAAAAAAAGGTCTGTATCTCGTCATTCCGTATCCGCTGAGATGCACTTAGCCCTAAGACGTCCATATTATTACCTTTTTTCCTTTTCTCATCCCTGACATATATACAAAGGAACGAAGGTGTGACGATATGCCCGAAATTAAGGTGAACAATAATATTGTCGAATATGAAACATTCCCAACTGCACCCCCTTAGGGCACTTTACCGCTCCAAATACGCCTATACCTTTATCTGTCGAAATGAACATAGCCTTAATACGTCCATAGTATCTCCCTAAGATTACATCCTTTTCTCACTCATGCCATACAGAGGAACAAAAGTGTGACGATTTACCCGAATTCTATATAGGTGAACAAATTGCCGAATATGGAACGTTCCTATAAACTGAATCCCCTAGCGTCCCCATGCATGCCCTGTCAAAGACGCCTGCCTGTACCTCTACATTCTGTACCCGCTGAGATGCACTTAGCTCTAAGACGTCGAGTTCTCATTACACATTTTGTTAAGCGATATTCTTGTAAGTTGTATCCATTTCCATCAACGTATGGTGCATCTCGATGGGTCTCAGGGTCAGCACACGTTAGGGTGGGGTTGGGGTGGAGATGGCGGCAAAAGAGGTTGTGGGGGGGGGGGGGGCATATATGGGGATGAGGTCCCCCAAAAGGGATCACTATGTGCCAATCTGATTGTATGTGTACTTTATTTGGTTATTTGTTCACAGGGGTGTAGTTAGGGGTGCAAAGCTTTCCCAAAGAGGTGTAGCAGTTGCACCCTTGTCATATTTAGCTACCCCATGCACTAGATGAGCTCTCCGCTGACGAAACAAAAGATCGAGTGGAGAAACCTTTATCCGGGTGTGACGAGAAGTGTATCAATGTACCAGAGCATATAGCGTAGCTTCAGGATGGGTAACCAAGGGGGCAGTGTACTCCCCTCTAGTAATTTCGCCCCCTCTCTAACTAAACCCCCCCCCCCAAAAAAAAAGAAGAATATATCACAAATAATGCAGCTTTTCATTTGTTGACTAATGAAGTACAAATGCACACATTTTTGGGAAATGTAAACAAAAAACAATTTTGAAAACTTATGCGTTAGTGTAATTGTAGTGAAAGGGTACTGAGCTTTCGATCCGAACATCATCTTAATCAAGGTCGTAAAATGACAGACAGACGCGAGAACACAATAAAAGATTTTCTGCTACAATCAACAGTTCAGGCCCCTTTTGATGACCACCAACATTTCACGTACATGTCCTGTATTTTGGCGCGCTTTGGCTGCCCCTCAGCATGGCGAATCTTGACCCCCAACTCAATCTTGACCCTCTCCCCCACTCCGTTGGTCTGGCTTGACCCTTGCTTTGCCACTGTCATATCAGCGACCTTCTTAGCTATTCCGCTCAGCTGTGGGAAGAGGGAGGAGTGGATGGGTTGGAAAGGTCTCCACTTCTGTAAAGGTTGTTTTTAATTAGTCGACACTTTCCGCGCTGCTTTTTTCTAACAAGCCGTCGCAAAATTGGCTCTGAGAAATTAGAATAGGTGTCATTAATAATTTAGGTCACTAATTTCCATGATAATACAGACATTAGTTTATGTTTGTGTACACAGCGTTTTCAGTTTAGCTCAAGATGATACGAACAAATAAGTACGACGCTTTTGCTGTCGGCGCTGTGATCATTGAACATTATTTTACCAGAACTACATGGAAAGAATATTTTCTCTTCGTGTTGCAGTAAACACAAACACATTTTGTTCAAAGTTACAAATGTCAGTGATGTTTTCAAGTGACGAGTATTGTTTGATGTTGACTGTTTTTTGTGATCTTTTCAGCTGATACGGCAAAAGCATTTCCAAAGTATAGTCTGCTCCTCTTCTCTTCTTTAAGTTTAAGTAGTCTGCCCAAATGCAGGTTAAAACTCATCATAATCACACTTCTCTCCTAAGTGATCTTTCTTTAAAATGTACATAATTATGGCCCTTGTGTCACCGAGTCAAGGAGCATTTTACGCTTCCTTCCTCTTGGTCTTTTCCCCTCAAGCTCAAGTCTGCCTACTATTACAGTTTTCAAAAGATTATCATGTGCTAGCCATGCTTGCTTTCACCATACCTGTCCAATAACAGTATAGTGTAGGTCTTTATCGTTCACTTCAACCTAGATGTACATGTATCATCTTCCAGTTTACCCCCCAGTCGAGTCGTATACCGTATGTAGACCAGCAAATGTATTCTGCTCGCGTAGGTGTTGATGGGATTTTGGTTTTGGTCGAGGGGTGCACTTGACAACACGGTGTCCTCGTGATGAGGTTTCCAATTCCACCCCTTATTTTTTTGTTTTATCTCTCTCTCAACAACGCTGAAGCGAAGCAAGGGGGAGGGGAATTATGCATGACTTGTTCTCTTCTCGACCCGCTTCAATTCGCCCCGCCATTCATTTACGGGGCGTCATATTTCAATCACAATTGGTCTATTTCGCTCGTAAACGTCTGCGTTATGTTTCGAATATCCTATCCATAAAAAGCTGCCGATTGCACGGCGTCTCTCTTTCCCCTTTTTCCCCCACACCAGCATGCTCATGTTCAAACCCCCTCTATTTTGCTCGCTCGCCCGACTGGGTTTTAGCACCAAACTCGATAAGAGAGAGAGTCCCGGAGGCGCCACTCCCCCACACCCCCCCCCCCCCTTACCCCCTCACCCCCTCACCCCCAAGCTTCCTCACCTTTGCAGGACGGAGGACAGTTTCTGTGTCCCTCTTGTTCCTTTTCTCCATCACGTAGTGTGTTCGTGTCTCTTACCTCTCTTCAGCTCCACCTCTTTTTGTCGCTCCATAATTCTTGCTCTCGGATTATATCTGCCTTTTCTTCTGTTTCTATCTATTTATATATACTTCTCCCCTTCTGCGCCCCTGATCACACCACATCCTCTTTCTCTACCACCCCCCCCCCCCCCCCCCCCCCTCAAACTTAGCCAGGCAGCTAGCGGTATCTCTTTTGATATCATTTCTCTCGCTCTATCACACGTTGCAGTAAAGTGTTTGCCTTCGCTACATTTATTTCCCTCTCCTTTTTTCCCCCTCATATACATACTTCTTGGTGTATTTTATAATTATGTTCTATTCGTCGCCTCTGTTATCATAGCACCATCTATGTCGATATATCCCTCTCTCCATCTTCATCCCTCATTATCTCTCCCTGAAAGTGTCTCTTTCTGATCTATCTATCTACTCCATATTCCCTTCTGATTATGTTCTATTCGTCACCAGCTTTATCATATAACACCCTCTCTGTCTATATCCCCCCTCTCTCTCTCTCTCCATCTTTATCCCTCTTTATCTTTCGGTCTTTCCCATATCTTCCTCCTTCTGATATATCTATCTATTATCTATCTATCCCATATTCCCCTCTCTGTATGCATTACAGTATTAAGTGCAATGGCGCGAAAAGGTGTTGAGCGGCGCCACTTGGCACCGCTGTCTGATAACAGGCCGCCGCTATTAACTCGCAACGTACCGGTTATAGTGTATATATTGTATGTGTATGGTGTGGCAATGATGTTGACAATGATGTTGGCAATGATGTGGAATGGCTAGCACGGGAAGGGTTTATGAAGAGCTTCCGAACGAATGTATTTACGCATTTCGTCACTCGTTAAATTATGCCGACGAGAGGCGTGTGTTTAAGCCACAAAGATATAGCAGTAATATTATGAATGCGAACACACGAGGACAAACGAGGGACATGGGAAAACAACCCTCAAAATATTGAACTGGAACGTTTGAAAAAAGAAAAAAACAAAAAAGGAAACCACAACATATTCAACTATTCATACATAAAGCATGCTTTAGGGCAAAAATTATTGTCAACAGGATTGCAAATAACCTGTGGTTTTATGCTCAATTCAAACACTATAGAATTCATAATTTCCTCTTTCTCCTTGTTTATATCGCGTGGAGGCCAACCACCATCACAATTGTGTTAAGGTAAAGAGGACGAAAGGGAATGAATCCCAAAGACCTTGGGGTACACAATTCACTTCCACCTGCCGAAGGGGTGTAGTGTTAAGGTAAAAGGGAAGGACAACTACGGATCTTAGAGACCAAAATGCATCCGGAGGGGTGCAACTAAATAGCGTGCCGCGCTGCTGATGGGCTTGTACCCCTCTTCATGCTCTTGAGATCCGGTATCAAGGGTCCAAGTCCCGGTGTGGGTATACAATGGGGGACAACGATCTAAATGTGAAGAAGGGCCGGAGCAAAATCACTTTGTTTCCTCAAGTGAGTAGAGTTGATTGGCTTTGGACCCCGGAGCTTGGTTCTCGCGACGATTCCCGCTCGTCCCCGTGTGATGATTATTGTATAAATTCCCGGAGGCCAAGTGCAGGAAATGGTCCCGCTGTGGGATAATGGTGGTGAGACAGTATTAATAATGTTTTGCTTAGGAATCATGATATATATAGTCCACCCCAACCGCTTCATCAATCCACAGAAGTGAATAATCATGGGGGATGGGAGCCCCCCTTCCGCTAGACGAGTGCTCTTTACTCCTGTGGTTGTCCCATCATCAGTTCGGACTTATATGGGGCATGGTAGACATCTTTAATATGTTTATCTATTTACATTTTCATATATTTCAATTTTATTTCTTATATATCAAAGTTAATTATACATCGTTAAGAAAAAAATACAACGTATTCGTTTACCCCATGTGGTTGTTCTATCACGAGTTCGGACTTTCTAGGGCATGGTAGAAGTATTCAATATCTTAATTTCTATTTCCCTTAGTTTTTAAAATCAATTTGATTTATTTCTTTTCCAGCAAAGGATATATAAATATAGTAAAGTAACTCATACAACGTAAAGCAAACATTATGTTATGTTGACAAAATGAATAATGTAGAACAATCTGACTGATGGAAATGGAAAGCGCCGCTGAGAACCTAAATAATTATGGAGATTGCAGCGCCCGCAATATAGTATCACATTATACTACGAACATAACTAATTTCTTATCTTTATATCCCAAATCAATCAATAAAGTTGTGTTAGAGTTTTATATAGGATGAGTAAAATAACATGTGCATTGATTATTATTTGATTATGGTGATATTTACTGGATTCCCGCCAGTCAGTTTGTCAATATATCTGGTCGAAATGTGGTCAGATATATTACTGTATTATACTAGAATATAACAAATGTGAATGTCTGTAGAATGCATGTACTATATAGCTGTTAAAGGGACAGATCCACTTTTACAAAACGTCTGAACAGCTTTCATGTGACGGATGGGGATCAATGTTACACGCAAACAAAAAATCAGATCGAACAGCCCTCTAATGTGGATTATATGAATGAAAAACAAATGCGTCCCTCCATTAAAACTATATATCGGTCAATAAAGGAGTTCAACTGATTTAGCATAATGTTACAACAATATTGTACTAATTCTCGTAAATATATTGTGAAGCCGACATTTGTTAACGTATGTCACGGAAAAAGATCTCAAAAATGAAGAATATATAATTACATGTAGTCAGTTTAAGCGATGTTTGGGTATTTGGCTTGGTAAACGCTCACACATTAGTACTTATGCGCGGGTCACGTAGCTAGCGTGGGTCACGTAGGGGTCATGCATACCGATCTGGCACTCCGTGAAATCTGTGTATGTGAATGTCTGTAGAATGCATGTACTATATAGCTGTTAAAGGGACAGATCCACTTTTACAAAACGTCTGAACAGCTTTCATTTGACGGATGGGGATCAATGTTACACGCAAACAAAAAATCAGATCGAACAGCCCTCTAATGTGGATTATATGAATGAAAAACAAATGCGTCCCTCCATTTAAACTATATATCGGTCAATAAAGGAGTTCAACTGATTTAGCATAATGGTACAACAATATTGTACTAATTCTCGTAAAGGTATTGTGAAGCTGACATTTGTTAACGTATGTCACGGAAAAAGATCTCAAAAATAAAGAATATATAATTACATGTAGTCAGTTTAAGCGATGTTTGGGTATTTGGCTTGGTAAACGCTCACACATTAATACTTATGCGCGGGTCACGTAGCTAGCGTGGGTCACGTAGGGGTCATGCATACCGATCTGGCACTCCGTGAAATCTGTGTACGAACCGGCCGAAAATAAGTATGTATAAGGGGAGGGCCAACATCGAAAAAGTGGCTTCCTTAAGGACTTAGGTTGCCAGATCTCCACAACAAGTTTAAACCAATTTTATTTGCAAGTATTTTTAGTGAGACAAATTAATTCGGAGGTCTACCTCAAAAAATTTGTTGCGAACACCTTCAAATCCAAGATGGCGTCCAAAAAAGTAGCCGTTTTGACTTGCTATAGATTATTGGCAATATTTCACAAACAACACCTGGAATAGACATGATTTTGCAGTCATATTAAAGACAATCAAATTTCCTATAATCTGATACCAAACACAATGGGTTTCAAAATATGTAACACGGTCATTTTTAGCCCCAAACTCAAATTGTAGGCATTTTTTCCCAAAAATATGAAATTATTGATTTACATAATTCGGGATATATCAATAATTGCATTAGCAGTTGAATTAATACTTTTCGAAAAACTGTCCAATTATATTTACAATACTCTCTAAAAATTTCAAGTGTATATTGTATCTGAACAAAAAGTTATAGTTCTTGGAACTCAGCATTTGATATCGACAAATACAGCCAATTTGTACGATTTCGAACACTATACAGGGTGCCCCAATAAATGTAATTCTTGTTTACGGACTTTATTCAAGAATTTCTCCTAAATAATGACATATTGTTGATACCATTTTTTAGCAAAACCTTCAGTTTTCTTCTTTTATGTCATAAATATGCCGCCATCGGTTTGTAATAGTACACGGAAATAGTGTATCAGTAATTTCACTGCAATGATAAATCCATCATGCAAAGTGCATAGTGCAATATTCGAATGGGAGGCGCTCGTCATTTACAGTTGGATCGACCATATCTTGATAATTATGTTTTTAACATGATTATTATTCGGAACACCACAGTTAGCTAGACTTTTTCAGGGTTCGGAAAACACTTTGAATAGGCTATTAGGTTTATTTTAGGGTAACTTTTTGTACCACCATGTACATTTGTAACCGTAGTAACAACAACAATAGAAATATAATAAATCATATATTTGGCTACTACAAGCCGCATTATGCACACTAATTTTCGCGTGAACATGGAGGAAAACAAATCACATGTAAAATAACACCCTATAGCTGCTATTTTTAAGTTTTTAAAGTAAACATTTGTTGATTTGGTATATCTTTGTCCATAATCGGCTGTTGTTACCATGGTTACACGAGTACAGTGTAGTGCAAAAAAATAAACATTCGGCTTGCTGAGGCTTTTCGGTGTTGTGCATATTAGTTTAGCAATTGAGATTGTTTTGTTTTAATACTGAGTCAGACAAATTGTATAGACCTTTATGGTCTCCAGGTACATGTAATAAGATATGAGGGGCATGAAGGGTTCCTCGCGATCAAGATGGTGTTCGAAGCTAGATACGCTCTGCACATATTACAGTATGTCCCGAATATTGTGTACTTCAGTCCTTCAGTAAGACACTTATTAAAGATAATGAGCATGATCTTGATACTGTTTTAAACACATCATGGACACCCAGTATGATTCGAATTCGCAATATGCATCGCATGCGCGTCAGTATGCAGCTGACTGGAATGCTTCATGTGGAGTGGAATTAAGTTCATTTTTAGCGTTTGATTTCTGATAAATGCAGTTAAACAAATACAGGACAGACACAACATCTACGCGGACTATACATAATGATGGTGAAATATTCATCATATTACAAGAAATTGTGTTTCTTTTTGTATTTGTTCATAACTGGAACTGAAGGTGTCCCGAGATTGACGCAATCATTTGGTATACAAATCCTCTTATTAAGATTACACATTTTTGAGACACCCTGTATAGCATGAGAAATCATGCAAAACTACCCATTTTGTGGATAGCTAATGCTGACTTCAAAGTACTATAACTTGTTGTTCAGATATGGTATACACTTGAAATTTTCAGGGTGTATTGTCGATATCATTGGACAGTTTTTTGAAAAGTATTAGATTGACTACTAATACAATTATCGATTTATATGTAATTATGTAAATCAATAATTTCATATTTTGGGGAAAAAATTCATAAAATTTGAGTTTGGGGCTAAAAATGTCCGTGATACATATCATGAACCTCACGGTGTTTGGTATCAGGTTATAGGAAATCTAATTGTCTTTAATATGATCGCAGAATATCCATGATATAAGGTGTCGTTTGGGAAATCTCGCCAATTATCTATAGCAATACAAAACGGCTGCCTTTTTGGACGCCATCTTGGATTTGGAGGTGTTCGCAACAAAAATTTTGAGGTAGACCTCTGAATTATGTTGCCTTATTAAAAATACTTGCAATTAGAATCGGTTTAAACTTGTTGTGGAAATCTGGCAACCTAAAGTCACTTTTTTCGACATTGGCCCTCCCCTTAGTACCCAGTTTTAGGTCTATAACTCCACGAAAAAAGAGATTTCAAGCCCTATTTTTTCAGGCATGCTATTAAATGACATTTCCTTTCATATAAGACAATAACCTCGCAACTTTTGAATTTTGGCTTGCAAAAGAGGATCTATCCCTTTAACACTTTGTTCGCCAATGAACTTGATCTCTCTTTGTCGATAATTCGAACAGAACATTTACATAAGGCTGGAATTCGCATAGGAGGTTTATGTAAACCATTGTTCAACCATGGTTAAAAACTATGGAGCGCCCTTTTCAAACTGATGTAGTATGACTTTACACGTCCTACGTTTTAACAATGCTGAAGCTATACATTTGCTCAAAATACACCAATAAAGTTCTATGTTCTCACATGGTAAACTTTACTTTTGTGCCGCTGGATAGCTAGCACCAACAGCCATATTATCACTAGAAATTTGAATATGTGATTTCGATGTCATACTTGTCTACAAGCGGCACCTCATAGCCTATTTGTATTGCACTGCGCTAAATGATCGCGGTACAGCCCTTTATCGACGGGGTTCGGGACGAGTAAGGGCGATAATATGTTACCATCAGCAGTAGATAACCATGTCAATGGGTGGAATTCACAAAGGAGGTTTGTAGGAGGTTTGTACAAACCATGGTTTGACCAAGGTCTACATCTATGGAATGCCATTTGTAAACTGATGGAGAAGCAATGTAAACTCCATACTTGTTAACAATGTTGATTTACAATTTACGGTATGCGAGCAGCATTCCATAGATGTAAACCATCGTCAAACCATGGTTTGTACAAACCTCCTATACAAACCTCCTTTGTGAATACGGGCCATAGTGGCTAAGCATACAGACTGCAGGGTACGATGGTAGCGCATATAGCTGATCATGAAGGGTTTTTTCATGGTCCAAAAGTCTCCGAACCACATCTCGTGTTTCTATAATAAATTTTTGTTTAAAGTAAACTCTGTTTCATTGCGTTGGACAGACGATACTATTAGATAATTTCAAGCATAGGCGTAGGAGGCGGGGGGCTGAGGGGGCTGCAGCCCCCTGGGGGTTTTAAAATTGCAATTTTCCGGCAAAACGCACCTAAAATTCGGGCAAATCATGTCATGTTCGGGCAAATCCATGTCATATTCGGGCAAAATCGCGTTGTGTTGGACTAAACAATTGAAAACATGATTTTCGGCCGCCTGTCTACAATGGCCACTTTTCTTGTGTTCACTTGGGTGATCACTTTACACATGATTGACTTTATATTCTTGTATCGTTATTGTTTAAAATCCTTTCATTCAACTGGGCGATGTGAAAATATTGTATCAGAACAGTAAAAGGGATCTAGTAACTTTGTTGACATGTGCAAAAACTGGCTAAATGGTTGATCAAATGTGTATTTCTTTGATATGATATGTCCACTGAGTGATGTGTAAAAGTGACATAGTAAATAAAAGTTATAATGACCAAGTAATGAGCGAAAATGCAAAGTTGTATTCGCAAATTCGTTGCACTGACTTTGTACCCAGTTACCATGGTTACAATTGTCCAGTATATACTTATAATTCAAACACTTTAATTATACACAACATTATTACAGCATATAATTCTGGAAAACTGAAAGCTGTTCCATGCTTCTATTGGTATTACAAATACAATGAAATATGTGAGAACTGCTAGAGTACTTCCAAGTAAGTTTTTAGGATTTTGACAATGATCCCTTTAAAGACAACATGAAATACAGGTCAGTTCAAATCAATTTTGTACTCTTCCAATCAGATTACCCCCGTCCACTCTGCGATGCTTGTTATGCCAGCTGGGACTAATCACACCTGTGAGCCGTAGAACAACACTCTACGTGACACAGTTATAATAAGAGCTTAATTCAAAAAGGCACTAAATCCCATTTCTATCAAAACTGAATGAATGATATCAGAGCAATAACTAAGATATACGAGCTAGCTATTAATCCAAATTGTTAGACATAATACGCTATCGAAAACCAAATAGGAAACTATTAGTTTTCATATTTCCTTTATAGGCATCTGTCGGGGAAATACAAGTGCGATTTTCTCCAGGATTTAGCGCTTTTTAGAATTAAGCTCTTCATAATACATATAATAGTACAGTCGTACTCGTTGATACTTTAATCGATGCTATCGATTGCATTTCGGGTGCAGCGATTCCCGCCTGAGAAATTCGTCACGCGGCATCGGTCACGTGACCTGGTTTGATTGGCGTTGCGATTGATCTAGATTTGGCGCCACGCGGTTCATGGTGTGATATCATTATAGTGGGCATGATCAAGACATTCTAAAGAAGAACATTGAAATAGACTCAGGTTTGCATTAGTTTTGTTCACACGCAGTCATGCGTGAACGCATACACACATACACAATCATGCACACATGCAGCTGCCACATGCATACTTGCACGTGTATATATAGGGACCTATATACACACGAACGGACAAACACATTACAATCACATACAAAACATACACACAAACACACACATACATACATACATACATTCACACACAACTATAGCCACACACACACATACACATTCTCACACATGCATACAAAATATATACAAACATTATAGTACACACACACCCAATAATATTACCAATATTACTAATTAGATAATGGTGTGTCATTCCATATTTCATTCCAAGTGCTCGTAATAAAGACAAATTAATTAAATATGCAACATTTCAAGGAACGCTAACAGCATACATGGTTTAATAATGTGACCATTAACTAATTAATTGTGAATTGAATCCAGAAAATATGATTTCTTAAATTTGGGCACGTATTTTATTTCAGAATTATGACGATCCACAAAATAATAATTTGTATTCGAAGTGAAATGCCTAAATAGTGCATAAAATGGCTTGCGCCACAATGCTGATATAATGGCATTTTGATTTAAGACTTTAATTATTTGAAAATTTCACCGTATCACGTTCTACGATACTATCCTATCTCAATTTTCAGTTCGGAATTAGGAGGGGATAAAATGAAGAGTAAACAAAGTGAAGAGAGCCGAGGGCTGAGTGATGATATTCCCTTGACTCGGCATAGTTTCATGGAGCAGCTCGTCGATTAAAAACGTTTTTAACAAGATTTAACGAGATTACCCTGATAAAAAATGATGCAAGTAGATATTTGTAAGAATTTATTATAGTCTTGAGTGAAAGAATACGAAGATTTGGGGAAAGGGATAGCAAAGATGATATCCAATTCCATGAATGTCACCTGATTTGTTAGTCTCCCGCGCTCTAACGTTGATCCGAGTGAAACTGTAATTTTGTAAAATGTCTACGACATCATGCCATCAAGAGTAAGGCCCTAAGCTATGCCGGAAAGGAACAAATTATTGATATGAAATCATAAATCAAAACAGTATGGCCACTTCCATGACATCCAGATGATTTGTAAACCTGCCACGAGATAGTGGAGATCCAACAGAAGCAGTATAAATTGAGTCGACATCACCACATCAATAAGATCCCCTAAGCTATGCTGCCAAAAAACAATTTAATATATGAAAATCAACATTATGGCGCAATTAATTTCAATTTCCATTTCGGGTGAACTGATATGTCAAAGATGCTCAGAAGCTCTCTGTTATTTTATACCGTAGTTTTTATTTTTAAAAATATGGAGATGACAATTCGCAATGAACTAATACAAATTGAGACCTCGAGCGGCGTCCCGTCGGTGGAAAGTAATACTTTGATTGATGATACTGAATAGGGGGGAACATAATTATGGAATATCATGAGATCTAATTATACACAAATTATTTTATGTTCATAAAATATGATATCATCAACAGGAAATTATACGAAGAACGCACGATCAAGACGACGGAATACCGAGTATAATGAAATGGTTTTCATTATATTGCATTAAACAGTTTATTAAAGCAATCTGTTTAATCTCAAGCTCTCTGAACTGCACGTAATTAAACTCCTAAGACAGTAAGATGTCAAAATAATTATATAATTCAAGCTTCATATAGACGTAAGATAGAGTGTATTTATTTTGCGAATGCCTTTCCCATTGGTGATGTTTAAGATGCATTTAAAAATTTAATAATTACAGTCGTGCATCCAATGTTAAAGTCACATGGCGGTTTAGGGAAATTCTGGATATTTTTGTCGACTTCCAAAAACCGTCACACGGCTTTAAGGTACACTGCCCAGCGAGTTCCTCAGTCGTGTTTTCAATGGTACCCATCAGTTCCGATATATCTACATTAGACTTTAAGTAGCCTAATGTCGTTACGTTGATTCAAAGCACGACTCGCATCTCGTCAAATTGAAATGTTAAACAAGGCGAGTTCGTGTTTTGCGTTTTCTCGATCGCATCTTCTGGACAATCCATCAGCTACCTATAAACACGGTAATTTCCCTTCGTAAGCCTGGCTTGAGTATTGTTATCTTCATAAAGAATCAATCTCGTTTGTCATTTATACTTCGTACAGGTCTACTTTAGATGTTTGCGTTTACGTTTTCTTGGAGAGTCTCTCTGAATAATTGACTGAATGTCCATTATCACGTTACCTCTGTCTGTCACCGCATCTATCAGACAAATTCGGTATTTCCCCTCCGTACGGGGTATGGTTACTTTCAAATGCAATGAATCAATCAATTCTCTTAGCATTACTTTATTCGTAGAAGTCTATTTTCGATGTGACTTATTTGATAATGTATTATATGAATAATTCAATAACGGTTCGTGTAGTGTTCGTGTTTTCTCGATTACATGTTCATGCAGTCCATCATGTCCATAATATGTAGATCGATAATATCCTTCGACAAGTATACTTTTAAAATGTATGATATCAATCAAACAATCTCTTATTAATAAAACATTTGTATCTATTTTTCAATCAAAGATTGACTTACGGCTTCATGAAAATGTTCTTTATGAATAATTCACTGCATACTCATGTGTTTTCCGATTCATCATCCATCCGTATAAGAACATCAGTAATGTCCTTTTAGGATAGGTTCAAATTCAAGAATGTATTAACATAGCTTGGATGATTTATCTAATATGTTGTATCGGTATTACCCATTTAGTATTCATTATTCTTGGAAAACTGTGAATGACTAAACCACTGTTTATTCTGTGTGTTTTTTAAAGATAAAATGCGATCATTACTCATGTGATAGGTTGGATAGGTATTTGTATAAATTCTTATTCATTCAAATAAAAACGTGCGATTTACTGAAAAGTTGAGCGTGAATAATTCCCGAAGAACTCATGTTTCGTGTTTTCCTATGAGATGAAATCGGAATTGTCATTTAATGATTATTTCTTGAAATCCAATCCAAATCTCATAATCATTCTTCTTGCTCTACTTTGGAGTTTGTATTTCCTAAACTATTGTCTTTATAATTAAAAATAATGACATAGAATTTCTGCGAAATTATGCGGGAATAATTTACGGAGTTGTTGGGGGTATTGATGCTTGATTCGTGATTTTCCTTCAGACAAAAACTGGGTGATTCCCTCTGGAATACTGAAGTTCTGTGTTTTCCATAATTTTCATCCTCAGATGGAATTTCTGGGAAATTTGGCGGGAATAATTCACGGGAGTACTCGGGGTACTGGTGCTTCGTGATTTTCCTTCAGACAAAACTGGGTGATTCCCTCTGGAATACTGAAGTTCTGTGTTTTCCATAATTTTCATCTTCAGATGCAATTTCTGAGAAATTTTTAAGTGAATGAATTCATCGCGCCCTCGTGGGACTTTAAAGGGATAGTTGAGTATTGGTCAAACTTAACTTTAGTAACCAAAACCTGCACGATTACGATACAAACTAATAGTTATAACTTCACCATGCTCGAAAAGTATACACAATTACAAACGACAAAGTAAAACCCCTGTTATCATTCAAAAAGAGCCGTTACAACTCGAAGTGTCAAATTAACTCGGCGCTAAGCATTAGCGTTGTAGGTCCTAATACCGGACTGTATAGTGCAGTGTGCGGTAATACGGGACTGTAGTGCAGTCACTGTGTGCGGTAATACTATACAGTAGTACGTGTATATTATGTATCGCAACCATAGAAGTATGACTCCAACACTGCCGTTGACGCAACTCGCAAGCCCCATTCGCATTCGTTCGCCTTTCGTTCACAGTCGCGCTAACACACGGAGAGACTGGTCCATGAGGCGCATATATCACTGATTTTTTGCGGAATGGAAGGAAAAATCATAATCTAAATCCACCCGGTAGTTGGATCACATATTGGAGAGTAAATTGCTGGTAAGTACCGTATCATATGTATAGTTTTAAGCACAATTAGCGTGCACACAAATATTTGGTTTCAGTCTTTTATTAGGAGAACATAGAACGCTAGTGCCTCGCACTAGCGGTTCTAAAAAGTGATACCCGGGCGTCAACCACTTTTATATGATATTTTGAAAGCAAATTTCACAACAATTAGAGCATTTGAATGGAAATTATTATTATTTCCCATGTTTTTTTCGATGATCTTTCATATGGAATTGAAATCAACCAAATCCGTTACAATCGATGTTGGGGGGGCACTTTGGAAATTACCAAAACTCAACTTGGCCTTTAAAACGGAGACGGTACGGTACGGTGAGTGTCTGCGCTTTTCGGGTTAATCGCCAAAAGGGAGGATGAAAAATACTCGAAAAGGCACGGGCATTTGACATTTACGTCTAACAGCAGCGCCCGCACTTGAAAGCAATTGACATTCAGGTATTCCCTATTTCCCACAGCTTTAATAAACAGCTTTTTCGAAGGTTTTATTGACTGGAAATGTTATTTAATATTAGCGGAGATTACCTCGCCTGGAGGTTAAAGACGTACCATAGGCACATGGGGGGAGTGGAGAGCTGAATGCTAAATCAATAACACATTATAGGACATTATTATTTTACACACGTACGAACGAACATAGTACATGCGCGCACATTATACAAGCATCCATTTTCCCACGGCGTTTATGTTGATCGCTTTACTACATTATTATCATTACAATTATTGAATTGTGTTAGTTGTGTGTGTTATTGCAATAAATATACTTCGCCGATTTAAAACTGACAACAAGGTACAATTATCGAAAATGTTCAACACCATTATTTTGTTTTTCATCAAAACAAAATTTTTGCTTGAATTGGGAACCGTATTTTGGTATGGAAATGTATAGTACTAAGAAGAAGAATATGGATAGATAATGTTTTGATGTTCAGCAAAATCTTGGTAAATTGGAGAAAAGCAGCGAGATTAATATCTGCATTGTTTCTGTATTGAAAACAGAAATTGGAAAGCGAATTTGCGGATTCGCGGATTGGCGCCTGGCCACTCGTTACGTAATTATATATGGTCATTTTAAATTCTAGTATGAAATTGGTCGAGACTAAAACAAGAATCGTTGTTCAATCAACGTGATGGTTTTTGCCGAGAGGAACACTCTTGATGCGTATTGTATTTATCAACTTAAAAGTAAACATTTCCGAAAGTTGGGATACATATAATTATGAATATTATATAGTAAGATTTCCATGTCAACAAAATATTTAATGCTTTCCCTTCTAGAGTTTTAACACAGCCTTCCCCTTGTATACATAGGACATTATATTATAGTGTTTTAATGATTTGTCTGTCGGGCAGATGTCTGGCTATGAGGAGAATTAATAAAACAAAAAATTAGTGTATAATGTTAAACATTTAACTTCAAAGTGGTTATCCTTTACAAAAATTTCCCTTCCGCTGTTCACGTAGCCAACGGGCAAAATAAACATTAATTTGGAAATCTCTCTCGCTTTGGGGTTTCCTCCATATTTTTTCTATATTAAATGCACTTTGTTTTGAGGGGGCAACACGTTGTTTCCGTCCCCTCCTGGGGGGTGTTTCACAAAGATCCTAAGTTGAACTTAACTCTAAGTTGGACTTAAAAAGTATGGAAAGCCATTCAATTCTTTGAAAATAAATTCTCAAAGTCCTTTTAAAAGGCATTAAATGTTGTTTTAATTCATAAATATGTTTCTATTATCAAAGAGATTTCATGTTCTTCAGACTTCATGTAACATTCATGAAAAGTCTAAAATACTTGCATTTTTGCTTTTGAATACATTTTGTTCCGAGGCTACAAATGGCTTACCATACTTTTTAAGTCCAACTTAGAGTTAAGTTCAACTTAGGATCTTTGTGAAACACCCCCTGCTCTCCCCATCCCGCATCTTCTACTCCGTTGCCCCCATCACCTCTCCTCTAGCCTTCCGACAAATATCTCAAGTCTGAATGTCAAAAACGACTGGTGAAAGAAAACGACTGGCTGCAGCCGTGAGGCCTTTTCGCATCCAATCTGCGCATTTAATATTAACATATCTTGATACAGAAATTATCATCGCCGACACTGTGCCCGGTCGCGTCTTAACTGACTTTGACCAACACGTCAACAAAATGTGCACAACTTATATAATTATGTTATAATAAAGCATATTATTTGTGTACCACATGCGACAATTATATCTCTACCGGGATGGGAAAGGGAAGGAGTGAACTGGTTAACTATTTTCTCCCTGTCAATTAAAGAACTTGCCGGATGTTTTTACTTAAAGGGACTTGGGTTTCGGTTTTTCAAATTTCCCTTTCGTTAAAAAGATGTTTACGATTGAAGTGTTCAGATGTTAAATTATCCACTGGGTCATCAAAACCGTGTAAAAAGTGAATGCAATGAGTTAGTGAATATCACTTTGCATTTGTGCTCATTACTCGGCCATATCACTTCCATTTAACTTGAAATTTTCACACAATATCAGATAACAACAATATACATTGTACATTGTACCAACCACTCATCACTTTTTGCACATGTCAACAAAGTTACTAGATCCCTTTAAAGACAATATTATAATATATCAAGTAAGACACTGCAGAGCACTTTCACTTGAACAGTCATGTTGAAAGGAAGTCATGACATTGTGGTTAGGACGACGCGTCTTCCCTGTCTTATCTGTCACTTTCGCGTTCAGTCGTTTTATCTGTTACTAGTCGACGGGAGGCCATTATTGAGGATGCTGAGGAGGCTTCTTCAAGTGAATTGTATGTTTACTTCTCCATCTTTTTTCTTCTTCTTCTTCTTCTTCTTCTTCTTCTTCTTCTTCTTCTTCTTCTTCTTCTTCTTCTTCTTCTTCTTCTTCTTCTTCTTCTTCTTCTTCTTCTTCTTCTTCTTCTTCTTCTTCTTCTTCTTCTTCTTCTTCTTCTTCTTCTTCTTCTTCTTCTTCTTCTTCTTCTTCTTCTTCTTCTTCTTCTTCTTCTTCTTCTTCTTCTTCTTCTTCTTCTTCTTCTTCTTCTTCTTCTTCTTCTACTACAACTTCTTATTTTTCGTTGTGATTGTATTCCTTTGGCTGCAGCTCCACTCTCCTCGATTCCAAACATACCATTCCCGCAATTAAAGGGAACTACATTGTTGGCAAGTGCACGATATGTCCACAAAGTAATGTGTTTATGTTTAAATTGGATGTTTGTTGGCTGAGATATGAGCAAAAATGCAAAGTGATATTCACTAACTCATTGCACTTACTTTGTACACGGCATGAAATTATCCCGTATACCATTTCATATCTGAACACTTCAATCGTAAATATCTTTTGAACGAAATGGAAATTTGAAAAACCGAAACCTGTCCCGTGATTTTATTCGTAATATGAATACAACAAGGTATGAGAGAACCACTAGAGTTCCAAGTAAGTTTTGAGGATTTGGACAATGTTACTATTAAGTCCCTTTAATTTTCTGTTTCCTCCTTCCTTCTTTCCAGAGTCCCGAACCAATAATGTCCAGGCATTACATTGTGGCGTTTAAAGATTATCATGCGTGGGGGATGCTTCCTATATAGCGGATCGCCATTTTGAACTACAGTAGTCTATAGTATGTGCGCGCCGCATAACACTGAGCAGTGTGTATCACGCATCGTGTGCGAGGCGCTCGCAAAGATGACACCGTGCGTCTGATTTACGGATCCGAACTGCCTTCACAATCTTGATTCTTCCTTATAATCTTGCTCCTCGAACTTATCTACGGCTATATTTAAAATTACGTTTAATGAGAGATCGCTGACTAACCAACTCTATAAATGCAGTTGTTTTTGTATTCATATCGTACGTCGATTACCGTTGCTCGTGACTTCTATCTCGGTCGATATATTTCTCGACCGATTTTGATTTCCCTCGCCGCCCCCTAGGTAATGATTGACCACACGAGGCACGTGCGAAGATGAGGATCGCATTACCGAACCAATTAGCATCTTCGAAACACGCAATTTACAACTTAAAAGCAGTGGCGTCGATCGCCAAGGTAAACCTGATGGGAGGCAAGTAAGGAGGGGGGGGGGGGGGGCAACATTTCCTTAATGGGGGGGGGGGGGGGGTTGATATATGTTGTCTCTTATCAGTATGAGTGGGGGACAGGGTGGGAGCGAGGTAGAATCTCTATGCATGGGGGACGCGATTCCCCACTCCCTTTTGATACGTCACTGCACAGTGCACAGAAATTTAAGGTGGCGCCAATGCCATGCCTATCAAGCGGTATACTGCTGAATTTGAACTATTATATTTTTGGCAGAGTTGGAACCAGGGGGGGGGGGCAAAAGTTTGACAAGGTGTTCCACAGAGGGTCAACATATTTCTACGATTATAATGGTTTTTATGCTTGTTACGTATATAGTTCTGCTTTTATGTTTTGTATTAATTTTTTTATCTCATAAGGTGGGGGAAGGGGAGGGGGAGGAAGGAGGAGGGGTGGCATGAAATCCCACAGAGGGCCAGTTGACCCCCCCCCCCCCTCGTGTCCCCTTGTTCGGCTTGGAATCGAAATCTATGTCAGGGCAGGTAGCTAGCTAATAGGCTACTAACCATGGTAGTAAATTCATGATCGGAATATTGATAAGTAATACGACCCCCTGGCATTGCCTGGAATAAGATGAGTACTTCCTAATCAGCCATATGACGCAAGTAAAGGGCTCGGAAGGGACTTGTTAAAAGTTGACATCAGATAGGTCACACAAGGGACAACAAAGACAATCCGGGATTAATATCAGCATTTTGTCACTATTTTCGTTGTATGTTCTGCGTTGCGAATTGGAACAGCTGCGCTGCGGAGGCCGTGTATTTGTGTGAGCGTAAAGCGAGTGAAATCTCGCCATATGCTTAGCGAGTGTCGACATTCGCAATTATTATCATCACAATTTCATGAGGGATATATGTTTTGTTTTTAGTAAAAACAAACGAGAAGTAATGTGACTGGATTGATCGATGAACATGCAAGATTGTCAAGCGTTTTGATAACATGTTTGAGTGTTACATATTGATCGAATGTGACCAAGAAAAACATATAGGGTAATTGAATTCATGCCAACAAATTCATAATAGATTAATCATATTCACTAATATTACACCCTCTTTCTTTTTATTCCATTAATATTCAGAGTTAATCACAATTTTGTTTTTGTTCTTGATTGTTCGCAGATCTCACGGGAAAGTCGACACCTCAATAGCTCTGAACGTATGAACTCCGAGAACATCAAGCATTAAAGATGGCATTTTAATCCGACGACATTCAGCAAAAGTAATATGATCTTGCCCGATCATAGGTGAGAGCCTTCCGTAATGGTAAGTTATACTTGTATGGATGCTTTCCAATTATATACATACTGCATGTATAACACTTAAAGGCAGTTTAAGTGAATCAACCTCCCACAATTACTGTCTTCTATATCATTATGATGAAAGAGAATAATTGTAGTAGTCCATTCCACCAACAAGTTCCGAAAAATAGGTTTCCAGAAAAAAAGGTTTTATTATAATTTGAAAATTTATCTTACGATTGACCAACGTAAACAAAATGGCCTATTACAAATTGAGCGCGGCATGTATAATGTTGTATCTGTAGGCTATACCGTAGTACCTCAGCTTGCCATCTTGTTTGTCTTACTTTTGGTACTCAACAAAATAATAATCTACACGGAATAATACACTCCGTAAGAGGCTCTTATGGTCATAACAGGTCCTTGACGAGACAAAAATCACAAAGTCTTTCCCGCCGTTGAAACTTGATCGTGGACTTAGCCGGTCTGAGCATGCGCACTTCCATTTGTGCGCCATCGAAGGGTTTTTATCGCTGGTGTCATTTCCTGCTAAGCTTCCTGTTATTATATATACATTACACTGGAATCAACGCATGTCCTCGTGCTACATCCCGTTGCTTTTCGGTCCTCCGTATACAATATCCATTAGCATCCATTATGTCCGGGACGGCGAATGTTGCGTCCACATGTGATTGGTTGATACCGTTCCAAAAGTCGCTACGAACCATGCAGCACTGTCATCAATTCAGGGTAAGCCATGTTTGGAACATCAGACCTGCACACCTCAGCTGAGAGCTTTGGGTCAGACCAAGTGAGCAGCATGATGTGTAGACGCAGGGAAAGATCAATGTAAGATACTTTATCTGGAATCAGCGCATGTCCCATGGCCTTTAGTATCTTGGGACAGGGTATCAATCAGCATCCCTCATGCTACCATTGAGGTAGTACAACAAAATCCCAGCTCCCTGTGATGCAACGATTTGGCACACTTTTAATATCGCTTCTGTACTGAGGGAACAATGAAGTTCCCCATCCTCCCTCCTGTGAAATTCTTACACCCCATCTTACCTCAATAATTCACTGATTTGTTTTAGTTTCTGTTAAAATTGTGTGAAGTCCCAATATATTAAAGGCTGACAAGCGTGAACATGGAGATGGCGCTTTATGAAGTCGTTGTCCTACGCACGCCGCGCCGTGGCCTATATAAGGTGTAGTCAAGATTCTAGACGTGTTTTGAAGTTGCATACACAAACTGCACTGGGACCACTCAACGCGCGCTTTACCAAGCAGCGATATGCTCGTGCCGCTGTCCAAAACAACATCCGGTTCCAGTATACCATACGCCACCATGCGACATTATTACGTCCAATCTTGATCAGGTGCACAAAAGAAAGGCCGTCCAGGCAGTGGACTAATAAGGGTGCTCACGTACTATTTCGCCTGGTTCTGAAGACAGACATGGCGCTGCCCTGTGTGCGCGTATTCCCAGCTTTGAAGACGCAGTCCCTTTAATTCATGAGCAGGGGGCAGGGGCCCGATTACGGACCAGCGACATTTACCATGGTAATTAGCATCATTGGCTCTAACTCATCGATGTCAATATGCTAGAATTACATACACATCAACAAAACGTAGCAGAGCACACATACCGCCCTTACTCATTCAACCGTAAAGCATATCTAGAGATCAGTGGAACTAGGGCTGGTCCTGTGTCATGGTCGTGCTCTCGGTCACAGGAACCGAGTTTATTATTTCTAAATCACTTGTGAAGTCCAATTACATGAATATTTGATGTTTATTGACTCCCCCTCAGCATTCATGCCTCCCCCGCGTCGCTCAAGACAGAGAACATGATCTCTCCCATTGAAAGGGTTTCAAGCTTTCCAACAGGTGCGGAGCGGAGCCCAGGTTTTACGAGGGATTTACCCATGCATGCATGTTGTATTCTTGTCTTCCTCGTGATCGTCGTCGACTATGTAGGCCATGGTCGTGAAATCTGAAATTCGACAGTTTGTTGACGACATGTGTTATCCGGAGCTATGACCATGAAGATGATACGACATTTGCTCCGTCGACAATTGCGCTCAAGGTTTATCAGCTCGTTATCGTTTTATTGAGTTTAGGATTATGGTTAGGGTTAATATTTGATTTAGGATTCATAAGGGTTAGGGTTAGTGTTATGGTTTTGGTGAGTGTTAGAAATCCGTGCAGGTTCATGAACAATAAAAGCGGAGCAACTGTCGCCAGAGAAAATTTCAGTATGGAACCACCACTGACCATGCGTAAGGCTTACCATCGGCTTACAAAGTGGTCTGCTAATTTTTTTTTTCTCGGAGGAGCTAATAATACTTATTGCAAAAGTAATGTTAGTGGAATAGTTTCAACGGAGCAAATGTTGTTCGGATAATTACTGCTTGTGAAAATGTTGCAGGTTACTATACAGCCTCGTGTATACAAGTTTACATTATTTTAGGAGCAATCGACACAATCGTTTCACCCCGGTGGAAGGAGGCCACGTCAGTGAGTGACAGCAGGTGCGTAGCGGAGATCCCATTGTGATGTCTTCTCCGTTATCCCCCAAGTATCCAACTATCACTGATATTAAGAAGTCCTTGGTCCCGTTTCTGCAACGGGGCCAATGACGCATGTCCATGACATTTGAATGTATGTGATCGAATATTGGTGTTTCATTGCATGTATTCATATAGGAGTAGCATTATGACGACGAATTACCTTTCATCACCGGAGCATATATCGCGGAGCAAATGCCGCTGGAGAAAAAAAAATGTCGTGTCACTGACCTGAAAATTGAAAGAGGGTCACGTGATGTTGAAACGTACGTATTTAGTGTTTAATGAATACATTAGTGAATGTTGATGACTTGCATGCAGCGGTTGATAAGTATGCATATAGATCAGGACAACAATCATTTTGTGAATTCTTGCGAGAAAAAAAAAAAAACAAACTTTGAAAGGAACTCTCCAAAGTCCAATAGTTTTAGTGAAGATTGTAACTTATAGCATGCATTTGCAGAAAAAGGAGAAACAAAAAAGAAATATACTTTCCTTCCGGAGGGCAGAGGGTAAACAGGAACTGACTTAGAGCTGCTGGCAAGGTGTCTCAGGATTCCATTAGGTTCAAACATTATGGACCTACTCAAGTCTCCCATATACCCCCGTCACTCTCTTCCGTCGAATTCAATCATGCTAAAGATGAAGAGGACATTTTTGTAAATATGCTTCCCCAAGCCCTTCTGAATTTTTGATTAAGCAAATTGCCCATCTCTGTCATTATTTGTCCCTGGGATTAAAAAAAACAAAACAACAACAACAACAACAACAACAACCTAAATACAAAATTTGGTAAGAAAATAGATAGCGTTACATTTGAAGTAGTAAAATGACGGATTGATATCGGAACCGTAAGGAAGAGAGAAAGAGCTCTTATCATCGCATTTGCATACTGGCGAGCCCTTCGGGAGCTAGAGAGTAGTGGCGAGTGCTCTACAACTGCCATTTTGGATTGACGAGCAGAAAGGGGGAAACGTTGAGGCAAAACAGTGGCGAATCTAGTAAGGAAGAAATGCTGTCTTATGTAACCTTGCTGCATCCTCGAGAACGAAGTACTCAATAACGAGCATCATAATTATACATCCTTTGGCTTTTTTCATTTTCGGTACGGGTTATCCTTCACTGCTGATGTGCAACATTATAACAAGGCACAGTCGATCGTATCCCCTGCCACAAACCCCAACCCGGTCTGGATCTCCCCTAAGCTACGCCATAGGATCAAACTTGTTCGATTCGACATCTCTTGAGCATTATTCTCGAGCCACTGATAAAATGAATGACTTCGACAGATAAGAGGAGCCTGAAGAAGGACATTTGGTCAGCGAGTACGTGAGCTAGCATTAGAATTAAGCATTATGTTACATACGACCTTCTGCCCCTGTCATGCTTGTGGTACATAATTGAATTATTAGAATTGAAGAAAGTTTGTGTGGTTTTGCTAATGAGTTAGCGGTGACAGTTACATTGACAGTAGAGGCTTTTCACGGAAGAGCTGAGTACGGGGGAAGCAATCAGCTGTGATCGTACCCGTACTCTGGCTACGTCGCGAACTATTTGCAGTTTCGCAGTGAAGAATACGGGGAACGTCTCCTTGCTCGAGTGAACAAGCGCGCTGATTTGACCCATTGAAGTACTATTATACTATTGTTAAATGGCGGTGGAGGGTATAGTAAGCAAATAATTACCGTTGGTGAAGGTGATGGGACAATCTATCACTTCCAAGGCGATCTGGATGTAGCTATCTTTCCGAAGCGAAGCTGAGGAAAGATAGCGTATACATTCAGATCGCCGAGGAAGTGATAGTTTGCCATTGCCTGAAACCAAAAGGTGATTATTTGCTTTATATTCCACATTGAACGGTAGATCTAAGCAGGCCTAGTCTAACGCAAGTCTTAATTACAGCTGTTACTACTTAGTACTAGGTTTGATCTACTTACCAACATCAATGTTATTCCAATTTCCAATGTGTATGTTGTTTCCAGCATTCGCAATAATCTTGGAACACTTTACTTTCACTCTCAAGCAAAAAAAGTTCCATTTCAGCTCCGTTAGAACTCAAATCTTACGTCGAACAGAACAAGCAATTAAACAATAACAACGCAGCAAACCGTGTACTGTTATACTATGTACGATACGTATGCATACACAGTGCATGCATAGCGTATGAGCTTGAACAGTGTGCTACGTACGTGTACTGTATGCACAACGAATACAATTAAATTTGTAATTCGCGCGCATAGAGAACCCCGCCACATCATTTGGGTACGGAATTTGACTAGCCACACACGAGCTCCACAGTCAAGTCAATGCAACTGCAGTGAAAGTGCGTTGCACTCACTAGATAGTACTTTTTATCTAGTGAGTGCAACACACTTTCACCAAAGATATCTACAGAGTGTAACGAAGTTTTCTTCTCCCATCAATGATGGGCGAAACTATGCTTAATCACGTGATTAACTTTTGACCAATCGTAGAGCAAGATTCTTATTATGTGGAATATAACACGGAATATTACATCCCGAGGGATTTTAAATGCTATTGAGGGAAGAGTAAATAAGTCCCGAGACGAAGTCGAGGGACTTATTTTCTTCACGAAATAGCATTTGATATCCCGAGGGTAGGAATATTCCGTGATTTCCCCGACAACAACTGTTTTATCATCTGACTGTCAAACACAGGGGTGTAATATTGCCATGTTATATCCAAAAATATAACACGGCAGCGGCATGTACTGTATTTACTAAGTCATGTGATAAACTTCAATGGGCTGACCACGCCGCTCCGTACTCGCTCTACACCCAACGCTAATTCAGCCGACAACCGTAGTAGATTTCCACGGTACGGGGGTATTTTCGGACTGAGTGCGACCTCCCGCTGAGATTAGCGTATTAGAATCCCCCCGTAGCATTTGCGAAAAGCCTCTAATAACCTTTTTTAAAGCGGGCTGTAAAGAAAGCAATGTATAATAATAATGTTTATAGTATTCAGCGTACGCTCATTATCTGTCAATTGAGATTGTACATGTTATAACTGGAATAAAAACGTATTGATTTCATATTTTTGATATTTGATTGACGCGCTGTAATGAAATAGCACTGTTAACTAAATGATAGGCCTATACTAACCATTGGTGAAAAGAATATGGAATAATTAACATAAACAACTTCTTTCACCATGAGAGGTATATAATTATAAATGTGTGTGTCTGTGTTGAAATAATTATGTGCTATTGAGTTGTGTATGTGTTCATTTGTGTGTGTGTGTGTGTGTGTGTGTGTGTGTGTGTGTGCATGTGTATGTGTGCGTGCGTGCGTGCATGATTTTCGTGATTACCTTTGCCATCGGTGTGTGTGCATGTGTGTGTATGTGTGTTTGTGTGGTCTTAGATTGTATGTGTTGTATGTGTATTTGTGCAGTTCATCGAATGCGTAAGTGCGTGGGTATGTTTGTCTGTAGGACTGTATGTCTGTGGTATTGGAGTAAATAAAGTGGGTGGCGGTAAGAAATTACTATAAGAATTAACCTTCCGAAGTGATGGAAGGGCTCTTTCCATTACACGATGCATATGTGTGTGTCCCTCGAGAAAATGTTCATGCCATAGCACCGTAGATAGCTGGGAAATATGTGACAAATTAAAAGTACAATGACACTCGAGAACGCCACGTGTGGCAAACGGCGTGTATCAGGTTTCTAATCGCATGCATGATGTATGCCTGTACTACATTTTAAACTATTACCATTGAAGTATATCGGCTAGTCTAGCTCCCTGGACCCATATTCATGAAACCCCGCTAGCTTAATAGTTACTTACCAAGTGTATTTTAGATTTCCTATAATTGAGCAACAAGCAGTTTTCCTAGTCTCCAACTAGAGTCAGCAGGTTAAGTCTTAGGTACCCATGAAGTTAACCCTAGTTATCAACTAAAATATCTTGTGATTAATTCTTAGAGACGTCATCTAAAATAGACTTAGCACGGAACTAAGCTACCGCCTAGCGGGCTTTCATAAATATGGGCCCTGTATGATATTACTACCACGTATGGATGAAGGTAAAGGGGAAAACTAGGACCAATTGCAGCCACCCCCCCCCCCCCCCCCTCATTGTATTATTGTATCCTAACTGTCCCATATTCCCACGGGATTCCCACCCTCTACCTGTGGGGATTATTATGATTAGGAAATATATACCACCAACGTTATCTTGTTACTTATGTCACTGGCCATGATGGCTGGTGGCTGCGCCCCTGGATGTAACATCACGCACCAGCCCCCACCCCAATTAAGTTGCCCACGGCTGGATACGCCCCTTTATATTTTAACACGCAGTACCACTACCAGTAAGAATCTGTACTTGCAGTATCATGTTAGTGAGTCATTCCGCCGTTTTCCCGCGACGTAGTCATGGCAGTAGTGCATTTTACGCCGTCTGTAACATTTTTGCTGGCAAATCGAATGACAAATGGTCGTAAACTAAAGTTGTGTTACTTTAGAATACATGAAATGCATGCTGCTAATGACTAATGCATTTGTCAAGGCTGTGATGAGACTTAGAGATTTTGTCAAAAGTACCGTACCGCGAGAAATAAATTATATGAGTGTTTGGTTTGGCGACCATGGAAGCATTTACAATCTGGAATTGGAGGCATATGTACGTTATGATTATCGTATTATCAGTATGGGGCCACGCATGATATAAATATATACCAGTAGCAGTAGCTGCAGTACCAGTGCAATAAATTTATGGCTGACGAAAATGCGCGCGCAAAAAAGGGGTGCCACCGTCTGTGTGTGCACTCGTGGTTGACAACTCGCGTGACTGGTATATCCATTTACCGTGGAGTATTCCTCTTTATGCTTTACAAATATTCCTATGATTAGCTGTATGCTGCAGCTACCCAACCTACCAGCCTTTATAAAAGCGTGCGTCCAGGCGCGCCGATTCCATCCGAAAACACAATGCATTGGGGGGGCAGAGCATTGTTCTCAAACAATGCTCGCCCCCCCAATGCATTGTGTTTTCGGATGGAATCGGCGCCGGTGCGTGCGTCTCTCTCTCGCGCGCTCAAAAACGTACACCCCTCCTCTCTCAGTCATCAGTTAGTTGGAAGCCCGTGCGGATGGTGCGGACGTCTACGGATTACATACACTTTGATCCACGGTAGAGCTCCCTTCCTTTGTGTGCATGCACGTTGTTGAGAGCCAGCGCACCATTCCGTTGACCATACCCACCCCGTGCATGCACCTGACACAGTGCTTTTATTTGAGGATCTGCGTTTAGCCACGACGAGTCGAGTGGTGTGGTGCACAGCTAGCAGCTGGCTTATGCTGGAAATTTCGCTGGCGATTTTTCACATGCGTTCAGTTACTTACACGAGTAAATGGCCATATTGCACTCTACATCCGTGTCCAACGTTGCTCTACATTCTAGATCCAAGTGACGTTGGGGAGAGAAGCCCGTCTATAGAAGAAACGCAACACAAAAGGCCAAAAGGATTTCGAGAACTTACCTTGGATGTTGCAAAAATACGAGTACCTGGTGCAACGCAACAGTACAATGAGTCAGCTACCACTACCAGTACCAGTGCATTTCGGCCATAGAGTTCGGCCCGCCGAAAAATGCGACCGTGATTTGTGGAGTACCGTTCGTAACCATCACATGCTGACTATCCAACATGTGTACCGTACAACTCTTTTCTTTTATCGTGATTGCGACATGCACATCGGAGAAAGTGAGTAGGTTTTTTTTGGTATAATAATGTGTTTGAGATAACTTGAAATAAAGCCTCTAAATAAGTGTCGCCTCGGTAAAGAATAAAGAGTATATCTATAATAAATCTCGGTATATGTATTGAGTTAGCTCGCGACAAAAAACGCGGCAAATTATTATTGCGACTGAGTGACCGAGTTCACTATCCATTTTCATTTAGCTTGTAATGGCATGTGGGGGCTGAGGCTGTGGAACATGTACAGTGATTATTATACATTTCCACGAATAAGTGCACGGCGAGAAAGTATTATACTTCACTCGGGAGCGGTACAACACATTTTTTTCAAAGAGCACTGAAATGTCTTGCCAATGCTTACTTTCACTGTCTTCATTCATTTATTTCGGTTTGTTCTATAAAATAATTTCAAATTAATGTGTACACGTTTTATAGTGTTTTTTTTTTACCAGTCTCTAATATTAATATTCATTGACATGTCAATGAAAAAAAATACAAACTGATTGATGGTTGTCATAAATTATTAAATTAACCGACTTCTTTTCTGAAGAGATGGTGAATTTCAAGATTCAGTTCCAAATACATCGACATGTATAACAAAAATGTAGGGCCTCATGCATTGGATCTGTTGGATGTATCAAATTATATTATGTTTTTTCCCTTATAGATTTTGATATGTTGAATCGGGACAAAGTACGTACCATGTTTATCCATTGCCTAATCTGGTAGGTCCTCTATGGGTATTGACAAATCTAGTAGGGAACAGGTTAATATTAGGATTAGCGCCCTGTGAACTTTTGACTCTTGGTAAATAATGGTGCTAACTGGCATTTCCTGTATCAAAATGCAGCAAGTCCTTGGAATCGTTAGATCGACAGATTTCGTCATGATTCATCAAACCTAGTTTAAAGGGATATTCAGCATTTGAAGTTAAAACGTTTGTTTCGTCATGGAGAGAGGTGGAAGATTACATGATTTAAAACTGACGATAGGAATTATTCAGACCTTTGAACAATTCTCTTATTTAGTCACTTTGGGAAATCATGATGTATACATGTATGATATTGTGGATGAAATGTATGTCGATGTGAATAAGACTTGGGCCTATAAGTTCTTAGTTTCAATCACTCTCAAATGTCGGCAGTTTCTGTTTCAAAGTCAATTTTAAAATGCTGGACTTCATGCTAAATATAAACCACCTAATATATTTAAGTTTTAGTGATATGGTGGTAAAGGTTGAGATGAATTCTAAATAGTAAAAACCTGAGTATGCCTTTAATGCATCACTAAAATATATATTTCCTCCTTTACTCGGGTGACTCAATTTTATAATACGATTTAAAACCAGCATGGAATCACAAACTAAACTGCATTGCACAGTACCAGAACTTATCTCCTTTCAGCTAGTTGATAAATCCATGATTAGCCAGTCCAAAAAAGAGACGGAAGAATGAATGAAAGAGAAAGGAAAGAAGTAGAAAAGAGAGACGACAAACGACGGGGTATAGAAAGAGAGCGTAAGTATATTTATATAACTTCCTTTTGATTCCAGCTCCAGCGGCCTCGTTGCGCTTCAGGTGTAATTAGTCATTCCCTTTAACCCGCCCATTGCTATAACATGAATATTAACAATACCATTGATTTTTCACACACACATGGAATACAACCGTAATCTGGGGTTAAGGCACCCATTATAATTATTTATTTGCCAGAGATTTTGTAGCTCTTGTTCTTCTAACGAATATATTGTGCGAACCAGCTGGGAAAATTCACACCTTGTTGAGAGTTTAATACTCATGTTGGGACGTTGCAAACAAGTACTGGGCTGTATAAATAGTACCATGTGTTAATTCCCAAAGAGTAACACGTTGCAATATGCAAATCCTGCCTGCATATTCTAGTACCATATGGAACGGGAAAAACATAATATTCAGAATGTCAGTTTCAGTATTGTAATAGCTCTTATGCAACTTGAATACAAGTATTCAACATTTCATTATTCCAAAAGGCGGTATTATAATATTGGTACTTTTAATTACTACAGTCATAGTAACTAACACTATGTAAATGTGGGAGGAAGGTTTTGTACTATCTCCAGGCTTGTCATGATAAATTGCACAGTTAGTAGGCCTATGTATACATGGACGTTGAATATAAATAGAAAAGATACAACTCATACAATGTAATCTAGAAAATATATTATAATTTTATGTTAAAGGGACAGATCCACTTTTACAAAACGTCTGAACAGCTTTCAGTTGACGGATAGGGATCAATGTAACACGCAAAAAAAAAATCAGAGCGAACAGCCCTCTAATTTGGATTCTACGAATGAAAAACGAATGCGTCCCTCCATTTAAACTATATATCGGTCAATAAAGGAGTTCAACTGATTTAGCATAATATTACAACAATATAGTACTAATTCTCGTAAAGGTATTGTGAAGCCGACATTTGTTAACGTATGTCACGGAAAAAGATCTCAAAAAGAAAGAATATATAATTACATGTAGTCAGTTTAAGCGAAGTTTGGGTATTTTGCTTGGTAAACGCTCACACATTAGTACTTATGCGCGGCTCACGTAGCTAGCGGGGGTCACGTAGGGGTCATGCATACCGATCTGGCGCTCCGTGAAATCTATGTACGAACTTACTCACCGGCCAAAAATACGTATGTACATAATTAACCGACGTCCCTCAGTTTATTCAGTTTTAGGTCTATAACTCCACGAAAAAGAGATTTCAAGCCCTAATTTTTTCAGGCATGCTATTAAATGACATTTCCTTTCATATAAGACAATAACCTCGCAACTTTTGAATTTTGGCTTGCAAAAGTGGATCTCTCCCTTTAAACATTATATCATTTCTATCTTCCATATGTATACTGTTAGATAAAGCTTACTAATGTTGACACACGTACTTAGCAAGGTGCCACCAAGTGTTTGTAATAGCATAATGGTTAATATTTACATATTTCATGTATACACTATTCAAACGTGTACACATTAATATTCAAGTACGGTCCATGGACCATGGTACAACCATTTATGGTTACTTCATGGGTACAATTATATACCAGCTCCCTGGTACAACACTGTTAAAGGGATCCAGATAACTAAGATTAAGAATAAGATTAGTGGATTTGGACAATGTTACTCGATCCCTTTAATGGTATATTCCGCCTCACATATAATTAGTTGTAGTAAGCTAAACGTCTAAACTCTGAACTCAAATTGTATTGCTTCGTGCGTTCTTTGTCTTCTACAATCCTATTACCAATACCAGCCATGTGTACGTACATCTAAATTTATTTCCTTGTACAGGTTTGGTGTTAAAAGAATGGACATCAACTACAGTACACATGTTCACAAATCTACCGGCGTTTTGTTTTTTCTCGTTTTTTCTTGGATGTTATTTTCTGGCGGTCTCATTCTGTGTAACTAATTATACTAGCCAAGTATGCAGGGTAGTTTGCCAGTGGACGATAAGGAAATACAACCGTGTAACGCACCCATTTTATTGCAAATCTCTTGATCTTATAAGAACTCACCCGTGTGAACAAATCCATGGGCGTTGTCTTCGTTTTTCAGATAAAAGGGAAGAACGAAAGGAAAACTAGTATGGAATTCGCATTAACCAATATATCGCACCGGGTGCGTCTAGTAAAAAGGCGAAGCAAACAAACCCTTTTATGATCACCAGTAATACGCGTGCATACTCCTTTCAGAAATACAAATATTAATGCTATTTTTGCTCTCTTTTATAAACATCCCTCGCTGTTTTTTCTTCTTTTTTCTTTTCTCTTCCCGTATCGCATGGCGGCGTTTAGCCTTGGGTACATATTAGGATATGCATGAGTTGCAGTGTGGCTCTACCATCCACCCATCTCACGCTATACTATATCCTGTTATTTGCATATCGCCAATACCGCTAGCTTAGCCATGTAGTGCCGACGCGCCATGGAGCTTTCCACTCGCCAGTTTTCGCGCCTTTATTAGCCTTGACCTATCCGCCGGGCAAGACTCAAACACGAGTACATTCGTTAATGGATTTCAACCCTACTCAAGCTAAACCCCTGTAGACAGATTATTTTCATCATCTTGTTCTGCTCGCCAACACCTCCGGTAGATTGTTTTCTTTATTATGTCGTTTCGTGAACTACTTTCTGAAATAAGGATGATATGGTATGATGACAGAGTAGATCCATACACAGTATAATCATCATAAGTATGGGGTTGGGTTAATGGAGCTTCAGAGGATAATGTGTATGATTATGCAGTGAAGAAAGGTCAGCAATCTCAATTCTCAAGCCCCGTTTGCGAAGCGGGTCATTCGCGTGGGCTTTGAAACGAAGGGGGTTCGCAGCTGCAGCATGTCTCTTGAAAGTTTGTAGTTTTGGAGGGTTTATTTATAATCCACATGTTCAACTTGTTGCGCAAGAGCGTTTGTGGCATCTCGATGCAGATTATTATACAGTTCTGCCAACATTATTATGCGCTATTATGATTACCGACAATGTACTGAATGTGTACAACTTTTCAAATTGCAATGTAAATCATATCGTACACGTTTAATAGGCCAACGCTAGGAAGGTGCCTGCTACGCATCGTGTCTAGGCTGCACACTTGTCACAGGAAGTTTCACGCCGAGGTCTCGCGCTAAACCTCATGAACACGTGTTTTGATGCTAGTACATGTGGTATCGAGTACAACAACCCGTCCTTGACCCTATATTATTTTGCTCCTATTCATCAGGATATACCAGTTTTTGAAGTACATGTATACTTATACCAGAGAGGTTTCACCTCTCTGCTTATACAGCGTATATGCATGTGTGCACTGTAGAGATCGCGTGGAGCTAACTCTACTGTACTGTATTGGAATTTTGCTTGAACCAGAACCAACCACGACGACGCTGGTCATCAGAATACAGAATGCGTTGAACTTTCCAACGTAAGTTCTAGTTGTAGTGCGAATTTTAGAACGTTGTATAGAGCGACTGGATTGTACTCTGTTGCCCTGTCTACCAGGTCAGAGAGATGTGTTTGGTGATGGCAGTTGCTGGGAACTGATGCATTGTCACTTGTCAGTACCAATTAAAATTAATTTCTTACAGAAGTTACAGGTAGTAGTAATGTAATAAAATGTTATATAATCATACCATCAGACTAGTCATTAAACTATGTATTATATTATTTGCAAAATATAACTGCAGAGAGTCAGAACCATACTAACTCGAAGTTATGTTATCAATACAGGAAATTGAAGCTCGTTGATTATTTTGTTTTTCTTCTGTAAAAACTTGGAAGTTTATATCTAATAGATTAATTATTTGCGATGAAGAAAACGTTTGGTTTTATTTCATATTATAAAGTAATTCAAGACTCGCATATCATTGTGGGCGTCGTGTTGCTATTGTGTTCCTACATCATAAAGCAGTTTAATTTTGAATTCCATTTTGCCCTCGTAAATTTTCATGATCCATTGTCAACCGATACGGGTATTCTGTCATGTCACTCATGTGTAAAATGCTGGTACATGTTTAAAGTCGACGTGTTATTCATTCCGATCTACTCATTTTGTTTATGAGAGCAATATATCTCTGATGTAGTTCTATACAGTGTTATTAGGTGAAAGATCGTGTACAAACTACAAAGGCAGTTACAACAACAACAACAACAACCAGCAACATTACCAACGCTTCTTTCAAATCTTTCAATCGTTCTCCCGCCCTGCTTATGTCAACTGTCAGCAGTAATAGACTCTAGACTTTATGATGAAGCGTCCATTTCAGATTTGGTTGTGTTTGTCTTACTCCATTTCGTTTTAGTTTTGTTACTTGAGAGTTGAGTTGCATGCTTTCAGTTTCAATCATTGTTTGATAAAGACCAAATGGGAATTCTTCCATCGTTATTACTTGGGCTTTTTTAAAAATCAGAGCATGGGCCTAATATAGGTCCATTATCAGAAGCACTTCACGAGACTCTTCAAATGAATAGAAATATTGGACTTGCAAATACAAGGAAATATTTCCGTCGCGAGAAAGCTCACAATAACCGCCTAGCAGCATTGCGCGCCGTCGCACACACCGCTCGAATCATCGTGTCATTGCATTTATGTTCTTTACCAGCCCCGGAGAATTGTCTTGTTATTTTTCCGATGAGCAATTCTGCATGCCAATAAAGATCGAGTCAAAAGGAGGAATTGGGCGAGTTGGTATTTGCTCTCGGAAATGAAAATATTGGAAATCGATCGCCATCTTGCTGTCTCTTCGCGTCTTTTCTAATCAAGCGGCTGGCCGAGACCTTCACAGGAAACAAGCGGAAGACGGCGGACCGGTTGCTTGCTGCCACTCATTCGAGATGGACAAGGGTTTGCCCCGTTCACATTAGTAAAAATAAAAATGGTGGGCCGGTTGCATGCTGCCATTCATTCCAGATGGACGTCGTCGTTGGCCCCGTTCACATTACAAAATATATTCGTCCGAAAGAGAGTTATGTGAAGAAGGTTTCGGAAAAGGAAGACGGGGTGATCGTTGTGGTGTTGCCTTGCATTTAGATGGACATGGTTTGGTCCCGTTCACAATAAGATCAACTTTGTTAGAGAATTTTGGTAGGTTCTGGTAAAGGAATAAGGAAGACAAATTGGCTCGTTCACAATACGATAACCTTTGACAGAGAGTTATGGTAAGTTTGGGTAAAGAAAGACGGAACACCGGTTGCGTGATGGATGTTGCCATCCATTCGAAATGGATAAGGGTTGGCTAGTTGGCCCCATTCACATTGAGATCAACCTCGTTTCGACAGATGTTTTTCGGCAAGTTATGGTTAACTCCCCAAGTCCTCACACAGTATACCAGTGTTTCTTACAGGAAACCGAATGAAGACGGGTCCAACTGCTGCCACTCATTCGAGATGACACGTGAGTTAACCCTAATCACATTAAGGTACATATTCTTTTATCCATGATTAAATAACTCCTAAAATTGAACATATCAGATTTTATTTTTTAACAAAAACATAATTATGTACTAGGATAGACCAGCTGTGTGTTAGGTAATCTATTTGGTGAAATAAAACTTCTTTTGAAATATAGTTTGAATTATGAATATTTTACTCGTTACAAACTTCAAGCATCGTCTTACGAAGAAAATTAAATGTATTAAAATCTAGAGTGGATGTTTTAGCATTGTACATTTTGTACTACGTATACATCTTGGATGTACAGTAATTGCTTCGTGTAACCTTCGGAATGAGTCACGTGACAGAGAAACAGCCGTTTGGTTCAGGAAAGCTAGCCTTTGGACAAGGTGTTCGGCTTGTCTTGTTATTTTGTTTCCCTTGCATTAATTTTAATAACGTCGGTGACTTCAACGCAACCAAACTTGCTACCAAGACGTATCTTGCCGATTGCTGAAGGTACGTTTTCAAAAATGCAGTCTAAATATTATATTGGATTTATAATTGAATACAACGATTGCTACATGAGATGAAAATAAAATTGACTGTCGTAAATGTTGAAGGTTTAAGTATTCGCCCACCGCATTACTCCTGATTCTATTTCATATAGCAGTATATAGGGTACAATTTCTATACAAAAGGGCGGATGGCTTCAGAAGACAGGTGGCCAGGCCAAATGCGATGTTTTCAGAAAAGCGGATGACTAAAATAGGATCGGGAGAATAATTGGAGCAAACTTACTTCCCAAGATTGGATCCTCGATCCGCTGGGAGATTGAATTCATATTTTATATTCGGTTGAAGAGAAGCCGATGTATTTCATGTATGTATGGTCAGAAAGGAGGAAAGGTCACATCGCACAATATGGTTGCCACATGTTCATATGTACTTCGGTTGTTCTCCGGGATGATAGAATTATTGTGAAGTTCAGTGGCGCGAATCATGATCTGATTATCTTCTAGGTCGGGCAACCTTTTTAAAGTGAAATATCTCATCATAATGTAGAAGAGATTACGAGTCGCGGGATTGTAATTTGTTGCAATCCGTTTATTGCTTCTTTAAATTATAGTTTATATCATTTTATACGAGTCGCTAGTTACTGCAGCAAGCAGTTTATTACTTGTATGCAAGCAAGAGAAGCCGATTCTGAAAAAAAATTGAACAAAATTTGCCATTGCAGGCGTCATTCGTTTCGATAGTGGGTTTCGGGGAGGGTCGATGGTTTATTGGTTGCTGACCCCAAAGTCGCATATAAAAGGGAGTAAAAACGGCAAGGGGGAAATGTATTATTCATTTCATGATGACAGAATATATATGTATCGTTCATTTCAAGATGGCATTATTAATATATATTGTATGTGCCATTATATCCAAATCATTCATTTACGGAGTTGGGGGAGAGATTTAGGCAAAATGTGAGCTGATGTCAAGTATATCAACGTATTTTGGAGCTGTATACTAACTATTGGGCGTTAATCATTCATGAAAATTATTTCCTGCTCGCACTAGCTGGATTTCCCCTTCTCCATACTTAACCCTATAGTCAAGAGACTCACGAGTCATACCCCAAAAAGTCAGTTCAAGCTCAGCTTAACACCAGTTCATTCTATGCTCACACTGCAATGTAGTCTACTGAGTGAGAGTCTGAAACACAACGCGTGTGAATACTAGACTGTAGTGTAGACACGTACAAGTAAGATCCTCTTCTTCATGACTGTTTGCCCTGAACACTTGGTACAGGTGTGGACAAGGTGGTTTAATGGGTTTCCCCTCTCGCGCACACACTTGTAATATAACCCTCGTTTGAGAGGCTAATTATCGCTAACCGTGATACCGTGCACCTCTTCGATGTCCATTTAGAGTGCCATTGTCGGAATTATGCGTTAATATTTGAAAGGTAAATTGTGCCGCTGAATGTATAAATACTCGCGTTTATCAGTAACGCAGAATCCATCGTACAATTTTATTTGTGGAATTTTCACTCATTTTACACTTTATGTCGTGTTGTCTCGTACGTAACTGAAAACGATCACCATTCACCAATCTCCTTTTTCGCGATATGAGGTAACTAAACATGGTAGAGATAGTCGATTACCCTCTCCCGACTAACATATTATATACCTATCTTCCGCTTGTTCTTTGAATTTTACCAATTTGTTATTTTCGAGTCCGTGCTAATTGATCGTAGTATACACCCCTAGATGGCATGAGCCCCTTGACATCCATTGTACTTTGGTTTTTCCGTGGTTCACTGACCATTATGCTTAAAACCAGTGGTTCATTGACCATTATGCTTCTACTGATAACCCACCATAAACCAATATGTTTTGCCATTATTTACTGAAAGACGCAACGAATGGAGATGGGATTAAATTAAAGCAAAAAAAACACATTATTTATTAGATCACACGTACCATATGTGGCAAAGTAGTTAAACAAAGGCGAACCAAAGTTTGCGTAAGGCCTGGTCACATATCACCGGATAGCGTAAACGGCTGCCTGACGGAGAGTACAATTTTCAATCCGCTCGTATGCGTTTTAAACAGTTCCTTGTCGGGCGATGTACGTTTTCCATCCAGCGGAATGTTTTGTGCGTGAAGCTATGGAGACAAGGACATAAACCACCGGATTATTTGATTTCGCAAATGTTCTTTTCGTTGGGCATCCGTTCACGCTATCCGGGGATATGTGACCGGGCCTAAAGCCAAAGACACTTGAGCACATTTGCCAATTGCCATGCGCTTGATAATTAGCCATAAGCGATTTAAAGTTTGTATGCAATTAGGACTACGTGTGGCGGATTGCCTTCCTTCTTTGTTTGTCGTTCCATCAACTGCACTAAACTAAGGCCAATGCTCTTGTGGACGAGTCCACTGCAACACCGCAATTACCCTTGATCTGATATAATACACAGATCCGCCATACTAAAGAGCCTTTTATATTATAGTTCATAGTATTATACACGGTGCATGCTGTATTATACTCAAATTAAGATTGTAATTTGGTTATATATACCCCTTTACAAACTCGGTTGATGATATAAATATTGAAAAACTTTTTTATACTCCATTATACTCATCATAATATGTTTACGAAGTTTGTATTTGTCCTGTGCAGTTTTCATATCAAAGAAGAGCTCCAGCCTCGGGTTTTAATTTCTAAATGTATTATTTAATTTCACCCTCTGGTTGTGTATCGATTTTTCATCGCGCGTGACATAAGCGTGTATAACAAAAGAAAACTATATATATATATATAAATATAATTATAGTTATTCCCCTATAATGGTATTGTTGATATGTTACTCACCCATGAACAAATCACGAAGTGCACGGTTTGGTTTGGTTTCTTTCTCCCGTGGAACGAGTCGCTGAACTTTTAATGGCATTAGAAGCCAAAAATACAGTGCATTTATCAATAGGTCATGACGTGATTTGAATTTATAGCGTGCATTGTGTTGACATGTTTGTTGTTGTGTATCCTTGGAACCAGCAAGTATTTCCATTTAACCCAAACACAATGCATAACAGATCCTCTTCCACTGCTCGATATATATGTATATTTGTATTCGACTTCACGTAATTTGTTTTTATGAATCATTTCATTATCAAATCGTTACAATCTGATTACAGAAAAAGGGTTGATTTATATTACTCGTTAACATTATAACAAGTTAAAATTGGTAATCTTATCAACACCCGACTCCCAAAGCCTGACTTTTCCAGCGATCCTATCATTAGCGAAGATGGGTTTTTGTTGACATGATGATGTTTCATCTCCGTTTCTGCTCGGGGGCACGGTAACACACAGGGCTGTAATGGCTACCCCGGCTCTCTACAAACCTGTGGAATATAGCACCGTTAATGGTGCAATATAAACAGACATTAAAAAGCGCGAAATGGGGTGCGTTATAACCGAGGCGTTGGAACTTCGCGAATACTACAGGTGATATCCGAGAGGGGGTGTTTGACGGGGGTAAGTGCTCGCTATCCCATTTTCAGAGTCGCCAATCCCGAGTCCCGAGGATGTTTTGTCCCATAAAAGCTCTCATAAATCGAGATGAAATGATTACGGATAACGAGAAAAGGGTTCGAGTCGACGGTTTAATTTCTACATGCGTGCGGGATTCTAGATCAAGATGCGACTCGAGCATAAACACTCCCCACCCGTATAGGAGAAATCAATCAGTGCCGATGCAGCGTACTACTCGTTCTGCTGCCTCTTCTCAAGGCGCCAACAAGTTCGATTTGAGTAAGATATAAAAAAGGGAAGAATGTCACCAATTAATTTCTTGTTTCAAGACACGGTAGCTTTTAGTACGCCCCGCGACCCTGAGGGTATTTATTTGGATGTGGGAGCGCTGGATGACTAGTAAACCACGCTGTATAGAGCTTGATGCACCGTGCCATTTGACTCCCGAGTGATGAATAACCCTTGTGTTCACACTGAACCCCTAACGTCTGAATTCACCCTCTGAAACACTGATTCGAACCCATGATTAGCAGTTTAGAACATGTTGGAATTATGTCGCAAAATGCCCATACAGTGATTGAGAGATCAGCCACAGTGTATCCTGGACTCGTGGTTAAACATGATGTGTGGACAAGGGGTTCAGTTTTTAGACATGTTTGGACGCCTGTTGGTAAGGATACACTTTCCCCAGACTCTTGGTTCTGGTTCTTGTTATGAACATTGAATAAGAAAATAAGAAATAGAGAATAAGAATAGTAATAGATAACTGATGATTCACATCTTCATGGTGATACTGATGTGTCTCGATTCACGATCATGTCCGATATTCGAGAGGTCATCGTTTGGTCAACTATATGTCGTATTGCTATCAATATGTGGGAGAGAAAGGATGTCTCGGTAGCGAAACGGCACTAGCCGACAAAACTCGACCTGTGGAAATATGTTATGATTATTTTGTTCATTAGTAGACTTGAGAGCGGGCGATCAAAAAAACATGAATGATGTTAGAAGAACATTTTGGTCGCTAACCTATTTCTCAATTAGCGCATTTTGTTTCAAGTAACACCATACTTGTATAGGTACGTGAAATAAGCAAGGACGCAAGTCAAACTAAAAGTAAGAATTGTTATAATGGAATACAAATGTACTGTTAAAGGCAGTAATTGAATACAGATCAAGAATAATAATTTAATTTCTTAGAAATGTATTGTACGTGCAATAATGCTCAATTTATTTGGTTGTTTATAAAATGAATCCTTCACATTAAAAGCACTTCCGACTACCATGAAATTACCAGCGTTTGCAATCTTCTTGCGGGTTATGAACATGATATAGGATAGGTAACCAACTACCATATGGAAGGATATTACACCACCGGAAGGTCATGTTGCGTTTTGCATTTTGGGAAACGTCACAAAATAGCGTGCTCCATAATTTCGCACATCGGCCTTAAATAATTATGTAAAGCTACATCATCATCATTGTAACCATAACAGTATCATCTCTTCACGCCTCATTTCGGAGTGGGAAACTGTATCCCCATCCTCATCTTGTGAGTGTTTTCTGCATAACACGAATAAATGATCACCCATGAATGCGAATAATTGGGTCACTTTTAAACGCATCATAATACGGTTTCGTAGAAGTGTTGATAAATACCAAATCTTTTAATTGAATGCCAATTATATGACGATAATAGTAAATAATATAAATATATATGACGATGTTTACAATTTCATATCTAAGAAATGTACGCATAGCACATGTATTGACTTCGAGTTTGTATCTTTTATTTCTCCATTTACCTATCAGAGAGTGGCGCCGAGGCTGCTAATAAATGCTCCGTAACTTCCTTCTATACAGTCATTCATTGATGAGTTACCATGGCAACGGAAGCGTCGTTTCACGCTCTCATCTTGAAGTGGGAAACTGTAGCCACCTCTTCATCGTCAAGTGCTTTTCTGCATAATGCTTGCGAAAATGACCACGCTTTACAAGACCACTCTTCGTCGCGACAATCTGTTATTTATTCGTGTACCATTTATAGAAAGAAGTCTTGTTAGAATTCTTTATTTATTTGTATAAAATTGTTCTGTAAGCATTTGCAGTTGCAATTTATCGTGGTAATGTTCAAATGTGTCTCTTCAAACGCACTTATTTTATAGATTCATTAGTTGCGATTGTTATAAACGATCTAAATGAGTATACAAACTATAAACATGATACATGGATCTGAATGATAATGGTAACAGTTTTCTCATAATATTAATTGGTTTCAATGTAAGTTGTTCATTTACTATCCACCTACCAAAGGAACATCGATGATATTTATAACGAAGGCACGTGCATGAGAGATATTGTAGTCAGTAAAAATGTAACCTGCAAGTCTTGCAGTGCGTAAAAATAAATGTGATTAATAATGAAGTGACGATAAAAGTCCAAGGCAAGGGTACGTCAATTATCGGGTGGATCTTCGTTTGGCTTGGACGTCATCGCCGAAGATAGCATCGCCTTCAGGCACCAGTGTTCGTCGTTTAACCCTCTCGGTTCGAAGCGGTGAAATGCTAATTAAGTAACTATAGTATTGTGTGCAATTGACAATGAGGAGGTTAAAGCGCACTTCGTCGTCATCGTTGAATTCTGATGTCGGGCCACGCATCATCACCATTCAGCCTCAGCCTCAGGACCCCTACTTTTCACTGTCTTTTATCATTCCTTATCATTCTCTTGCCCGGCCGTAAATTCGCTGAAAATAGCTGGACGGAGAACTGATAAGGGCTCATATAAGACACTTTTCATCCAGCCAGCGCTTCGTGATCAGATCGGCCACATCTTGATGACAGAGGTTCACAACGTGGTTAAGCGACAGCTGCTCCGGTAATACGACATTTGCTCCCCACGACATTTTGTTCCCAAGATAATCGCTCTTAGCATTTACCACCACGTTATAAATTTAATGAAAGTTAGGGTTAGGCTTAGGAGTATGGTTAGTGCTGTGTTTAAACTATGGTAAGAGTTATATAGGACAATTATACGTGGTTAAAATAGAGTAAGGTTTAGGAGTATACTTAGGGTCGGGGCTAGTGTTTGGGTTTTGTAAATGTCGGAGCAATTGTCGCTACAAAGGATCATGTGAAAGACATCCGAGTATACCACCAAATGGATCGGACAAATTATGTGATTAGCCATATTACACAATTTATAACCCAAGTTGTATTTGTAGAAGGAAAGCAAAGTAATAGAAGTACATCGTCCCCTATGGGGTTCGCATCGAAATAATAAGCTATGGTATTTATAGTATTGCATACTGAAGTGGGTGTATATTATACTTGAGGACGGGAATACGATGTAGAAGCAGAACTATAAATAACACTTGATAAGATGTATCATCATTTAATGTTGCGTGAATCTTATAAGTTTACATGTTCTTGAGACAACGGGAAATAAAAATGGGACGTAAGTTATAAGATGCTTCACATTCAGCGTATCTATGTAATTATCTAAACCTCTGTGTCATCTAAATCCATATTGCGCTCTAAACCGGGTTTAAACCCCGATCACGGGACAACTTACTGTTCGCCGAGTCAATCGCGCATACTATGTTTGTACGCAGTCTGAGCGACGTTTATTTGTGCGATAGTAAGACTCGGAGCGCAAGCGATTACTCGAATGTATACAGGATCCTATGCGCGCACGCACGGCGTCGCGTAACGGTAATGCATGGCGCTTGGCCACTAGCCATTGATATCTTCAACAACTTGCCTCACATGCACGAGAACCAACTATAGCGAAATGGGTGATTGCTTACGTATAGATCTACAGTTTGAAGCCTCGTACCACAACTACTGTATATAGAACTAGAAGGCCGACAAAGTCAGCATACCCACGCCTCCCATTAGCCCTGTTCTACCCCTTCGTCGGCCTCAACCCAGTCTAGATGTATTCAATATGTAAAAATGAACATCTGTTCATCTTCACATTAGTGTCGGGTCAATAATAATTATTAAATAAATAAATGTATTTTTCGGAAAGTTACCAATTTCTTGGCGCTTCAAAGTTCAGATCAGCGTGTTGCAATTCAATTCCGTTCCGTATTAATTAACCCGGAATCGAAAGTACCGTACCATAACATATGGTACCGTGCGCGCGATCGCGATGCACACCTGGACTAAACTTGTTAGTTGCTGCTCGATTGGATTCAGCGCGAGCGAGGTTACCGTATACGTACCGCGCCTATAACGTGCAGATATTATTTAGGCACACACGTGCATTAAATACATACTCAAACTTCAAGGTTCCACAGAATTTGCAGGGGTCAACCAATCATCACCAAAATCTAATCGATTCTTCCATGTCACTATCCAAACATTCCCTGAAAATTTGGTGCAAATCCGTTCACCCGTTCTCTAGTTATCTTGTACACAAACAAACAAACAAAAAAAAAAAAAAAAAAAAAACAGACAAACAAACAAACATACGGAACCCTTTACATAACCCCCTGCCGATTTCATCGGCGTGGGTAATTAGGATTTAGGAATACAAATTTGATAACGCATGGCAAAATTCGAGCCATTATTCAATTTAAAAAACACGATACTAGTATTATACATAGAAGTACACGGAAGATCATGATGTGATAACATAAATAACATGATCATAATATATACATTAGCAGCAATTTGTACAACTGATAGAAGATGGTTACTGTTCTGATCTCTTGTGATTATTGTTGTATTTTAGAAGGAAGAAGCAGCAGAGGTAGTAATAGGGGGTGACTATGTTTAATACGCTATCGCAATAATCGATAAACATGATAGCTACAGTTATGACAAATTAACGATAATTGCAAAAAGGCCTACAATTTTATTATCAAATGCATATAGACTTATATAATCACCTAATGCAAATAAGATACACGTTGTGACTTTGATGCATCGCTTATCATTTATGAAAAACTCCAACTACAAAGGGATTTTTTGTCTCCAAAGACAGTATAAAGCAAACACATGATATTGCCTGTTTGATTCACACGCTTTAATGCTACTTTCATATTCAAATATTTGTATTACGAGATTGGTACTGTAGAACTAATTAAGGAAAATCTCATCATCTTCTTCCACGTGTCTTGGTAGAATTGGCGCGAAAGGATGGTATACATAATTATCATATCAACACTGACCCAGTATTATATAACCTGTCATGCAGACCAACCTTTGTCGAGTGTGTCCACACTAAACAGTAAACACTATTTTACATTTCGGTATCACCAGGTTTATGTGAATTTCAGTGCGTCAAGACTAATAATTGTTTGTTCATAATAATTTGTTATACATTGTATAGTCTGTATCTATTGAAATATCATATCTTTCTATGTATTATCATACATATATATACAAAGAGAGTGGTGTGGAGAGATTGTACGCACAAAATGATTCGGCTAAATGCACAATGAACTTGAACTTTACCCGTTAGTCATAATCTACCCCTGAAATTTGCGTTTCAACTTTCAATCAAACATTAACACAACACTATGTCTTAGTAATGTGCGATATAATGTTGGACCCGTTCACACCATCGTTCAAAACTTACGTTGGTATAACCGTGATGGTATAACGGTGTGAGTCTGTTTGCAATAAATAGACATAGGATCAGCCGCACCATGATCATGTTGTGCGGACGCATGGCCGTAAAATGACAACGAAGCTAACCACCCCCGACATGTCTCACAGCTTTAGCTTCCATGTGGACGCGCGTTGAGGATGACAGGCCGATGATGAAACAAAATCATAATTCGGCTATTTGTTCCCCTCCGCTCTGATGATTGTAATTAGCTTGCGAGGGGCAGTGATGTTTGCGCTTTCTCATTAGCGGCTTAATTGCCGGGGATGCTTAATGCATTGTGTGGGTTTCCTCTTCTTTCTTGTATTTCAAAGCTTTGTATCCCCTCTTCTTTGTTCTAGCACGATCGGGGATTAATAATTCAAACATGAATCCATTTTAAGTATGCAAACATCGCGTTGAAAATGAATTTACGAGATACTATTATTGGATTTCGCATAAACCAATAATTACCGCGCATGGTGCATGCAGCGGTGGCGCAAATCACCTTACGTACGTGTGTTAGCTCTTCTGTCTTATAATAATTCAGAACAACAGACGCGCAGTATACAATAAAGACGTGTATTATAATGCATCTACCTCGTGTATACATGTTTTCCGAAACCAAAGAGAAATTCACATTAACTTATAACATTCCATGTGTGTAATGAAATGATTTTTTCATAAACATATATGTAATTAATACCTCTAATTCTTCCGCAAGTGCCATATAAAATGCAAACTAAAGAATGCTTTCTAATTGAAAAGAAAATCAATCGTATACGGTAGAACCAAGATTTGCCATATAGTGGGGTATGAAATCCCTACTATTTATACTTACAGTCATACAAACATTTCGAAATTAGGATTTCAATACCGAGCACACACGGATTGTTAGGCCTAGTTTTGAATGTATAAACAATGCCGAGCATTTGCGCACCTGCCAACATAACTGTTGATTTCAAAACATCCGGGTTACACAAAGGGGATACTAGTATTGAATTGTGCCACTTATTAATATGGAAGTGCGATTTAAAGTAACTGCGCAAGTATCGTGCGCACACACACGTGACCATAATGGCGCTGACGACCGTTCCCCTTTAAAGAATATGCATCGTTGCCACCCTTTTATTGGCACCTGCCGACGGGACTACTAAGTTCAAAACATATGGGTCACCCATAGATACTGTAGAAGGCTAATTAGGTCATGCCTTCAATTCGACCGATATTAGATGATGCTTCGATCCGGAAAACTAGGCCTAAAGGCGTGTTATAATTATACGCTATACATTATCTTAGAAATATATTAATATGACAGATATTCCTTATGATGAAGTTTAAACCACCATTTCCTTAGGTTAGTGCAAAGCTTTACTGATAAGTCAAGAGAAGTAATCTACGGATATTTAGGACTGTAATTCCGTGCCTGTATTCAAAAGATTTATGCCGTGGTTATTTTGTTGTAAAGGCTATAAAAAATGCACTCCTTCAAATCCACACAATCTTTTGAACAATCGTTGAAGAAAGTCATAAGTTTTATATCATGCTACATCAAAATAGCTTCTACAAAAATAGATCATACACGAAGGCCACTCCGGTTGTTTTTGTAAAAGCGCAAGTCATGACCTAGCTAGAATAAACCTCAATATCTGCATCTGGATCAAACGCAAGTTTTAATTATGATATGGCTCAGACGCAAAGTTGCGTTTGATATCAAACGCAAAGTTGCGTTTGATTTCAAACTCAAGTCTTTATGCAACGGAGTTGCGTTTTGATTTTGGTGACTTGCGTCGAAAATCAAACGCAACTTTGCGTTTTGAGTTTTATGCAACGCCCCCAGACCTTGTAAATACTGAGTAAGCATGCAAGGAGACGTAATTTACATAATATTAAACAAATCGTACACGTTTACTCTTTATTAATGCAATCAATTTAAAATAAAGTATATTATATCCCTCATAAGATTGTTCTAGCCATGTTATTGGTCGAGAGCACGTCATGTGATCGAAAATAGATTCACTTTATATTTTGCATGACGTCATTTTACTATTTGCCCTAGCGAAAAAAATATTTTTACTATAATTTTCCCCAGGGCAAAATAGTTAAATGAGATATCGATACATACATTTTGTATTTTTAGTATCGCTTCGCGTATTTACAGCTCGCCCATTCTCGCGCAAGGTGATTAAATGCCATAGGAATACACGTAAATCTGGTGAATTGGCGAAACAGCACAGAAGTGTATGACTTAAGCGGCAGATTTGCGATCGATATCATAATCGTAACTGTGGACGATTTTTAGACAATTATCCGGGAAATTTATGAAGCTCAATTTGTTTGTATAATAACATCAATAATAATCTTGCATTCGCTAGGATGAATGATGTTTCAACTTTCAATCTTTCATGGACCTTGCCATGAATCAATTACATAGCAAGAAAGATGAGTAAGTCCTATGATATCTTTCTTATAATTAAAAAAAAAACAAGGGACGGTTTTAGATGAGGGATATTAAACAAATATACCATGCCTTTGTATGTTTGTTCGAGGCACCATTTGAATCTATGGGCCTTCGTTTACTTCAATAGATATACCATTTCCTTCGGGGCGCAGTAACCTCAGAGCCATATAGAGCCTCTCAAGGCATGGTATATTTGTATAATATAGATATAAATAATATACACAAATCACCTTTTCTCTCCTTTGTAATTGATGATTAAGTTAACATTGTGTATTAAGCATTTAGTTTTTATGCCTCCGCCAACGAAGTGGCCGGAGGCATTCGTTTTCGGGTTGTCCGTCCGTCCGTCTAGTTTTTGATCTCGCGATATCTCAAGAACCGGTTGACGGATCAATTTCAAACTTGGTATGAGTGTACATATTGGGGTGACAATGATCTGATTAGATTTTGGGGGTCATGAGGTCAAAGGTCAAGGTCACAGGGCTCATTATATATGCAAAAATAGCTTGTAATGGCAACATCTCAAGAACTGAATGTCAGAATTCAATCGAACTTGGTACCTGGATGTATTTTAGGGAGCCAATGAAGCCATATAATTTTAAGGCCATGAGCTCAAAGGTTAAGGTCACATGACTCAATATACATGCAAAAATGGCTTGTAATGGCAAAATCTCAAGAACTGAACGTCAGATTTCAATCAAACTTGGTACCTGAATGTATTATAGAGAGCCAATGTAGCCATACAATTTGAGGGTCATAGGTCAAGGTCACAGGACTCATTATATATGCAAAAATCGCTTGTAATTGTAAAAACTGTAGAACTGAATGTCAGATTTCAATCAAACTTGGTACCTGAATGTATCTTAGGGAGCTTATGTAGCCATATAATTTAGGAGTCATGAGGTGGAAGGTCAAGGTCACAGGACTCATTTTATATGCAAAAAGCGCTTGTAATAGTGATGTCGCAAGATCTGGTTGATGGATTACCATCAAAATTGAGTTTACAGAATTAATTCTGTGCATGTTAATTTGGGCCAAGATATACAAATTGCGTGATAGCGGAGGCATCATTTTCGACTGCGCACAGTCGAAGATCCATCTAGTGTATTATATAATTGTATTTTCTTAGTTTTTTTTGTAAGCGCTGTGATAACCGCGTGAATATCGTGCTTTAATTAAATTACAATTATTATTATGTAAAAAAAATTAAAAACCTGCTTCTCTATTGGAAAATTAGGCCTACAAGAACAATGATATCGTTATCATCTAGTAGTAGTAAATACGAAATTAACGCCTTGCATAACTATTGACAAAATACAATCAGATAACCCTGATAATATTTAGATAATATGAGGGATGTATGCATACATGTATGAAGGCAAACAGGTTTTACAAATTATAATACACATAACGGGCCAATATTTGCTCAGCTCATGAATCCAAAGGTCAAAGTATGTTTGATTCCATACAATGCAATGACAACTTTGACATAAAATACAAGAATGTAGCAAACATGTATAGAAAATTCAGATTTTGTAGCCGAAATTATTATAAACCTTTGGACCGTATATGCCACTGAATAATGAAGAGTTGAAGACAATCATATATTATGTAGTCAGTGGCGTAGCGTGGTCGGACTGACCGGGGGGGGGGGGGCACCCGAATTATTGGGGCGCGCCTTATGTATTTCTTTGTTTTGACACGGAATTCCCCTGGGGTGTTTCACAAAGATCCCAAGATGAACTGAACTCTAAGTTGGACTTAACAATTATGGAAAGCCATTATAGTTTCTTTGTTTAATTATTACACAAGTTTTTTTTAAACAGGCCCAACATTTTTGATAAAAGTCTTGAACATTTTCCGTTATCAAAGAGACTTCAAGTAATTGATGTAAAATTTCGTTGAAAGTTTCAATTATTCAGATGTGGGGCTCTTGACTGTAAATCCGAAGCTACAAATGACTTTCCATAATTTACAGTATATATCATGGTATAATAATAAGATTATGATGTGTCGCTTATTATACCAGCACCTTGTCTAAATTACACGCTAATTCGATGTGCGTGCACTGTTAAAACGCTGTGTAAAAAAAAACGCTGTGTAAAAATGGTTGTTAAAGGGAAAGTTGAGTTTTGGTAGAGAGGGCGCTTGACTACTTAATTGGTTTGTGAGGTAATGAAAAACTGAGTGTAAAATTTGAAAGAGCATAATATTTAAACAATAAAATCATCTTTGTTTGATCAAAATCGGTTCAGAAACGGCTGAAATATCCATAAATATAACAATTTGTAATAAACCCGGGCCCCGGGTTTATTAGAGAATTTTGAACCAGCCGTTAAAAATTCAAAAAAATGCTTCCTCTTTTCAAAAAGTTACAAAATAGGTATTTAAATAGTTGTTGGTTATTTCTCTATCTAATCACTATTTCAACAAAGCATCACATGCACAATATTTTATTCAAAATGGTTGAAACCGATGAGTGTTTAGAGAGCGCCCTCTTACGTTTTAACGGCTCTTTTTGAATGATAACATGATTCTCACAAGATGTAGGCATGTTTTCTGTGGATGTGTGTGTGGGTGTCTTTGCACGCGTGTGTACGTGTGTATGTAAGTGCTTGTATAGGTGTTTTTGTTTTTTGTTTGTTTTTTTTTTTTTTTTTTTGGGGGGGGGGGGAATATTTTGTTCTCTCCTATTTTCCCCTTTTTTATGTTTATGCTTTCTTCATGCATGCATGTTTCATGCTTTATTTGATGTAAATAGTAAAAGTTAATTTGTACTATTTAGATGTGAATGTAAGATCATATTATATACAATTATGTAAACATGCAAATTATTTTATATACTAATCTTGTTATTGATTGTTATTTTGTTTTGTTTGGAGAAAATAAATATCTTTGAAAAAAAAAAAAAAATGATCTTTACTACGTCATTTGTAATTTTGTGTTCCTTTCTATTTATAACTATTAGTTTGTAATGTAATGATGCAGGTTTTGGTTACTAAAATTCAGTTTCACTAAAACTGTACTCTCCTTACCAGAACTCAACTATCCCTTTAAATCTTTTCATACAACTTTAGGTGTAGCATGATATGTTGTACAAAGAAGGGTTGTGTGAAGCGGCCATTGTTCAAGCGTTGATGAGACGTGCTAAATCACGTGATAGTTTCGACCGCAAAATCACCGCGTCAAAACCCCTTTTGTTCCATCGCAAACCAAGCGAACCGAGATAGCGCAGTCGATAGAGTGAGGCGTATACCTAAAGATCCCCGGTTCGATTCCGACCTTGCCGCTTTACGTCTTTTTTGTATTTGCCATTTCAACAACAGGGTTGTTGAAATTTATTCTAAACAACTGTTGTTGAAAAAATTCAAACAACAGTTGTGTAAACTTTAAACAACTGGGGTTGTACAACAGTTGGATGGTTCATATGTTAAACAGCGGTTGTTGAAAAATTTCAACAAGTTGTTGAATTTGTTTACACAGCGTTTTAACAGTGTGCGGATGTGCATTTATACGTGTGTATATATACAGTGGTATTGCTACCGGCAGCACGTGCTTCCAATAATTTGACAAAAACAATGCAAAATATAAGGGTACAACTTTTTTTAAACAGTTAAAGGGATCTAGTAACATTGTCCAAATCCTCAAAATCAAATTGGAATTCTAGCGGTTCCCTCATACCTTGTTATATTCGTATTAACAATAGAAGCATTGAGCAGGTTTCGGTTTTTCAAATTTCCTTTTCGTTAAGAAGATATATAAGATTGAGACCGGTTAAAATTTGAAAGGGGGGGGGGGGGTCAAACCCCAAAAAACAGTCATTTTGGGGTCAAAAGGGGGGGGGGGTTGAACCCCCCCCAAAAAAAAAAAAAAAAACCTGTCTGAATGTGTCTGTGATATCCTGTGGTTATGTCGCTGTCAGAAGGGACCAGAATCTGTTATTCAAAAAATAATCATATGATTTTGACTATTAGGAGAGCGATGATGATTGTGCGTATGTACATGTATACCGTATAGTATGCGTGTGTGTTTTTGTAAAACTATAATGTATTCGTGACGGGTGGCCTGAACATTAATTCATCATGGAAGTATACGAAGATGTATGTAATTAGTTACAGACACACACACACACGCGCGCGCGCGCGCGCGCGCGCGAGCAGACACAACACACATACACACTCACACGTACACACACACACACACACACACACACACACACACACACACACACACACACACACACACACACACACACACACACACACACACACACACACACACACACACACACACACACACACACACACACATAATCACATAATATATGCACGCATATACACATACACACTCACACAATCAACATACATGCACACACAACATTTACAACTCTTTTTTTTTTTTTGAGGGGGGGGGGGGGGCTGAAAAGTGTGTGCTGTTTTTAATAGATACTACCATGATAATAACACACCGAACATTATCATGTTCTGTTCTTGAACCATACATTTAGCTGTATCGATCATCTCATGTATATGGTTTCTGTTTTCAAAACAAATCGAAATCTATTCGAAAAAAATTATGATTATTATCGAACAAAACCATAACAACCCTATCAAATTATGTTTATACCAATATTGATTTAAACAAATAACATAATAATGTTGTAAACAAAAAGTCCTTGACCCTTTCCTTTCGAACTTTCGAATGACACGTCATCCATAGTAATAACTTAATGTATTACCTCTTTGTTCTTTATGTATGTATACATACTAGCGTCTTTTCGCAATGCGACGGAGTACTGAATACGCGGGATTTAAATCAGCTGTGACCGTCTCCATACTCTGGCTACCGTCGTGATCTATTTGCAGTTTCGCAGTGAAGAACACGCGGAACGTCTCCTTGCTCGAGTGACCAAGCGCGCTGATTGGCTGACCCCACTGACATCTGGCTGACACATTGAAGTAAGGGCTTACCACGCCGCTCGGTACTCGCTGTACACCCGACGCTAATTTGGCCAACTACCGTTGTAGATTTGGACGCTACGCGGAAATTTTTGCGCTGAGTGCGACCCCCCGCTGAGATTAGCGTTGTAGAATGCTTCCGTCGCGTTTGCGAAAACAGCCTATTATTGAAGGCACGGGGTTTACATTCATACCTAGACAGAGTGCACTCACGGATAGGAGTGCATATCTCCGCCAACGCTGGAATACACTAACAGACGAACAAACGGGACACGGGGCACAATACAGTGCCATGGCTACGATGGGGGGGGGGGGGGGGGGGGGGGGGGTTGCAGTAGAGACCATCTTCCCCCTCCAAAGTTGGGGGAAATGAATACCACGCCCCCACTTTTCCAGGTTGACCCTGTCAACCTGAAAGCTTGTCGGAGGTTTTCCTGGTTCGTTGTAGGATTTTTCGCGGTATTATTCGCGGGATTTTTCGCGGGATTATTGGTGTCAGACAGCAAATAATCCAGAAAGAATACCGGTATTTTAGAAATACCGGTATTCTTTGCTCTGTCTGACACCGCCTATTGTTTCGTAGTATTATATCGATCTCTGCAGCGAGGCCCTTGCATACCAGTGTATTTTACATGATTTCCGTTGTGTGATGTTGAAGATCACGTGCGAGGAGACGCAAATGAAAAACAAAATTTAAAACAGTTTCACTTTCATATTGATATGAACGGGTAGAAAGCCGATATCTTTATACCACTTTACTTTTCCCTCCACACTACACTCTATTCCTACTCTAAAGTGGTCCTTCATACACACGCACAAAAACACGCATTTACAAACAAACACACACGTACACGCACAAACACCGGAAGAGTTTTATTTTGTAAAATAACACTCGCTCAAGTCGCAAGGCCAGCCATTTATTCGCCCACAAAAGTCGTGCTTTAAAAGCCTATACCAATATACAGTTCACAGTCTGCTCTAAAAATGCGACCCATTTACATGTTCGAGTCGCCAAGCATTTAATGTAAATCATACAATTACAAAAGTCCAAAGTGGACCATTTTGGAAATGCAATTAGCAGTATGAATGCTTAGAATCGCTATATTATGGCGCGCTTTATTAATCACGTTAATGCAACGGAAACTGCCGCTGTATATGCGATATGGCGTGGGTAGATTTGTATTATTATACCGTAAGAACCATTCGCATTGCATTCTGAATGGCGGTATAGTATGACTGTGCCGTTAAAACATATTAATTTAGCTAAATGTTATAGTGACATTTAAATTCAAGTTATGCCCTGCGTTAACCAACCCCCTCCCACGATATTGTATATCACATAGAGCTAAATTACTCCAGGTTTTCCGTATAACTATAATATGTATAGCAATTGGTAACTATTTTGGAATCCCTTTTGTGGATCATTGTACAAGATCAGGGGTAGTACATACACACGGCCAATGTGAAGTGAGACCATCGGTTTTGTGGGGATTTATTATCTGAATATCAATATGATACGGATATGGTGGGAATGTTGTTAATGTCATTATAGTATCAAATATCAATATAATTTAACATACCCCATATGACGTTGAATGTTGTTGACCCATTTTTGGAAGTTGAACCGAGAAGCGTTATAATAGTACATACCGTTACCCGTACATTGTAATGACTTGTATATATAATTTATTTCGGATTTAATAATAATACAAACCCTAACATCCTCGACAACAATAAACCCATTCACACGTTAGAGATAAAAATCTGTTTTGATTTCGACAAGAATGGGCACAATGCCGAGTATGTATTAATTTCGCGCTTCGCTTGTATCACGTGATCCCTCGATGTTTATCTACATTTTCATGGTATTATGGTCCAGCGAGGGTGGTCTGTCTCTGCATGGATGGTATGGCAATTGTATGACAATCTAGAATAAAAAATAATTAGTATTTTTTGTTTTTGACTTCCAGCAAAAAGACTTCCTGTTTACAATTTGTGAATGTACATTATAGTTGAACCATTTTGAAAGTAGAAATGATGGGTTATACATTTACGATAGTACATATCCATATATAATAACAAGTCATAGTCATACATTGTCATATTTTATTGTCTTCATAATAAAGATGATTAGTTGTCGTCTCTGAGGGCGCTACTCATAATGTCGCGCTCATGCATGCACGGTTCCGTATAGGTGCATGGCGCCATGTACATACAGTATACCGTATACACCAAACAAAACTCTTGCAACTGAATGTTTTTTATGTGTCGTTTTGTGTTCTAATGTAGATTCTAGGCAATCCTGCACTTTAGTAGGCTAAATTGTTTTTGCGGAATGTTGGTTGCTAACTTCAATTTTCATACTGCCCAATAAATCTAACTTATAGCCACTAAATCTAACCATAGCCACTAAATCTGTCCTATAGCCATACATCTGACCTATACCCACTAAATCTGACCTAGTATAGCCACTAAATCTGACCTATAGCCACCACATTTAGGGTTAAGGTTAGTTAGTTAGGGTTGAAGTTAGCGACCACAAATAATATAGCCTACTAAAGTGCAGGATTGATTCTACCGGGTTTTTTTTTTTCAATGCAACTACAGTTTAGTTTATTTTGGACTGTAATCCCCAAATACATATTTTGTATCGAATTTAAATTAAATGGTTTTATTGTACATGTCAGACAGCTGAATTCTGAATTGTGCATGCATTAAAAAAAAAAAAGATAAGCATTTACATCACTACAATATACAAATAATGATCTATAATGTTCACTCCACTGTAATCATATGTATACTCGTATATATTTTATTATTAAAAGGTCATACTTATATGCACAATTCGAAAGATCTGCAATAATTAATAGGAATAATCTGGAAATGTATCAACATTACTATATATATACAAATGTTTCTTAAACACCAAATATGAATAACGGTGTTACTAACCACCTGTTAACAAAATATAGTCATAATATACTACCAAGGTTTTGCGAGCTGTTGCGTCTTTAATATCATATTTTATGTGGTGCCAGTGCCAAATATTGTCAACACGTGCATGTATAACGTTATTCTGTGCCATAGTATCCATTCAATTGTCGACAAATCAAGAATAATGCGTCTACAAAATAATGTTGGCGTTCGAAATGGAAAAAATGCGCAATAATTTAGCAACCCCAAAACTTAATCCACGAGCTTATTAAAGAAGACAATGATCATGATTATGGTAATGACATTGTGAGTGTTTATATTCTGCTTTATATGCACAAGGCTCCTGGATCGCTTCAAAGATTTTCTGATTCCTATCACGATTTTGTCGACAGTGTATTTTGGTCCCAGGGCGTACAAACAATGTGGTAATGAACTAATGAAATTGAAGCATGCAAAGAGGACGACTTATAATGGGCTCATTTCGCATCAGTGGCGTAGCGAAGAGGGGGCAAAGGGGGATTTGTAATGCCCTCCCCCTCCCCTCCCCCTATTTGGTGGGAATATTCCTCCTGACAGCATGAATCCTTTCTGTAAAAATGTTAAAGACAAAAATAATGTAATTTAAATAACTAAACTTTTATTTTGACCAAATTAATACTGCCCTGCATGAAACTTTGAAAGTTCAAACTTTACACTTGTACACCCAACTCTACAATTCTTTACAGTTACGATTATAGCTGCCCCATCACGTTGAATATAGCTCCCCCTTTCCCCCTTCCTATGCACATTTTAGCCCCTATATAACGTTCTTCCTTTTTCCCCTCTGCCCCCTTTTGGTCCCATCTTTGTTACTCTTTGCCCCCCTTATAATAAGCCCCACTATTCCCCCTTTTGCCACTCTTTTGCCCCTTGCCTGCCCCCTACGCCTGAGTTGACACTACACTATACCTCCGCCTCTGATGCTTGCTTAAATTACATACAAAAACGGGGTGCATGTCCTAAGAACACCTTTTTTTTTTACTGCCATATTCTGCCCAAAGTCATTAGTAATTCTGTCGTACCCCGGCGCTTTGAAATAAACAATGCATCATCTGGAAAGATGCAATCCTTATTTTTAAAGCCATGCAGTTTAATCACCTATTACTTTCCTGTTGGTTGACATAATACTGTAATATCTTTACGTTTAATTGCTTGCTTAGAAGGGAGGTAAAACAGATGAGATTCATATTTTTATTGGCTTGTATAAAGGAAAATACAATTGTCTTTGGGATATGATTATCAATATCTCCCTTATGCGCACTTGGCAGTATTATCACGATTATGATTTTAAAAATAAAGTTTGCCTCATAAAATTAAACGGATTCGTTATCTGTTGTGTCATTACAATTCAAATCTTCGAGTACTTTATTTCAGACGATACACATTATACACACGTAAACGAACACACACACGCATCCATGCACACACAAACACACATACGTACACACACGCCCATGCACACACATACGCATTTGCGCAAACATGCATATAACATACAAACAGATACATTAATTATTATGTGCTTTCATTTTGACTTCTATATTTAAAGGGAATTTCCCCACCGTCCTGGAAAAGAACAAAAGGCAAAAGCAACAAACTAACTCGAAACATAGTTCTGTATATTCATACTATAAAAATGCATGGCAAATGATTTATTAAAGTCTCATTAGCGTATGATGTGCTTATTCATTGGAGGGGCACGCTGCTTATAGGGCATATAAGGTCATATTTATATTCCCTTGTTTTAAAGGGACTTAGTAACATTGTCCAAATCCTCAAAATAAAATTTGTATTCTAGTGGTTCCCTCATGCCTTGTTGTATTCGTATTAACAATAAAATCATGGGACAGGATTCGGTTTTTCAAATTTCCCTTTCGTTACAAAGATATGTACGATCGAAGTATTCAGATAAGAAAAACTCCCCTGGAGTTTTGAAACCGTGTACAAAGTGAGTGCAGTAAGTTAGTGAATATCACTTTGCATTTTCGCTCATTACTTGGCCATGCAATGTCCATTTGACTTGAAATTTTCACACAATACCCTGTGATAACAACAATATACATTGCATCAACCCTTCATCACTTTTTGCACATGTTAACAAAGTTACTAGATCCCTTTAATGTTTTTAGTTTTTTATATGGAGTCACATATACCCCGTCCCAGCACCCAGCCCTACTTCCTGTAAGTACGCCACTGCTAAATCTACATCATATACGTGGAGAAGACATTCTTGATTAATTACTTATCGCGATAATCATGCATGGTAACACTAATCAATACAATCCATGAACATTATATGATCGTGTAATCCATTTTGTGTATGTTTTTATTTTGGTCTTGCAAACGCCCGCTATCGATCATTTAATGTATACGTACAGAACTTCCGGTTCCGCTCTAGTTTGGATTACCAACCAACGCTGGAAGATAAGATGGCGGCACATAATTAGCCACGGTCTGAAAACAATCTGACACAATCGGAAGATACTTTCCATTTTGTTTGCACTTTCCTTGTCCATGCCTCCGTCGGTGATGTTTATTCCCTTGGTACCCATTGCAATAAAGTAACGCCTGTATGCCTTCCAGTCAGTTGCTGTAAAAGTGCAATAAGCTGCGTTTATGTTGATGTCTGAAGCGGCAAATGAAAAATCAATCGAATAATTCAGAAAAAAAAAGTTGCATAATTTTCCCGCCGGTGGTTCATTACAACTTTTCTATCACATCATATCCCTAACTCCTTATTTCCCAAAATCCATTTATTTATTAATCTTACGGACATCGCCATTTCATTTGGCGATGGTTGGGCTGGTAATAGATGTCGGTCCCTTTGTAACGTATTTCATGACCTATGCTTGTAGGGATAATCTGTCCGCTTATTTTAATGACATTTTTATGCATTATATTATGTTATATTTATTCTACCGCAGAATGTTATAATCCAATATACCGCCCTTTAAAATTAAATATTGATTTGAAACGTTCATGATCTAGGAATAGCTAGGCCATATCAGTCCACTTTTAAATTATATATTTCATGCATTCTTTATGTTTTCTACCTCAAATGTTAACCCAATGCGTACCGCCCTTTAAAATATTAGCTAATTTGAAATAAGTACGTGCTCGAATCGTTCATATACGTATAGGTATAGGCTATACAGTGAAGCATGTAGTCCTCTACCGCTAAATGTTAATCCAATGCGCGCCGCCCTTTAAAATGATGCTAATTTGAATGAAACGTTTGTGATCCAACTAAACTGTAATCAATTCGCTCAGATTGTCACGTTCAATGTTGGTATAACGTTCCATTGATGGGTGGTTCACTACAAGCTTGTTTGTAACATATTATGATCCTTACTTCTTTTTGCCCCAAATCCCCCAAACAAAATGGAATGATATACCGCTCCTCTCGAAATCCATTTATTTATTCATTTAACGGACATCGCAATTTCATTTGGTGATGATTAATATGGCTGATAATAGATGTCGGTCCCGTTGTAACGCATTTTATGACCTAGGCATACGGTATAGGTATAATCTGTCCACTTATTAATTACATATGTTATGCATTATCATTTTGTTACATTTATTCTACCGTAAAACGTTGATCCAATATCATACCGCCCTTTAAACTGTTATATTGGTTTGAAACGTTCATGACCTAGGGATAGGCTATATCAGTCCATTTCTTAATTACATATTTTATGCAATTGTATTTATTATACAGCAAAATGTCAAACCAATACCCGCCAACCTTTAAAATAAGCTAATTTGACAAAATGTGTTTGAAACGTTCGTGTTCAAACTATATTAACTGTTAATAAGTCCCTCTCTTTGTCACTCTCAATGTTGGTAATTTCTCTTGATGAAAGTGAGAGTTGCGTGTCCTTTTTTCAAGTGCTTTGTCATTAAATCGACTCGAATAATTTGTAATTGACGTAATAAATATCAATTGCATTACATCGTATGACGAATGTTTCGACACATCAACATGATATGATATTATCACATGATAATAGCAATAATTGTTGATTCATATTATGATTAATAAGATCATACATTTATATATCTGCATGAGCAGAGAGCGGCAAATAAAAACCATTCCCATGTCGACATTGGGCGCCGAACCAACAACCTTCGCATTGTGAGGCGCAGGCCTGAACCAGTATGCCAAGACACTCACAGCGCATGCCGCTAGGTTCACATCGGGTGAAGACAACTCAATCCAGCGAAATCAGAATGGAGAGTTCTGAGACGAATTCACAGGACACGTGACGGAAGTTCTTCTTCTACTACTTTAGGCGTCTTCTAAAAATCAATCGTACTTCCATTAGGCCTGAAAAATATCGTAAATTTATATTATTGCCGTTTTATATTCTCGTTTGCAATTGGTTAACCTTAATGCTGTAGGTTGATACATCTTTGCAATCTAAATAAAGAGTAGCCACCTTAGACATACCCTTTCTTCTAGCGACTTTGCCTAAAATGCCTCTAACTACCAAAGGCCCGCATATCGTGTATTACTACAATTATCCCTTTTATGGTGTCGTTTTCAATTGGTTAACATCAATGATGCTGTAGGTTGATCAATCTTCGAAATCTAAATTTAAATAAAAAGTTCTGAGAAGATCACACCCGAGACATGACCTTTCTTCGAGCGGCTTTCCTCTTAAAATGCCTCTGGCTTCCATAGGCTTGTATAACGTGTATTATACTACAACAATATTGTCGTTTATCGTGTCGTATTTTAGTCAGTTAACATCAAAAGGTTGATAAATCTTCGAACTCTAAAACGAGGTTTCTGAGAAGTACACACCCGAGGGCCGAGACATGACCTTTCTTCGAGCGTCTTTCCTCCTAAAATGCCTCTGACTTCCATAGGCTTGCATAATGTGTACTATACTACATTAATATTAGCGTTTATTGTGTCGTATTTAGTCAGTTAGAATCAAAAGGTTGATACATCTTCGAACTCTAAATCGAGGATTCTGAGAAGTACACACCCGAGACATGACTTTTCTTCGAGCGGCTTTCCTCCCAAAATGCCTTTAACTACAAACACCAAAGGCCAGCATAATCGCGAATTACTACAATTACAGTATTTCACGGTGTCGTATTCAGTTGGTTATTCATCAATAGGATGAGAAATCTTCGAACTCTAAATCGAGAGTTCTTAGAAGAACCCGCCCGAGACTAGTCCGAAAAATCAGCCAATGTTTGGAGGGTTCTTTGACAATTTTTTGTTTTCTCACCCGTTCTCTATATCGGGATGGGGGTGGATAGTATGACGTCATATTATTAAAAGACCCCCCCCCCCCCCATAACGAGGTGGATTTTTCTGTCTAGCCCGAGACATGACCTTTCTTCTCGTAGCTGTCCTTCTAAAATGCCTCCTCTTCCCACTGGGCTAGCTGTCTCTGTTATGGTGTGGTATTCAGTTGGTTAACTTTCAACAGGTTGATTTCTCTGCAAAACATTGGATGATCATTTCTAGCAGAATCTACTCGAGACGTGACCTTTCTTTTCTCATCTCGGGCAATTGACAATACAAAATTCATTCCACATTGTAATATTATACTAGTAGCCGATTTCCATGGGTGCATAATTATGTGCGTGCATGTAACCGAATGGATTTTGCCTGGCGCGGTACTGGACGTGGTCACCTCCTCGGGTTTGTTAAATCTTCTTAAAGTGTACCACCACCCAAAAATAATATTCTTATTAAAGAAAGGTAACATCTTTAGTATTCCATTCCATCAACAAGTTCACCAAAATATGTTTCCAGAAAAAGAAAGAAAAAAAATTGGAAACGCATCACCATTCTAAAGCATGCGTTCATACGGTCTGAATTACGCAGACTGCTATGTGTGCGGTGAATTGCAACGTGTGCAGAGCGAACGAATCGCCCGGGAATCTATTGTTTACAAACGTGCTCGTGAATAGCATTGGCGCACTCGCAAATGGTTGGCCCGTATGGAACCAGGAAATAGCAGTGGTTCCGTAAGTGGTGGAAATGAATTGCTTTGTTTATGAATTACACAACCCTTTGCAAAATGTTGGGTATCTATTTGATATCACAAAACGGTACCAAAACATATAATAATGTGTTGTTCTTTGCCTGGTGGTCCCCTTTAAGTCTTAACATTTCACTTTCAAATTGAGTTCTAGGTAAACCCTTCCTTCCCAAGGCATACATTTTTCCTGTAAAGGCATATCTTTCCTTCCTTCTCCGGAAACCGGAATCGTAATTCATTTAACAAACTCAAACAAATTAAAGTTACAGGGTGGAATTTTCATGAGCGGGTTTAATTTAGCCTGGGCTAAAGATAACACGCTTATGAAAAATACACTAATTGTAGGAAGTTCTAACTATATGGGGAGTTGTCCACAAATTTGCCAGAGTGCGAGGACCGATTGACCGATTGTGTTCAAAATGTCAGAATTATTTTTCCTATTTAGTCTCTTAAAATGGAAACAATGTTTAGCGATGGTTTTAATGTTCTTTCATTTGCGAGTTTCAACCATTAACATCTCTACAACCATACATTGTACGATTAATATGATGCAAATTCATACAATCGATAATACTATGCATGGACATGATCACAGAAAATTGTGCTCCACCGAGAATCGAACCCGAGACCTCCGGATTAATAAACCTGTGTTCTATACCTCCTGAGCTAGACAGCTCTTGTGATGGTTCTCCGTCCTAGAAAACCCTTTTCAACCTGCAACGAGCCAGAAGGATGATGGAATCAACCTTAGACATATCTGCTATATAGGGTCCTAGGGATCACCGAAGTGCTACAGCTTTTTTTTGGTTTAATTAGTTTAATTAAGTACATTCAAACATCTAGGGAAAACTGACCAGAAATAATTATATTTAGTATTACTAGAATGCACAAGTTTTGACTTCATTACCCCGAATATATACGTACAATTAATGAAAATAGTTAAGCCTACCATTACTGTTGGTCCAAACACTATAATGCAAAGGTCAGTAGCGTGGTGATCACTTTGCACTGAAAGGGGTAATGCAGTGACACCTGTGAACTCTCTACCAGGGGTGATATCCATGTAGGTTAGTATAGGTCACATGTTTATAGCACGATTGATCTTTATTTTGTCTATATTGCTTCTTTTCCCCCGCTCCTCGGCTTCTATTACGCGGCATTTGCATCCGATTTCCTTTTGATTTTTGGAAGAACGTTTAAATCCTCGTCTTTGCATTTTTTTTTTTTTGCAATCAAAGTTCAGATATATTATTGTGTATTTTCGTATAGTGTATATTTTCGTTGTCACCTGTAACTCGTGCAAGACTAAAGTATTGGATTTTGGTATATACAATCTGCTTTTTCCATGGAATCCGTTACAACCTGTGGATTTTCGGGTTCAGTCCCGAATGGGTTAATATTCGTGTTGAAAGTTGAAAGCATCGAATCAGAGTTAATTTGTTGTTTCAATCAGTTATTATACCCGTTCTTTACGTTTCAGAATAGCGGAAATAGAATCAAGCAGAAACATAGATAAAATGGAGAAATAACGTTTATAATACCCCAGATTAATATACTCTCTTTGTTGACTTTATCACAAGTCAATACACAGAAAATGCATTCGGAATGATAGCATGTACAACTAAATTACAACCGTTATTTGTTTTGATCATTCTCTGACTTCCTGTTTAACTTGCTAACTCATCCATTCTTTGTTTCGTTACATCGCTTGAACAAATCCATTATCGTGATTATAGCTATTAAATGGTCCATTACACGCAGTAACAAGCGGTCGCATCATTAATTTGAAGTTTTAGCTCGTAGATCGAATATCATTGCAATTTAGATTAAATAAATAATCTCATTGTTTCTTCAATGTAATTCCTCACAACGACCGATACTAACCCCTTCCCATATTCTTTTGTTCGTCGCACTATCGTTTGTTTGTCTTCAATCATGACATATGCAACTTCAAAGAACATGTATAATCACGTGAATTAAGTCTTGGTAATAAGTTTTCAGATTGTCTACGTACGTTTTGAAGAGTGTATTTGGGGGATACGAAATAAAGTAGACATTATAATCCTATTTGAAGTAAGGAACTAGTATCGTAATGAGTTAAATTTTAAAAGACAAATATGATTAGGAACTACAAAAATTAAACCCTTTTGCCTAATATCTACACGCATGAATGCAACCCAAACCGATGGTAAACCTATGAGAGGGAAGGAGGAGCACACGCGCCTCCGGTCCCCTGATAATTTGACAAAAAACATTTTAATTAAGAGAAAAGGGTAAAACTGAAGAAATACATTGAGTGTACCCATCAATTATTTACGTGCTCCAAATTCAGACCACGCAACGCTACTGAATCCAACGCAATGCAGCATTTTTGCTGCACTTTTCTTCCTCTTTTTTTGCCATGTTCATGTAGTGTTAGTCATTTTCTTCCATTATCTACATGTTAATAGTTGAATTCCGAGTATACCTGAATAATCATCGGGTAATGCAGCTGGTCCCTTCTTTATAAAAAAAAAAAAAAGGGAGGGGGACAAAACTATAATAATGTAATTGAAGTGAATCGTGATTTAACGAATACGAGACATATTTTGATTCGTCGAATTATCATTCAGGATGCATCGTATTTCTTAATATAAATTAAGATTTTAAAGGGACTTGGGGAAAATCAAGTTTTTATAATAATTATCAATATTATAGTGTCCATTACAGTCATGAAGATGATAATTGTCAGGATGCTTGAAGGTGCAAGGTCCACATCGCATGCTTTTATACCCAAAGCTGATTGTAGCACTGCACAGCATGATCGGAGGTCCATTATCAATGATAAACTACAATACACGAAAGGAAAATATTTAAAGGGATCTAGTAACATTGTCCAAGTCCTCAAAATCCAATTGTAATTCTAACGTTTCCCTCATACCTTGTTGTATTCATATTAACCAAAAAAAGCATGGGACAGGTTTCGGTTTTTCAAATATCTATTTACGATTGAAGTGTTCAGATGTTAAATAATCCACTGGATCGTCAGAACCGTGTACAAAGTTAGTGCAATGCGTTTAATAGTGATATCACTTTGCATTTTTGCTCATTACTCGGCCATATAACGTCCATTTAACTTGAATGTTTCACACAACACCCAGTGGACATATCAGATAACAACAATATACATTGTATCAACCACTCATCACTTTTTGCACATGTCAACAAAGTTAGTAGATCCCTTTAACGGGCAAGAACATATACAGTGGCATAGTCCGTGTTAACCAAGATTGGGTTTAAAGAAGTGGGGAACGTTCCCGCCCCTGATATGCGGAGGGGAGGGGGAGTGGGAGGGGGGAGGGGGGGGGGGGTAAATTGAGCTAAAAGAGTGCATAATATCGTTATGTATTCATTCCTTCGATCTTACTTCGATATTAATTTGTTTGCACCGGGCGTTCACAGGGACGTACAAATATCCTCCAATGAGAAGAGATTTCCCCCTTTCCCTTTGCCCCTCCTCATTCCCTTTGCCCCCTCCACCCCCCCCCCCCCCCTCCGCCCCTTAGCTATTCCTCGAAAAGAGGAGAAAGTCCTTGAGCACGATTACTTTCGAGCGATGAGAGCGCTCCATTGTTTCACGCGCATTGATTCCCTCATGATTCTATCAATGTAATTCTATCAATGCCAAGTGCATCGGTGTATGTATTCATGCAAGCGAGCCCATTTCACTGATTTCCTCTCAAATATAAATGATAATGGGAAAATTGTAATCAATGAGGAATCTTCATGAGTAGATGGACCGACGCGACCTTGTTCGGTAGAATTCATCAATTGAATGTCATCAGTGTCGTAGCTAGGGAGGGGGCGAGAGGGGTACCAATTACTCCTTTAATGATGCTTCATACAGCCTTGGAAATAATTATTAGACCAAGCACTTTTTGCTCATTTTTTGTAGATGTTTTACACTATTTTGTCAATTTAATTACATTTTAAAGAAACAAAAGCTCATAAAATATCAAAGGGGTATAGTCAATGGGATAATGAATGCCTACAATAGATTTGATGTCTTGAATTTGAAGAAAACAAGAATTTCATGAATATTTGCATGGATTTTTACCATTAAAAACGTATGGGTTTTATACACACGTTTTCAATGCATAGTGGAACATTTCATGTTTTTTTCTGCAAGTAGTGCTTATATCATAGAAATGTCTTTCCATTCTTTGTAGGGCTTGTTCATGAGTAAATTAATTATTGATTAGAGTTGCCAAGTGACAGTCAATCGCTCTTATCAAAGAAGTAAGACCAGGTGAAGTTAGATTCTATCCTGGTACACTGCTAAAGCACAGGTAGTCAGCATCCAAATATTATTTGCTTCTCCAGCAGAGTTTTATGCCACTTGGCAACTCTCACCAAGAATTAAAGTGCTAAGACAAGTTACACTAGGAACTGGGGAGACCTGTCTATGATCAAATCACAACTTGCAGGGGAAAATCAACAAATTTTGTACTTTGTTTAAACAAAATGTATGGAAAACCAATGGACAAAACCTATACAATTTGTAAAAAATTCATGTTTTTAATCAAATTGAAGGCATACAATATGTGGTAGGTATCACTAATACAATTGAGGATACCCCTTTGGGTATATCATGAACTAGTTTGTCTTTAAAATATCATAACATTGACAAAATAGGGTAAAACTTCAAACAAATTGTTCAAAAAGTGCTTGGTCTAATAATTGTTGCCAAGGCTGTAGATGGACCGATGTTACCTCGTTTGGTAAAAATTCATCAATTAGTTAATGTCAGTGTTGTAGCTAAGGAGAGGGTGAGAGGCCCTGATATTATACTGCTAACCCCCTTCATCTGCATGCTGCCCCCTCGCTATATATAGTGTGTGTGGAAAAGAGTAATGAATCAAAGAACCTAATTGTCATGCACCCTGCAGCCCCCCCCCCCCCCCCCCCCTTATATAACAATTATGGGAAGTCGTGCCCTCTTCTCCACCTCTTTGTCCCCATGCAGTCGGGGTTTTAACCTGGGAAATGATGCGCCATTTTGTTCATGTTTGAAAAGTGTTTTCCAGTAGCGTAGCAAAGGAGGGTGGAGGGGGGGGGGGGGGGGGGCTCCTTAACCCGTGCCCCCCTCCCCAAGGCCCATTTTGTTATTCTTCTTTTGGCTTGCTTAATTGCTTGCTTATTTATTAGCCTGTAGTTTTGATTTTGGGGGTCCGAATATATACTGTAGCTAAAACCCGAAAGCTTTCGTGGGATCCGCTCCCTGGACCCCACCTGAAGCGGCCTGTGTTTAAGCACTCGCAGGATGTGTGGAGCCCCCGCCCCCACCCCCCCCCCCCCCCCCTTCTACCTTGGAGAGTTCCCGGCTATGCCACTAGTGTTTTCCATGTTAGATTGATTAAGTGCATGTAAACCAGAGTGAGTGATATTACATGAATACGACCTTCTGCATGAGCGATTTGTTGTGAAGTTATCAATGTAATACCCTAGTCACACCGCAAGACCGAACCCAGACCGACACCAAACCGAACTAAATTACAAATTTCGCTTTATCGGGCTCCGACAAGAGACCGAACTGGGGCTAGCAGTCACACCAAAATCATTCGGTCTTCTATTCATCGCATGAATTCGGTTTGCATTCGGCCGAATCAAGACCGATACGACCCCGATAATATTTGAATGGACCCCGACATGAAACCGACAATTCCGAACTCACATGGAACGCAGCCCGAATTCATTCCACTAGTATAAATACGACACTTGGGTTTACTCTATACATCTGAACGATAATCATTTCTGATATCAGTTTCATGTTCTATTTCCCAACTCAACATTACGAAAATGATTGTTTGCGAATTTTTGTCTGATTTATGATTCATTATCATTCTTTGTCAAAGTACAAGATGAAGTAATCCTGAACTTAAACATGTTAAATGAAACAACATATGACTTGTACATGGAGGGAGCTGGCTATTATGTTGCTTCTTTTGAAAGTGAAATTATGGAATATTTCACTGAATATTATTATCCTATTCTAATCACAATATATATTTCTGGTCCGTTTATTTATGTGTTTGAATCAATTATTAAAAAAAGCTGTATCACTTTGGTGATCCCTCGCATATATATCACCAAGTTGATTTCTATCCTTCGGGCTAATGTCAGGTTTATAATAGCTTCTGACCACTCGAGCAATGAAAATTAAGGGGTTTCAGGGACGAGCGCCATACTAGGGTTTTCTCGGGGGTTTTCTATAGCTCAGTTGGTAAGAGCACCGGACTAGCAATCCGGAGGTCTCGGGTTCAAATCCCGTTGAAATCCCATTTTCTTTGCTCCTTTTCAATCACATTATCTGGTCAGTTTCTTTATATGTTTGAATTGAATATTATAATGATATAAATTTTTAAAAAGTCATTAAACAGCAGTAATGTTTTATCTTTAGTGATTGTATATGTTTTTAGTTGTGTCTACTTAACTTCTAGACTCATAAATTAATTAAAAGGGATCTATTAGCAGTGTCCACAAACTTCCGAGTGTTTTTTCACATACCTCGTTGTATTCATATCACCAATTTAAGAACAGGTTTTGGGGCAGGTTGTTTTGATGTATGCTTAAAGTATTTAAATTTCGAAAATCTCTATTGGAGAATTCCAACTGTGAATGACGTTGGTGTAATGAGTAGGGGAGTTGCAATTCGCACATAACTCGGTCACATGACATGTCATTACCTGGGAATGATCAGTGGACGTTCATTCTTCAAAGTAATCGTGAACATACAATCATAACATAATAATTGTGTACGAGGTCCACTCATAAAATAAAAATGGTATATATCATGGAAATCAATTATGAATATCTTTCAAGTATGATGAAAGAGACCCCAATCAAACTATTAGTTCAGCTTAAGTACTTACATTATGGGATGGTGGTCTTTATATTACATATAATTTTGTATTAGTGCATCTTTAGTATGTGTTTGTGTGAATGAGCGTAAGTAAAAAAAAAAAAAAAAAAAAAAAAAAAAAAAGTGTGTGTGAGCGTGTGTCACCCCCACAATTATAGACTCTCTAACATGCCACTTACAAATAGACATAATAATGCTGTTGCCGAAAGTTTGTGGGTTGATACATTTTATTGCTTTTAGTTCTTGTATTTAAACAAATCTCTTGACTATAATTATATTTATAGCACGGCTCAAAGCAATAGAGGATATATTTTGTTCCAGAAAAAAATTATAGGTAAATATGCCCAAGATATCAACCCTCTTCCAAATACCGGATGTGCATAATAAGTGGGTAAATATCGCATCGCTCGAGGGCTATTCGGTCTTGATTCGGTTTGGTATCGGTGTAGTTGCGGGCATCATTTGAGTACAACATTTCTATTCTTTTTTCTTGCGGTTCAGTTCGGCCGAATCCAAATGGCATCAAAACCGAACCCAGCCCGAATTTTCACTCCGACACCAGATGGAATCCACTCCGAATCCTCCCCGCATTCCCCGAACCGTCCCCGACACGACTCCGACACGTCTGTTCAGGTTCAAAACAGGAACTCGTGACTATAGAGGAACTTGCCGCGTAAGCTTTTGAAAATTGGTTGTGCACAGCTCTTCGTTAAATCAAGTAACTGTGATCAGCTCCGTGCGGAGCTGTGAATAACTGACGCTCGAAATTGTGAAGTGTTTTTTTGATGAGGTCTTTTAACCCCTTTAATCAGATT